>JAUIRK010000014.1:0-587500 GCA_030549495.1 Nectonema munidae | reverse complement strand
TAAAATCAAATTGTGACAACAAAATATTTTATTTATTGATGTTAAAATTTATTTATAACAAAAATTTGTTTTAAATTGTTATTTAATGCCAAGATAGTGCTGAAAATGAGAATGGTTGTCTAGAATCTAGATGACTCTAACTCCCATAGATTGGAATGCTTTTAATCTTCCTTGTTCATACTTATGCAGTATGCACGAGCTTAACAAAATGCCTTCTTTCTATGAATTGCAAAATTACTTTGTGACATTGTTCAACCTTATTTGGTCAAATTTTTTTGATACTAAAATTTTCCAGGTCCATGAATTGCTCTTGCGTTCATCAATTTTAAAGGGTGTTATAAATTATATTTAGTTTATTATAAAAATCCCTACCCCCTTCTTTGATATTTTCAGCTTAATTTTGATTAAATTTTAAGTGCTTCTTAACATAGTACGCAATTTCTAGGATAACGCTAGAATGACACATAATAATCAGGAATGTAAAATAAATTTTAAAATATTTTTAACATTTCTATATTTTATATAACCAGAGAATATAGAATTCATTAAAATAAATTCCATAGAACTTTTAGGATGTTTTAAGTTGAACAATTGTTACTAATTGAACATGAGCTATTTCGATTGAGATTTATTGGGCAAATAAGACAAATTTTGTCAACAAAAGTAAAATATTAAGTTTTAAATTCTTTTATAAAGTTAATAACTTCTCAAATTTATTTTTGATTCAAATAATGGCAATATATTTTTTAACCCTAGAATTAACATAAATTTCCTAAACATTATTTACAGTACTGGGATCTATCCGACCACACACTTCATAGAATTAAAAAATATTTTTAATATTATAATAATATATTTAAACACACAATATTCGAGTGTGTTTTACATATGTTTCTTATGCATTTACAACAAACACTTTTTGTTTTCTGTTTTTGCTTCTCTCACAAAGATAACATTATACTTTTTGTTTATTATTTTCAAGTTCTTACTGATAGAACGATCCGGTGGGTCAAAGACTCTAACCAACTCTCAAGCAAAATTTATCAAAAATTTCTTCTTTTTATTTGTACGTTATCGTTTTGTATACTGGTCCAAATAATGAATGAATTTGCATGTTGAAAAATAGTGCCATTGGCGACCTTCTTGACATCCTTTTCGTACTATAGGTACGCACCATTTTCTCCAAAATGTCAACGTCAGACTTGGCTTCGTTGTAGGTGATGATTATTTCCTGTTTTTTGGAAGAGGACTGGAATCTATTTCTGGTTATGAAAGCATGGAAGAAATTAATTAACCACTTTATTTTTTTCCGAACAAAATGTTACAATTGTGCAATCATGGTGGAATCCGAATATTGAAGAATAGAGTTTTCTTTTTTATGGGAGCAGAAACTTATTGAAAGTTTTGGTTTATGGTACCAACTTAAACAATTTTTATAAAGCTCGCCAAACAGAGTGATATTAAAAAAATTATATCACAGATTGTATTTCAGCGAGTATTCTCAACTTCCTTCACCAAATTTAAGACTACTCTTGTATCTTGATTCATTTCTCTACCTGCGTTCAAATTAATTCCACAATAAATATCCATCTTTCAAGCATATGAGTTATAAGCATCACAAACACTCCAAATTGTTATCCCATGCTTCCCCGGCTTTGATAAAATATATTGGTTGAAAGGACATCTTACGAGTTGTTAGTCCACTGTCATTTAAACCTAAGGTATGTACGAATTTCTTAAAGTTTCTTACCGCGGCTAGAAAATTTCCCTTATTGTTTCCAATTTATCTTGATGTTCATTTTTTTTCTTCGAGCTTGTGAATTGTCAAATCTTAATACAGAAGGAATTTCTTGAAATCTTTCCAGTCTCAATATTTTATTGAAAATTGGTCTTCCATCATCAATACTTCAAAGTTGACAAAAATTTTCGTTTTTACTCTTATCTAAAAAGAGATAAGATATAAGTCTGAACTAGAATAACATTTTTTAGGCCTTTTTTAATCTATAAATAATTCAAAATCACTTTCAGAAAAGAATCAATTGACATAGTAAAATATTTTAGAAAGTACAGACGCGTTTGAAAAATAAGCTGAGAGTTAATTAATAATACTTTATTCAGTTGCACAAAAATTGTAGTAATAAAGAAAAAGAAAGTTAGGGGGTAATTATATTGCACAAAAATATGAGATGTAAACAGCATAGTTCAATGACACATGAAGCATACACAATAGAAGTGTATACTATGAAACAACTGCAAAGCTAATAATCTAACACGAGTTATCACAAAAAATGGCAACAGATAACAAAACAATATAAAAGAATGGCAAAAGATCAACCACACATACAAATAACTACTCAAACAACAGAATAATGTCGACAATTTTGAAAATTTTAAATGAATTTTACACTAGTTTACACTAAATAGTGAATAAATAAGCATACATCATTGAAGTGGACATTTCGAAAAATTTCACTGTTTAGTTTGAATTGAAAATTGTATGGTAAACGTGAGGTCTTTTAGACCTCAATCGTAAATTATGTTTCATTGTTATATATTGAAGGATTATTTTTTCAAAATTCCAAATATTATATTTTTGTTAGATTAGAACATTCTTATGATCTTAGCGCTTGTAAATGAAAATATATGTAATGAATAAACTTTTTTAATTTAATTTAAATTATACACGTCAACAAAATTTTTACCTCTTTTTAGAAGGTAAATTTCGAATAGTTCTTGACTAGCTTATCACCAAAATCGAGGATCTGTTATATAATCCTAAAGTTCTCTGAACATCATTGGAATACCGAATGGTAGCTTTGTTGAATTCTAAATTAACATTGAGCTTTAACAATATTTACAGCAAATGTAACGTGTCCAATTTTTGTCTTGTGCCCAACATTACATTTAGATGATAAACAGTTTTAACATGAGAGGTATGAATTCGCCTATAAAAATTGTTGATACCACAATTTCTACAAATATAAGAAATCTGGATAATTTTAAAAAATTTCTATTAAGTATTTAAAATATTTTTATTATATTTTAGTCAGGGCCGGCCTTAATGTTTGCGGGGCCCTATGCCAAATGGATTGCACGGGGCCCAGTGTGGGTAGGAAAAAAGATTAAAGTGAGAAATAAGATTTTGAAAAAAAGTAAAGTGATTTGTTTTATTACTTTTTCATTAACACAAAATGACGATCAAAGTAACTTTACTTTGCGAACCTTGCATTTAGCGAAATCATACAATATATCATCAAAATGAAAAATGAGAAGCGCGGGGCCAACTGCTGCCGCATAGGATGCAGTGGCCTAAGGCCGGCCCTGATTATAGTTATTAAAAATAATAATGTAAAATATAGATATGGAAAAAATATTATTCATATAAAAATTGCTATAATAATCTTAAAACAGCATTTCGCGAAAAAATCATACCTGATACAAAAATTTGAACTTTTATCTTAAAAATTGAACTCATTTAAGATTACCTTTACAAACTACCCTAAAAAAATAAAAATGATATCCTTTCTTAATTTTTAATGTTGTACAGCTATTCTTTGTTTCCGGCACACCGGTTTGGAAGCAAAGGTTCTCCACCGGGATCCACATGGACCAGGTGTCCATGATATTCATAGAGATCCACAGGGCAATGATATTTTGATGTTCCATTCTGGATTTAAACAAAAATTACACATAATTCTGAGCATTCTCTTGATATTTGAATAATCATAACAACTAGGAAATCGAATGGTACAAAAATGTTAATGGAACAAAATGCTGTTTATATGCAAACCTTGCAGTTCTTCCTACTAGATGTACATCCTTATACATATCCGGTATTTCATGTGACTATATCAGCACATTTTATTCCTAAACCACTCTATATTTATCTGTTTAGAATAGCAATCCGTTTGCAATTCAAACGGATCCTTTTGCATTTCAAAAACAGCCTTTTGCACTTCCCACTCGCCTTTATAATTCAAACATATACTCTTTTGAAATTGCGTATTGAACATTTTTCTTCAAAAAATATTTCAAATGTTTGTAATACTTTTTTGAAAAAGTCCATGAAAATAAGAATGATCGATAGCACAAATATATGCCCTGAAGGAACGAATCCTATATCATTATATGAATTCAGACAAAGGTATTTATAAAGTTTATTTTATAGGAATAAAATAATTAAAAACTATTTTTAAGTAAAAAAGTAAAAATTTATTTATCCCAATCTGAGTTATGCTTTTAGCCATCAGACATTCCTGTTCCCGAACAACCAATCCTTTTATCAATCAATTGAAAAGAACCGGTTAGAAAAAATACTGATTTTAATGAGTCAATTGATTAAGAGGAATTATTATTGAAGCCAAAGCTTTTCAACTAATTTAAGTTAAACAGCTGTAAGTAAGCAAAGTGAACAACTTAACTCAGGGCTTAAAGAAAAAAATTATTAACAAGAGAATTACAAGTTTTAAGACTTGATTTGCAAAATCTTTGGAAAAGAGCTTATATTTTTGAATCAAAATTTAGGGCTTTTTAATGATCTTGATATTGAATACAACTAAAAAAATGCAGATTATTTATTTAATGCCTCTCAATACAGTACTAATTTGCATATTGCTATTAGTCTTTGATAGGTGCTCAGTGCACATTCTGTATTTTTGAAGGAAAAATAAAACATTCTCATTTATTCTAAAAAAAATCAAATATGATATATACACAAATCGCTTGTATATGTGCTGACTTGAATGTTGTTATATGGAATAAAAACTCGCTATACAAATGTATAATATCCTCAAGACATGATGGGCCAGTATTTTGGTATCTGAAAATCAAGTTTCCCAAATAAAAATGATGCAAAAATAAAGGAAGAAATGTTTAATGAACCCAATCCGAGCATATTTTTGTTGAAATTTACGATGAGAGGAACCAAATGTTAAGGATAAAAGGATGAAAAATTATATGCAGTAACAAGCTTAATTAATCCTTTAGCAAATTCATAAATGTGTCCTCATTAAAAAATATATTATTGCTTATTACACCGATTTTTAAAAAACATTTAAATTTCAATTTAAGGCGATAGAAAAATTCTAGTTAAAAATAATGTTCATTGCACACCAAATAAATTTCACTGTACAGCGCAATCATACAGACTAGTGGTAGGAAAGAAAAGTTAAAAAAAAAGATGAATGAAAAAGATGGAAGATGAATAGATCGCGTTTTACTAAATAACGTGGAATAGCCAATCGTAAAGGCGGAGAGAGACTGTGTGGTTATTGAGTGTTGTATATGTGGGAATTTTGTTTTCCTATTTTTAATGTTTATTCTTAATAACATTAATGTTAATTAACTTTAATGATCCAAGTCAGTAAGTAACACTTACAAAGTTTGCCTCCTTTTTATGATAACTATAATATTTATCTCATTTTAATTTTGTTTTTCTTATTTCGAAGTTATATAAGAAAAGATTAAACCCTATGTATAAAATTGATTCGAACATGCACTTTTTACCGTTTTGTAGAAAATTTTCATTTGGCAAAAGCTTTGAAAGATCAATTTCACAGTTTAGAAATTTAGATTTGTGGTTAGATTTGAGATCTACATTCGAAAAGTAGCTTATTTATGTATTTTTTTTTTCATTGAGCAGATAATTAAAAGTAAGCTATTTGTTGAGTTATCCAAACTAATGCAAAAAATATGATTCAGAACATTAATAAATATGCGGGCACACACAAGGCTGTTATCGATTCTAGATAAATACCAAATTCAAAGTTATCTATAGAATTTATTTTCTATTTCATAAAAACAATGCAAAAATAAAAATGAGTTATTTTATCTGTGTTTCAAAATATAATTTTATTTTTCATAATTAGGTATAAAGTATTTTAATATTTTGAAATACAATATCTAATGTTAAGAAATATAATCAATATATATATCGGTACATTTAATATGCAACTCTGGCTTATGAACCCCCTCTCAGATTGATCTATCATCATTCAACTTTAACCCATTTAAGACCAAACAAAGCAGACGATATCTAAAAAAACGCAGACGATTTATATTTAAAGTCATTGAAAAAAGTAGATGAAGATGAAATTACTTATGTTCCAAAATAGGAACATTGGTCGTAAATGGGTTAAACAGTTCTCCCTTCAACCCAGCCTCTAATCACTACTAAAGATCACCTCTCCTATTCATCATTTGTATAATCACTACTAAAGATCATCATCTATTCATGGAAAAAACATTTTTTTTCAATGTATTAAAATGTATATATTTTATAAATCTTTCAAGATCCTTAGCTTCTCTCTGGGTTTTACTGCTCATGCTAACATTGCATTTGAAAAACTTCCTTGAATTTTTTACATAATTTACATCTATCGGACTTTGTATAAGTTAAATTGATGTTTCATTTCATGGATCACACATCATATGTTGTGCGTTCCCTCCCACAACGGATCATTTTGTGGTTACTCTGTATACGGACTAGAGACATATTTTCCGTCAATCATATATGAGTAAAATTTGTTAAAAAAATACCTTCTATAATTATTGAGAAAACAAAATTACTGAGAAACGTAGTATCTATTTTTATACATTCCTAAGAAATGCTTCTTTGAGCAGAATAATTCAAAAATTTTAAATTTTTTCTACTTGATAATGAAACTTGAGAAAAAAGTAATATTGATATTAACGCCATCTACAATTCTTTTTTTGATCAAAGCAAACTTTACAACTAAGAACCAAATTGATGTTGATAAATAAGCACTAGCACTAAATGTCTTACTACTACTGCCTTGGTAATCTCAACTGAGACTCATAAGCACACACCACCGTACTACCCTACACGAACGTACTTATCTACTACTTATATACATTATACATCTCGTATGTAAAATGGTGAAGATAGCATGAGTTGATTTCATATAGTAATAATCTAGAGAAACAAATGTTCTCGATGGACAGATAACACACTGTACGCGATATACAGAGATCGTGGTTCAAATCCATGTTGAGGCACATCATTTTTCTCTAGGTTATTTCTCGATACACTTAGTGTACGTAGAATCATACTGTGATTGCATCGCTAGTGCTTCTATGTCTTACTACTACTATATATGATGGTGATAAAATTTGTTAGTAATAAATAAAACTTTTTCATATCAGATATTCAATAATATTACATTTCTACGTGTTTTTCATTTTGCTATTGTGATGTATTTACTCAAAGGATGTTGGCATTTCGGTTCTAGGAAAAGCATTGGCAAAAGAGAAGTTCACCAGTTTTACAAATGTTTGATGCTGCCGCTTTTCCATCAAACATGGTATCCAGCTATATAAGCACCCTCCTCGATGAAAAAAAATGATTCTTTTTCTCTCTATCTCCTCCTTTATTTCAGTCAATACTCAAGCAGAATGACCGACCCTAAACAATCAGAAGATGTTACCAATCCTATCTTCTCTGCTGTTTCAACCTCTGAAAAGGTTGACTCCCTCTCCGATGAATGGCATGCATGGAAATGTATTTGTTACAGCTCTCTAAGGTTGAGACTTCTCAACAACCTTCCGCTCCCGCTGATCCACCCAAACTCGCTGCATTTCCCTTGGATATAAAACAAGAAGCTTTGTTTGGACCTGCTCCTTCTCGATACTCTCCCGAGGAACTCGCAAGAAGACGCATAAAGGCCTTTCAGCTCTCTTTACCTCCTCAAGCCAGAAACGCCAAGGACAAAATGATTTTGGCCCTTTTTCGAATAATAGAAAGGAATCTTAGTCTGATCGACTCCGCTGACATTCGGGAGGTGAACTCTCTTGCGACCACTGCATGCTTGGCTACTCAATGCAGTTGGAAGCAAGCAGCTCGCCAAATGAATGTTTCAGCCATGTCGGACTTAGGTATCCCAATGCCAGAAATCAGCTTCCAGCCTAGAACTCCCTTTTGCTAAACCGCGCCGTCGAACACGAAGACAACAACGCACAGACGCGGCGCGGGCAAGAAAGAGTAAAAGATTCTTCAAAGTTCTCGCGGATATATCCAATATCCCCGAGGCCGGAGAAGTGGACCACGTTCCCTTCCCCGACGAAGCCATAGATCGGGCACTCGACGATTTTGACGCGGAAGACGTTCTCCTCCCTATTGTGGATGTCCAACCCACATTAACATCTCCTCCACAGCGCAGCGTGGTCATACCTACGCTCGCTGTGTCAAATCTCCCTCCTCCTTTGGATGATAATAGCAGCCCGCCCAGATCTCCTCAACTCAATTATGCTGCTATAGAGGAAGCCATAAAAAGTATGAAAGATTTTCCTTTTCCTCTGGTTATGCCTCCTGAAACGGAATTATCTAATCCTCTATCCTTTGACTATGGACTTAACCTCACTGAGCCTAATGAAGCTCCCAATCGTAAACCTATAGTGATCCCCTTTGACACATTGCAAAGGACGCTAACAGAAGTGTTCGGGGAAGATTTCAACATTATTATGGTGAATCTCCCTACGATTCCTACAGAATCTCCTATAGAAAAGCCTACCCTCCTGGCTATTGAGGACAATCCCGCACATATTATTCATGAAATACGCAACGACGGCCTAAGGGACGAGATAGGCTTGCGAAATGTGGCAAACCTCAACTATCTTAATGACAAGAAAAGAGTGTCTCCTAGGACATGGAGGAACATTTTTACCCAGTTACTCTCCACAGAAGAAGAGCCTGGAACCCCACCTAATCCAGCAGGTGTGTCAGGGCAGGGCGATGGTACAAGCGATCAAGAAGATGAAGAAGACGACAACGTCTTTATTGCAGATGCTTCTCCGTTCAATAGTTGTACATTGGACTCTATTTAGCCTCATACGCTTCTTAAAGGTAACGATCTTAACCAAAGAACCTTTTACTGCGAAAGCTCGGTTTGGACGGCTCCCAAAGACCTTCGCTGCAAAAAGGTAGTCAAGATTCTTAAATATGGCTACAAGCCCATTGTTATCTCAGGTAAGAGCTTCAAGACATTCTCCCGTTGGATGCAACCTAATCTTGCTCAACAGAACTTTATTCAACGACATATCCTTCCTGCTTTGATTACCCAACAAGTAATTGAAATACTAAAGCCCCAACAATCATATCACCCGTATTCATCATTCCTAAGGGAAAGAAACAAATACGCTTTATTCATAACTTTTCGTTCTCCAAGGAACTTTTCAAGCTAGATAAACTCCAACTCACAGGAGTCACAGGACTCCGGAAATCTAACTCTTCCTACAAGTTTGCCTGCAAGCTAGACCTAGCTTCTGCCTTTTATGGCCCGCCTACCTGCGACTCTTTGGATTTACCATTCATGGCAGAAACTATCTCTTTCAAAGACTCCCAATGGGAGCGAATTTCGCGACAGGCATCCTACAATTGGTACTCAGTAAACTAATCGCCACCTTTTTAAAAAGACAAAGTGGATGCGACATCACGGTATACCTAGATGATATCCTCATCAGAGGAACCTCTTGGGAAGTTACGGTAAATTTTACCCAAGCCTTCACCAATTTTTTGGAAAATGAGTGTAATGTCACCATTAACACAAACAAAAGCTCCCTAGTTCCTTCAGAAAGGATACAGTACTTAGGTCTCTTACTAGATCTTCAGAGCAAATCTATCCAATTGCTATCGCAAACCAAAGACAAGTGCAAGCTTGCACTTCACAGGGTAAGACATAACCGAAAGACATATCAAGAAGACAGGGAAAAACTTGCGGCATGCGCCTACCTCAACTATTACTTGGGTACGGTGTCATGCCGCTTTAAGACCATATCATGGGGATATGGTAATGAAGAAGAAAATCCGAACTGTGAAAACATATACTGGAAATTCCTAGAGACAAGCATCAACGAACAAATTCCGTTCTTCCGATCCTCGCTGTCTACTTCGCAAATATACGTAGATGGTACTCCTGAAGCAATAGGTATAACTACGCAAAAGCACGACATTTCAATTCCCTTTCCTTCAAAACATCCCATCCACATTATGGAGATGATGGCTCTCATGATTGGGTTACTGTGGTAAACGTACTAGACTCCTCATTTACATGTAACAATAGATCAGCAACTTATCAGCTTCAAAGGAAAGTGCAGGTTGAAAATATATGATTCTAAGAAACCTGGGCACTACGGTCTAAAATGTTATCATATAAATGATGCAGAATATTTTTATATATGATGCCCGAACTCTATATACCTGGTATGGGAAATTCACATTTTTCAGCCTTGAATATTTCCAAAAGATTTATACAAGACTCAAAGATTCCATCTGGTTGTGGCGTTTTTACTGACAGGTTTTTTACCAGTCATGAGCTGGCTGTCTGGTGCCACGATAGAGATATATCCCTTTGTGGCACTGTCAATGGGAACAGACGATTTGTTCCTACGATTTTTAAGCCTAACCACTTGAAAGGACTTTGCCTCGCGGAATGTGAATGTCGTGTTATTTATTCTGAATATGCTTCATTTTCTGCGTATATACCAAGAAAACATGCTCGCAATAACTTCAAAGTCGTGTATACGTCTTGTCAACTCAACACAAAAACATAACAACATATGGCGAGCACTCAAAACCACAAAGTTTGCTCTGCTACAACAAATACAAATCAGGAGTTGATGTCGCCAATAAAATGATCCGAACCTATAGATCAAAGAAACCATGTAGAATATGGACTCTAGCTACTTTTTGCAACTACTTAGACATAGTTGCTTTGAACACATGGGTTGTTGCAAGATACAACTCGCCTCAATCGTTCCCGAGTTCGAAGCAAAGTGGACGTAAAGTTTTTTTGAAGAAGCTGTCTTTTCTTTTGGCAGAAGAGTGTGTGAAGGTAAGTTCCAACATCTCTGAATTGCCAATCCAAGTTAAGTACCTACTGTCTGTTTATGGTTTTTCGAAAGCTACGACAGAAGAACAAACAACTTCCAAAAAAAGTGTCTGCTCTGTTTGTCTTTCTAAAAAAAAACAAAATAACAAAAAAATGTTCCATGTGCTCGAATTTTGTTTGTAAAATTCATTCTAAAACTGCTTGCCCTAATTGTGTATAAACTTTGATTTCTTATAATATAATAAATTTTTTTGCCATTTTAAATTTAACGCCATCTATAATAATTTATTTTTCAAGATACAAAAATGAGAAAAAATGAAAATTCGCAGAGCTTTTTAGGTAATGTTAAATTTTTTTCTTTCCAGTGCCTTAAGAAGCATTTTTTATAAGTTTAGATACTATTTTTATTGAACTTTTCCATTGAAAGTTTTCCGATAATAATCTTGTAAATACTTTTGCGGAAAAAATACATAGAGTCCGTAGTGCGAGGGATTGCATACATACACCATAACTTTCCTGTCTCTATAAGATTTTAATTTTTTTTTCGATTACATCTTATCCTCACATTATACTTTCTTGTTTTTTGTTGAATGCTTTTGAGAGATGCGTTCAAGATAAACTTTCCCAATTGAAAGAACATGAAAAGCATTCAAAACAGCTTTAAATGTTTTATTATCCGAAATATCTGCTTAAACACTTATAGATATCTTTTGCCTATTTGTTATTGTACAAATGACGTATTTATCAAACATCTAGAAAAATTTTTAAACAATATTTCATGTTATATCACTGCCAAACAAAAACAGAATAAAACAGAAGAAAAAAATGAAGAAAGAAAAATAAGGGAGGCATTTTGGACGGAGATATTCAGCCTCATATTAAGGCGCAAAACTATGTCAAAATAACAAGTAACCCCCATGAATCGGTAGATAGTTCATAGACTTAATATGAAGCATAATGAATCATTTAAGAAATATATCAATGTTTTATATAACCATTTATTTTGTAAAATATCTTCTTTGCATTTTAATTAATTAATTTTTTTAAAAACATATTCGCAAAAAGCAAAAATTTGACAAAGAACATTTTTGGAGCATATTTATAAATCACAGATAAAATTCATTTTAAATAAATTTTTTACTAAAATTATCTTAATTAATACATAGATATTTTATCAGAAAATAATTTGGGGGTCCATTTAGTATTTTTTTGAATTTTGAGGTTATTGAAGGCTTTTTAATTTTTTTGCCTCCAAAATATGAAACACTACTCAACCTAAAAAGTAAAATTATTTATCTGTATTTTATGGTCTGCCATTAGGACTTTTTTTGGAAATTTTGTCTTAATAAAATATATTTTATATATAAGAGAGTTATTTAAAAACAAAAAAATTGGCAAATCTTTGCAAAAAAACGGATATAAGTTTATACACACACAAATATATATATATAATTTATATTTATTATATATAAGATGTATAGTACACGAAGGATATAAAGGATTTAGATGAAAGGAAGTATGCAAAATTAAATAAAATGAAGATTTGCAAGGGATTCATAGTTAAATGTCTTTGTTAGCTTTAGGAAGATTGTCCGGGTTATGTTCTCTATTTACATTGATAATGAAGTAATAATGTAAGAAATATTTAGAATTGATTTTCACAATGCTTATTATTATTATTATTATTATAGATTATTATTTAAAATGAAAATTTGGATAGCAATAAATCAAGTGTTTATTTAGGGTATAAGAGATTATTATTTTTATTAGGAGAAATGAAAGGAGCTAAAATTATTTACAATATTAATGAAAACGATAAATATTCTATATTGAACTAATAATAATAAAAGGAAACGAATGCAAATTTTATGAATTCAAATATTGGAGGGCATATTTTATTAGGAATTTTAAATGAAGAGACATTCCTTGCCATAAATCAATAAGGCAAAATAATTAGAAGTGCTGTTATTAAAACATTAGCAACAGCATTGTAAGTAGTACTTGCACATTGGTTTACGCCTATCAGAGGACATTAACAATTTTGATAGTGGTAATAATTAGGTATGATATTAATTAGAAATATTATGTTTTAAAGAATGTTGTTCATGCATTTTTATATAATTGTTATTTGATGCATGTACTGATACTTGATATAACAGGCATAAGGAAAGGAAATGGACTTTGTGTTAAGCAAGATTTAACTATCAATATATTAGATTATATACATATATGTAAGTATTGTATTGTGTGTAATGTGTATGTATTTATTTTCTTTACTATGGTTTATCTTATTTCATTAAATTTATACTTGGTTAACCAATTAAACATTTAATCGTGATGGTAGTAAAAAACATATTATTGAAATGAAAAATAATATTAATATGATTATTATTTAAATCTGTACAATTTGATTGAGTTTAAATAGAAAGGAGTCATAGTATGGTTTTTTACAGCAAATAGATTATATATTAATCCTCTACATTTTGCTCATAAATTGTTGTCTTACAATAACTCATCATCATCATCAGCATCATCATCACCATTACCATTAACATCATCATCATCATTATCAATCACATCAGTAGCATCATCATTATCATCGTTAGCAGAATCATCATTATCATCATCATCGTTATCAGAATCATCATCATCATGGTTAGTAGCAAAATCATCATCATCGTTAGTAGCAAAATCATTATCATCGTTAGCAGCAAAATCATCATCATCGTTAGCACCATGATCATCATCATCGTTAGACTCATAAACTTAATCATCATCATCATCATCATCATCATCTACATCAGTTGTTCCCAACCTTTTTCTTCCCAACGCCCCCCTAATTGAATTTTTTTCCCCACCGCCCACTTATTTCTAACACTTCAAAAAGTGGAAAAATAAAATACTATTTTGTATAAAAAAGTAAACAAAAACCAGGTTAAAAACTTTGTATATGAAATAAATTTAAAAAATATAAACAATGAAATTTTTTGAAAATTTAATGGCATCCTTGCGGCTGGTGATTTTTCATTATTTCACTAAAATTAAGCTGTATATTTGTAAGTTTAAGTCTTAAGTCGCCTTTTCCATCTATTTTCAGCTTTTTTCTTTGTTTATTTTTCAAATATACCGCAGCACTGAAACCTGTTTTAACCAAGTATGTGGAAGGAAAGGCAGGATATAAAATTTTGATTTCTTGCCAAAGATTTGGGTATAAAAATCGCCTTTCTATCCTGAATTTTTCATATGTTGACAGAGTGAACAAAGCTTTTGCTTCAATGTTGTTTTGCAAGTCAATCATTTCTTCTTGAATTTTGTAATTAATTTGTTTGACATCACACTTGAAAGGATCAAAACACCACTCAGGAACTTGAATAACAATTAAGTCTTTAAATCTTTGTTCCATTTCGGATTTTAATAAATTTATGTGATCCAAGTACACTTTTACAGCATCATTATCAATTTCCACTCCTTCTTTGGAAATAGAATTAAGATTAGGAAACTGATGAAAATAACGACGGCATAAACTTGAAGCAAATATCTCTAATTTGCTGATGAACCCACCAATAGTTCTTTTAGCCTTTATTAGATTTGAAGATTTTCCTTGAAGTTTGAGATTAACTTCATTCAATTTTCCAAAAATATCGGCCAGATAAGCAATATCGTTTTTAATTAAACTTATGTTGCCATATGTTTCCTTATCCTCATCTTTAAAATCAAGAATGTTCTCATAAAGTTCAAAAAATCTTTGGAGACAATTTCCTTTTGAGAGCCATCTCACTACTGTGTGCATTAAAAGAGAGCTAAACTCTTCTTCATTATTCCTACAAAGATTTTGAAAAATCCTATCCTTAAGTGAGCTTGTCTTTATTTTATTAACTGCTTTTATAACAATTTGTAAGGGTTCAAAAAGGCTTGGTGACATCATTTTGCCAACAAGATGTTGTCTATGAATCACACGGCGAATTGTTAAAATTTCTGGACAAATTCTTTTTAAATGAGCTAAAAAACCTTTGTATCGGCCAACCATTGACTGTGCGCCGTCTGTTGCACACGCTAAAATATTTTTCAATGGAATGCCTTTTTCATAAAAAAAGTTTTCTACGACTTTAAAATTGTTGAACCCTTTGTATCACTAACCAAAGAGTTCACAAATAAAAATTCCTCTGTAAATTCTGAATTGTCATTGATGAATCTCACATATGCAAGCAAAATCGACTGATTGCTGATCATTGTAGATTCATCTACCTGTAAAACAAATTTTTTAATCTTTAACTGGTCACATAATGTAGTTTCTACATTTTTTGACATTTCATTAATTCTTGCCAATACTGTGTTGTTACTCAAAGGAACAAATGAAAGTAAATTATTATCACCTGAACCAATCATTGTGCCAACAATTTCTTTGATACAAGGTAGTATCAAATTTTCCCCAATATTATGGGGTTTGCTTGTTTTTGCAATAAGTAGAGAAATTTTGTATGATGTCAAAAGTCCATTTTCAATATTACTAGAATTTTTAAAATTATTAAAATTCAAGCATTATTTTTATGTTTTTTCTTTCAAGTTTTTGAAATACAGTTCATCTTTATTAACTTTGTTAGGATGAATTTTTTCCAAATGGTTACTTAATAGGGAAGGCTTCATCGCTTCATTAGAAAATGTTTTACCACAAATTAAACATAGAGGTAACTTATCATTACTGGGACATTGAATGAAACCAAACTTTAAATATTCTGAAGAATATTGACGAAGTTTTCTCTTTTCAGACATTCAAATTGTGAAACGTGAATTAAATTCTTAAATATCCAATTTTTTGTTTCACATTTTGGGAATATTATAACTTATTGTATTTCAGAATATAAAATCCTTCCTAAGAAGTGGCGATTCTGGTTTTCAAAAGTGTATGGGCATCAAAGAGGCCAACTTTTCAATTTATAAAACTCATAATTTTCTAAGAATTAACAATCTCACTTGTTTCAATTATATTTATGCATTTGATGTGCTTTTTTTATTTAACTCAAATCATCATCAAAATTATTTGAGGACTTTCTTGAAACTATATATTTTTTACACTTTATACTTATCATGTTTGATTGAATAAATTAGAAAAACAAAAATAATTATCGTAAAAATTTACTATTATCATTTATTTAATTTACACACTTGTACACATTTAAAACTGTTTTATATGCTCAAATACAATAAGTCATAATATTCTCAAAATGGAAAAAAGTTTTTTGCTAACATAAAATGACACTTCAAATATTTTTGATAGTTTTTTACAAAATTTAGAGTTCAGAAAAAAATAGAAGGGAAGGCAATGGTATTACCCTCTCTCTCTTATAATCGGCAGTGCTCTTTGAGCTTTACCATGCTAATATAATATATTTACATCTTTATAAGTATTTAAATTAATTGATCTTATTAAGTTCAAAAAGGGTCATACAACATGATAGATCTTCTTTGAAGAAAATAAAATACAATATCAGTTACAGTAGAAAAACGGCATAATTGAACCCAAACAATTTTTAATGAAAAGCTGAATGAAAAATTAACTTGAAATTAAGGAAATTCTAATTAGAAAATTTTGCGATAAAACTATATGAAGAGATACGAGAAATTAAAGTAGAAAGAGAGAACGATAAATTTGGTTTCTAAATGGCATCAAAAAAGCAAGTTTCACTCGTTCTTCTCTGACGCCTATGGTGAGGTATTGCTGCCTCTTTGGAAACTTAACTTGCAGTCAATCAAAACGCACCATACAGCGTGTCACATAAGGTGATAAAGCAGCCTACCCTCCAAACACTGCCATGTATTTTTTCTTCATCATCTTAAGTGTTTTTATTTCAATAGAAAAAAATTCACAAGCCTAGCAGCTATTTTGCAAACATCTTCACAAACAAAATAGTATTCCTGTCGAATCCCTATACCCTTTATACATCTTTATACAGAAAGAGAGATTCAATTTTATCATCACGCGTTAGTGTGGTAGATAAAAATATTCACAGCTTTGCTAATCATTCAATTCCCTTTTACTAATTATTATGAAAGCATGTGCCTATGTGCCTGTGCAAACCAGTTAGCGATGCCAAGCTCATATATTTTTGTAAGAGTTTTACGTTTCTTCTAAAACAATATATCAAAGATACAATAAATTTTAAGAGACAAATTTCATCCAACGCCCCCCTCAGCGCCCGCTTAACATTAAACGCCCAATAAAAAAGTTATAACGCCCCCAGGGGGCGATGCCGCCCAGGTTGGGAACCCCTGATTTACATCATCATTATCATCATCTTATCATCTTATCACCCCATCATCATCATCATCATCATTATCATCATCATCATCATCATCATCATCATCATCATCATCATCATCATCATCATCATCATCATCATCATCATCATCATCATCATCATCATCATCATCATCATCATCATCATCATCATCATCATCATCATCATCATCATCATCATCATCATCATCATCATCATCATCATCATCATCATCATCATCATCATCATCATCATCATCATCATCATCATCATCATCATCATCATCATCATCATCATCATCATCATCATCATCATCATCATCATCATCATCATCATCATCATCATCATCATCATCATCATCATCATCATCATCATCATCATCATCATCATCATCATCATCATCATCATCATCATCATCATCATCATCATCATCATCATCATCATCATCATCATCATCATCATCATCATCATCATCATCATCATCATCATCATCATCATCATCATCATCATCATCATCATCATCATCATCATCATCATCATCATCATCATCATCATCATCATCATCATCATCATCATCATCATCATCATCATCATCATCATCATCATCATCATCATCATCATCATCATCATCATCATCATCATCATCATCATCATCATCATCATCATCATCATCATCATCATCATCATCATCATCATCATCATCATCATCATCATCATCATCATCATCATCATCATCATCATCATCATCATCATCATCATCATCATCATCATCATCATCATCATCATCATCATCATCATCATCATCATCATCATCATCATCATCATCATCATCATCATCATCATCATCATCATCATCATCATCATCATCATCATCATCATCATCATCATCATCATCATCATCATCATCATCATCATCATCATCATCATCATCATCATCATCATCATCATCATCATCATCATCATCAACAACAACAACAACAACAACAAAGAGATTTCTGTAGTTTACATGGAATGAAGAAAAATCAAGATATAATTTTTAGAATTCAATATTTAAAATTTGAATCTTTAAAATAAAAGGCAGAATTTTTGATATTTATAACCAATAATTTAAACAAATTGAATCAATTTAGTTAAATTTAAAAATTTCTTCAATTTTATGGATAATTATGCTGGATTTTAAAAAACCCTTACCAACAACTAATATTTTTCTAGTTTCACACACACAATCTTTCAAAAATTTCCTACTTAATATTTACAGTTTCTCGATATCCATTTCCTGGCCAATCACAAAGTCCACAGATACGTTTGAAATCTGAATCCCTTGTAAAGTGAGCGAGAAAGAATTTATTAGTGTTTCCTAACACTAAACCAAAAAATAATCCTCTTTTGATTCTCCTTAAAGATTATTTTCTTGAAATACTTCAATGTGTAACTCTAGTTGTTTTATAATAAAATTGAAGTTAAATAAAATGCTTTTTTTCATGAACTTAATCTTATATTCATTACAGACATAATATGACTTTATATATTAAAATTTGATGAGGCGATAGTGATATTTTCAAGTACTAATGAAATAATTTTAGATCGGTTCATTGAGTTGAATAGGGTTATATATATATATATTTCTAGTACTAAGAAATCTTTGGGTTCAAACCACCTCTAAAATATAATCTTGTATAGCATAAAGCAATAATATATACTAGGATTTTATTGTTGGCTAAAATTCGATCCCTTAAAGAGAAATGTATGATGGAAGTAAGTTCAGATAAAAAGAATTATACTATAAGTTTTGAAATATATGAAAAATTTTTATAATAATTCTAATTTGTCGATTTTGGGGGAATCTTCAGTTAGGTATAAAGTCATTTAATCAAACTGTGTGGTTACTAAATCAGCTTATAGTATAAAGGTAGAATAACAGTTGATAAAAATGCTCCAAAATTGTCTATAATAATTTTTTCTTTTTGAACATAGAAATTCTTGATAGAGCCCATAAAAATGTGCAAATGAAAAAGTTAAGTTTTTCAGCTAAAAATAACAGTTCCTTCGTGGAGATAGAGATTGTAAATGTTAAAAGACGAACCATGCATATCAATCGAATAATGGAATACTCTTTATCTGTGATGTTTTATATGAATATTGAAATTTAAGTTTTAATGAGAAAAACTGAGCCAACTCGTTCAGAAAAATTATTTGCCATGTAAAAATGTTTAAAAGTGAATGTATTTGAACGAAACAACTTTATAATAGCAATATATATTTGTAGAGTTTAAATGAAATATCACGCTTATATGTAAAAAATATCTATACATATGCAAAACGATATATCTCATCTCATCATGAATGAGATTATAATGAAAATTTAAATATATTTTTAATATTAATGGTTGGAAACGTGACGATTTACCATCTTGAAATCGTAATAAATTAAGTATTTCAAGAAGACGATCATGACGTGAGACAAGCCATAAAAAAATTCACAAAAATCTGTTTTTTATTAATTCTACATCCAAGTTGATTAGCATTACAGATTACTTTTGATTTTAATAACATCATCATTGCCAAGGTTCATGACACTATAGAGTGTCTTAATACTTTAACCCCATATTCTCCATATATTTCATTCTGACATCATCTTTCTATTTATCATTATACTGGTTGAATAATAATAATCAATCGTTTTAGCTTAACATGTTTTTTAAATAAAATTTTTCAAATGACATTCATTTAAAAACCTTATGATTTCTATCCCAAAGTTCTTTCTTTCTAAAATATTTAATCTTTTATTTTCTTCTTTTTTTGAAGAAAACTTTATTCTTTAAAAATCCTAAGTTACTCAATAATACTATATTTTTTACTTAAAAATATAATAATTAATAACAAAATATTAAATAAATTTATGAGTATTTCACTAATTTACTAGTCAAATTCGCCCAATAAATAAGCTAACTATATTATGTTAGTTGAACGTGATTTAAAAATTTTATTCATTCTAAATACGAGTAATAAAAAAGAATATATCAATACACCGAATGGTGTCCACTTTATAGGTTGGATATGCACACATTGATTTTAAAAGCTGGCCTTTATGTCAAATTTTCATTGATATTATTAACACAAAAATCCACGTATCCCTCAATTATTCATAAGATTTTAACTTAAAAATCAATATAACTCCAAATCTTGAAATATTTTAGTATTCTACATGCTTTGGTAACACAAATGAGGCGTTTCTCAACCTTTTTACCTCCGCTGAACCCTTTAAATTTATGAAATCTTTCAAAGGACGCTACAAGAAAAATATGAATATCGTAATCACATTGTCAAAAATTTAAATAAAAGTGGATTAGATTCAAGACATATTTAGGATACTCAATTAAACGGACAAAAAAAGACAAAAAATATTTGCTTAAATTTTATCTCTAAGATTATATGACAGTAGTAGGGATATTAACTTATGACTTTTTATAAGACATTTAAAATAATGTATGACTCTTTTTACCTCTTATGTGCCAATCACTTTTATGTGATAATTAAAACGTAAAATACGATGAAAAAATATATATTAAATTAAATACAACTTTAAGAAAACTTCTGTAACTTTATTGGCTTGATATGATTCGTACCAATCGTTTATGATACCCTATTAAAAAGTTTTCATGCATCAAAATGTGAAAAAAAATACATTAGTTTACCTTAGTATTTCTGGTAAACTTAGGAAGCTTTTACGGAGTCCTAAAGTTTCGCCGAACACCGGTTGTAAAAAGCTGCTAATGAAGAACCAGTTATAATAATTAATCTTTGTTTACTTTGTTTCGTATAATTTATCAAATCTCAAAATGATTGTCAATTGAATCAGATATTATGCAACTAAAAAGTTTTAGGTACCTTTCTTCTCTTTTATATTTTATTCTTAAAATGTCATTTCTTACACCAATAACCAAAGACAACTTTAACATCAGCTTTCTTTTAAACTGTATGATTTCACCAAAAGCTAATATATTTGATAAAGATTGAACGTTAGATATAACAAGAATTTCACGAAATTAGAGTGGGTTAATAATGTTCATAAATTTTATAATTTTGCTAATTCCTCGCATTCTCCTTTATCAATTTGTATGGAATAAGTTAGTTTTGACTTTTAAATAATTAAATTTCTATCTAAAATCTAGTTATCTGTTGAAAAAAGAACTTTATCTTCAAAAATATCGTTTACAGGTAAAGAGCCCAATATCTAGAATCATATATATTATAGATGTCGGCCACCTAATGCACGCTAGCACGGCTACCAATTCACAATTGCATGCACACCTCTGTAGGCAAAAAAATAAACATACATTTTGGTTATAACCATATTTAAAGATGAAGAGATATCATAATAATTAAGTTACATTGTACATATATTTTTATAGTTACATTTTTTTATGATCTTTTTCAACTATCTGAAGTTAGCTGTTACAAATCAATAAAAATTACCACTAAACTTAATTACCACTGCTTTCAAACTGACGTTGTCAACGCCTATTTTTGGAAACAGGTTTATGTTTAGCAGTAAGGACCATGTTATGTTAAAATTAATTAACTTCTTTACCATGCCTAATCTAAAGAAAGAGAGTCTTAAAAATGGGTTCCTATTTTAAAGAGAATTTTTTATAAGTAGACTCCTTTTTAAAATGTATATTATTTTGCGCAAACAGAAATTTAATCTAACTGCATTGTTTATAATGTGAAAAAAAAATTGAATAAAATGTATATTTATTTTCATTCATCGTGAAATACTAAAGGATTAATAAAACATAGTTCTGTTATAACGAGTTTCAAAGGGATATTACTCCAAAATTGGTATTATGATGATGGCACGCGCAATGCATCTCACATACGTTTGACACTCCATTTTATCCAATGGTTGGCGAAGCGTATATATTTATTTCATTTACACTTATCAGTTTACACCGTTCAATAGTTAGTACATGAAGAAATGAGGCACTAAAGCTTATGTTGATGTCTATTTACTTTCTATATTTTGAGTATACGAAATATCTCCAACATGAAGTGATTCTACCTACATCTCTCTACTCTACCTACATCCATTTAAAGTGAAATATCTTCTAAATTTGTGAAAATTAATCAGCAATGACCTCCAAAAGTGTGTAACTAATCAACCAAAAAAATTGTTAAATCTGTAATTCTATAAAATTATAAACTGAATATACTATTTTATATGATATAACAATTTTATTAAGAAAATTTTAGAGTTTTATTTTGCTAATAACTAATAAAAAAATTTGCGCTCTTTTATATTGTTTGTATTTGAGTTTATTTGAAATAGTTATTTTTGTAAATAGTTATATATTAGAAAGTCAATGCAATGGAAATTACCTTTTAAAAGTCCTATTACTTTAATATAACCACCTAGTTATGTTGATTATTTTTAAACTCCCCCCCCCCCCTTAAAATAATTTTCTGAATACGATATGGCATTTATATAATATTTTTGTTTTATTACTTATTAAATAACTATAAAAAAACTAGTGAACACCGAAAAAATGTATAATTAATGTTATAAAATTTCTTGCAAAACAAAAAATCCTTTTTGTGAGAAGTGGTCCCATCTCTATAATTCAAAATATCACTGATCTCATAGTCAAAAAATTGTCCTTTTGGGGCATCTAATTTACTCTTACCCTACCAAATTTAGATATTAATTTTCCAAAATATTGCTTTTATTCTTCTAGAATATAGATAACACAAATATGTAGACTAAAATTATTAACTTAAAGTTTAAACTAACCAATAACAAATCACTTACACATTAAAGAATTCTGTCTATGAATAAATTGAAGATGTTTCCTCCAACCCATAAAGATACTTTTCTTTTATTGAAGATTTAGTTTTTTATCAAACGAGCAAAATCAATGTTTAAAAATGCTATTCCAAAACAAGTAGAAGGTTTTTTACTGAAATTTATTTTTATAGTCAGGCTCGTCAATATATAATTTTGTTTTTTATTAGTCCAGTCCACTCCTCCCTCACCCGGGAAATCAGCTTTGCTCTGCCTCCCTATTTTAAGAGCATGGTGACCGCCCTGTTTAATTTATTCAACACACCCCAGCAGATATTAAAAGCCCCAAAGTTTCATTTTAATCCAAGAGACTTTGATACCTTCAGAATCTTTCATTGACTTTGCGATTGAGCAGTATTTATTTTTGTCACAACCATGAAGACTCTCCACCCATAACGACTTAGCTTTCTATGTTAGGAAGACTTTAAGCTAGAGTGTCCAGAATTGTAATTTTTGCAAAAAACTTTTGAAGGGTTTTCGATTATTATTATGGACACAACTTCAATTAAATGATATATTCATAATATATACAGTCCCTCTAAAAAGACTAATATCTGTATATCCAATAAACAACATTTTTGTTGGATTATATCTTTGCAAAACTGGCCTGATAAACAAGGTTCTTTTTCGTTGGGTGATATAGACTCATATTTTGATGAGATAATTAGTGCAGTATAAAATGCTATTTTGAAATCCACCATTATAAAGAAGGTGAGGCATAGGAAAGACGAAAAATATAAAAAAAAGTTCTTAAACCTTGGATGACTGCTGATTTGTTACTTGAAATTAAGAATCGTGACAAACTTCGAAAACAAGTGAGGCATTGTTCTAACGCAAGGTAGGAAACACTGTTTGATGCGGTACAAAATTTAAGAAATGGGATAAAAAATATGCTAAGATTTTTGAAAAGGCAGCACTATTCCAAAGAGTTTAATTCATTGAATAAAAAACAAAACTAACATGGGAAAAACTAAAAGAATTTTTCGGGAAACACAGATTTGGTTTATGAGGTGCTGAAATTGATAATGAATTACAAGTTGCCGATATTTTCAACAAATATTTCACTTCACTCTATACATGCAATAATGATTCAATGTTAATGGAATATGATTATGTTGATAATGCCGAATAATCAAACTTTTAAAAATTCTATTCGCAGTGTGTTGTTTGTGGGTTTTAACTGGTGTATAAACTATTGACATTTCCCTAAAAATTTTAAAATGACTAAATTTGTTTGGGTATTCAAGAAAGGTGATCGTCATGATGTAAAAACTATTGCAGTATTAATAGTTTGTTCTATTCCAAAAATTCTTAAAAAATATTACACTCTCAGATTGTGAATTATCTAGATTCTAAAAGTTTTCACACTTTGACTTTAGAAAAATCATTCTGCTGAAATGATGCATTCATTGTTCGTAGAAAAAAATTATCCTGAGAACAAAAATTTGTTGTATCGATTCTCCTTGATTTAAGGCGTGCATATGATTCAGTATCTTTCATTGATTCTTGAAAAACTTAAATCTTGTGGATTCGGAACTGAAACATTGAGGTTTTTTATTCACTACTTATTTGGTAGAATTCAAATAGTTTTCATCAATAATTTCAGGTCATTTGAATCAACAGTTTCTTCTGGTGTGCATCAAGGCTCCATTTTTGGTCCCTTATTATTCTCAATATTCATTAATGACATATTCACTTCAAATACAAATATTGATACATTGTTATTTGCAAACGATATTTCCATTATCGTCACAATTGATCGTAAATTAGATGTCAAATCAACTAAAATATTGTTAAATAATAATCTTCAGAAAATCTATGTCAGGATTACTTTGAACAATCTATTCTTAAATAAATCTAAAACCAAAGGTAAGCATTTTACAAAGCTGAAACGCCATATTGATAGCGCCATGGAAGGCGTTTTAACTTCTTAGGATTGATCATAAATAATAAATTGAAGTGGAGTGCCAGGTTGATAATTTGACTAGTAGAATGTCTTGTTTGATTGCGATGCTGAAAAGATTGAAAAAAATTTTACCTGTTAAAATGAATCATAGGTATATCATCATATAAGCTTTTTTTATGATAATTACCATTTGAAATTATCACAAATTTTTCTTTCCAAACAATAATAAATTTATTCACAAAATGTTACTTTATGTTTTTTATGAAACTCTGAAATTCGATTCACAAAGCCTGTATCCTTATTCTTTAAGAAATTCTTACGATTTTAAAATGTAATGTTTCACATTACACATACATAAACAAACTATTACATATAAATATTTTTACTTTTGAAACAAAATATTTTTTAACTTGATATTTTTTTACCCTTTCTTCATCTAAATTTATAGAACATATGAAGAACAACTATATATATCTTATTTCAAATTTCAATATATAAAGTTTAGCACTTGAAATAGTTTTCCATGTGAAAAGAAATTATCTTACGGTTCAAGGGGCCTTGTAATCATCCTACAATTCGGATCATTTCTTTTTTTCTTTATTTTTCCAACTACCTCTTTTTGTGTGTGGCATCGAACTTGTAAATAAATTCTTCCTTTCTTTTTAAAGTTTCAATAAATATTTATCAAAGTTGGACATTCAACTTTTTAATCTCTAAGTGTAATCCTAGAGCAATAGTCTATGAAAAAGGAAATTTGGTTTCTATATATATACATTTACTAAAATTAAATCAACGTAATCAATAATTATACATCATGAATTACACACACTGTAACGATTTAAATATGAATATAAATCGTCTGCGTTTTTTTTAGATATCGTCTGATTTCTATGGTACTTAATGGGTTAATTAGGATAGATTTTATTTATTAAAACGTGAGATTCCACTTACCTACAACTCCTTGAAAGAAATAGCAAGCAATATATTTATGAATTTTAGTATGAATTCGAAATTTCATTTTTTGGCATTCTCTATAAAATGCACTATATATGTGTATTGTTTTGAATATAGCTGCTAAATGCATACTTTACATATATACCTGAATTTTCTTTTCATTAACATAAAGTGTATGAAAAATGATTCTCTAAAATTTTTGACAGTTCAGTAAACCTCCGAATTTATAATTATAAATATTACACTTTCATAACAGTCGAAGAATTTACGAAATTAATGAAACATTTTGATGAGGATTTTTTGTATTTCTCTCTCACTCTCTATCCTTATGATAGATAGGCGGGGATCATATGATATAAAAGGAGTCTTGTTGTGCTGATGAAGATGATGTCATAAGGAATATAGTGATGATAAAAATTTATATGAATAAGTCAAAAAGCCTTGTTATAGTAAAAAATCATAATAATTCATAAAGAATAGCATTTCATTTTTGGCGTGAGTACAAAACGCTGTCTAAAGTTTTTAGGTCAGTAAGATTTTTCATTTTTTATATAAGATCTTCACTCATCGTTATCATGAATGAAATACGAATTTTTTGGCATAATGCTTGAATTCACAAGTTCCTTTACGTTCTTTTCTAAAACCATATCCTGATATGGAGAGTAGAGTGGTGCAGCTGTAAGGATCTCTTAGTTTTGATCCAAAGACCCATAGATTCAGCAGAGGAGATAAGAAGCATATTCATGTGTGCAATGGACGTCCACTTGAAGTAGGTTTTCTCATAAATTCCCAAAATAACCTATGAATAGAATTAGAAAAATAAAGCCGAACTCGAAATACCCTATCCCTAAAAACCATACCCTGCCCCGGTTGTGCGTATAAATCTTCGATCTTCTGTTAACAAAAATAAAATTTCTTCAAATAAAAAACATATCATAAACAATCAAAAACAGGTTTAGTCAGCAAATTACATTTGAAAGGAAAATTAAGAAGGCGGGTTATGGCCCGATGGAAAAAATGTTGAAAACGGCTTAAAATATGTCAAATTTTATCAGGTTTTCACAATATAAATTGAAACCGAAAACCAAAAACGTACAACCCATTATTACAAATGAAACAAAGATTATATGATTAATGGTTTTTTTTCAAAAGAAAATGTAAATATAGTTAAAATAATCAATTATTTTTATATGCAATAAAAATAACTTTATACAAGTAATTTCATGAAAGTTTGAAAAAGTTTTAATTGAACAAATAGTGAATAAAATGATGAATTTTGTTTGGATTGGAGGATTAGATGGAGCAATCTTCATTATATAATTTTGATTGCCATATTTGGTTTAAAACTGTGTTGAAAAAGTCTTACGTATAATCGCTTCAACTGAAACGCTTTTTAAAGAGTGGTTTCTTTTCTAGAAGTTGATTGAAGCTCTACTTCCTTTAAAAAAATTTTAAACGTTGTGCGTTCTAATGATTACTCTGAACTGACATATTGATGAAAACTTGCCCAAAAAACTGGACAAAAATAAAAACGAAGTTTATTCCAGTTTACGGGAAAATTTTTTCAAGATTATTAAAAAGACAAAAAATAATTTAATATTTGATGAAATGTTCATGTAATTTTGAAGATTAAAAGAAAATAACTAAGAAAATTGCGAATTTGACTTTCTATCTAGGAAAGCTTTTTATCCAAAATTTTGTTTTTGACTTATTACTATGCTTTTTTCATACTAATTTCGAAATTGATAAAGACCAATTAAGAATTGGGATATTCTGAAGCAATCAAAAACGCATCACTGAGTAAAAGATGAGGAGAATAAATATTGCAATCTGAAGAAATTACAAAAATTATTTTTTTTGTTGTAAACAACTAGTATGTGGTAGATTTGAAGACAAAAATTCAATTATTTTAAGATACACTTTCGGGTAGGAAAAAATAGGCTTGTTATATTGTTCTCTATAAACCATTTGAAAGTAGAAGACCTTTTTGCTGCAGCATTTTTGTTAAAACTCTTAGTTCAAATATGTCTGAAAGAACATTGAACACTTTTTAAAAATCTAGTTCAGTGTTTTCGACGCGAGGGGTAATTTACCATAGTGGAGTAAAGGACCCATGCTTTTACATAATGAATGTTCTATGTGAAAAGGGATAGACTGACCAAGTCAATTAGTTTAACTCACGACAATTATATATATGTATATTCAAATTAATTATTTATTCTATTTATCTATTTTGTTTCAATTGATTCGTAGTAACTTAGCCAATATACTAGAAATTTCATCCTGGTGTGTAGTTATTTAATAAAGACTCCCCAATAATAATAACTCTTTAATTTTTATATTAAATTCCACTATTATTCTCTGTACCGAAGAGTTCTTTGAGACCATTGCGTAGCAAAGACTTAGCAAATTACCCTTATACTCCCCGCAGCACTCTATACATAAATAAATATATATTTACACCACGATCAATTACAATGAAGCAGGAAGTGTCTAGAAGGTTATCAAATTTTTCAACAAAAGTCAAATAATCTGAAGGGTGTGAAGTTTTGAAAAACCGAACTTCCATCATAAGATGAAGGCTGCTGTTCAAGCTTTGTATGAAGTGCAATATTGATTTGTAAAAACCCCAAAGCCACATACAATTCCTAAAAAGTTGATTTTACCTTTCTTTAATCATAGTGGTCGAAAAAGTATGTGTGTTGGACCAAGCCAAAAAAGAGCTCGGTGGTATTTAAACAAAACTCGGAGATACTTAGACAATCTGGGTGCTGACATCTTTGAACAAATTATTTCAAAAGTATTATCAAGTTACTATCCCAAATCTTCAAAGCAGATTGATGAATAACGTGCTATGCTTGGGTTGATTTTAGTGATTTTGGTAGTATCAAATGGGAGTTCATTATGAAAATCTACTGCTTCATACTGAAGTTTGTTGGTAATCACATGTGAAAGTTTTTGTTCGTGATGCTGTGCTCCACGGATAGATTTTGATAAAGAATTTGCTTGAAATATGGAACCCTTTAATTTTATTAGTACACATAACGTTGAACACTCTGAAACTTTGCTATAATCCACTATAACTAAAGATGATTAGAAACAGTTCTTTTCAATCTCTTTTTAAAAATCCAAGGGTTTTTACTCACTTGTCTCCCAATTTTTATTATATCAAATCAAAGATGGAGCAAAATTTATTATAACAAAGTAAAATAAAATTCAAAAAGTAATGTAATTTAATGGGCACAGGATTTAGAACGGTGAATTTTCGCCGACACTCGGCTTTATCAAACCACTATACTAATGAGTAGGGTAGAAGTTGAAAACTGGAAGGATTAGCGAAGAAGAAGACGAAGGATATGTTTTTATCACGACTTCAATATAATTACTGGCTTGTGTAAAATCAAGTTTACCAGTTTTACAATCAAGTTTACCAGTTTTACAATCAAGTTTACCAGATTTACAATCAAGTTTACCAGTTTTACAATCAAGTTTACTAGTTTTACAATCAAGTTTACCAGTTTTACACAAGCCAGTAATTATATTGAAGTCGTGATAAAAACATATCCTTCGTCTTCTTCTTCGCTAATCCTTCCAGTTTTCAACTTCTACCCTACACATTAGTATAGTAGTTTGATAAAGCCGAGTGTCGGCGAAAATTCACCGTTTTAAATCCTGTGCCCATTAAATTACATTACTTTTTAAATTTTATTTTAATTTTCCTTTAATTTATGGGTCAACTTCAGCATCAGATTTACATAACAAAGTATAAATGAAATACACAAGAAAATCTCTATGTATATATGGTAGTAGCATGTAATTAATTATAGTGAATAAAATTATAAGGGGTTGTTGCATGTTTTGATTCTTTTGAGCTATCGGTGGATAGTGATTAAAAATTATGAGGGTTATTTGCCGTGTCCAACCTATTAAGGTTTAGGAAGATATTATAACATTTGACAGTTGAGACTTACTATATATGGGTCAGTCAATACTTCATCATGACTTTATATAAGGGCGTGTAGGGGTGCACCGGATAGTCAATCAGGCCGGATATTTCGCCGGATAGCGACAATTATTTGATATTCGGCATGAACGCCGGATAATTCTTATATCCGGCAGGATAAACCGGATAGTTACAAACAAATTATCATTAAATATTTACTTTTAAAAAAGCACAAAACTAATAAGAGTAAGTTTTTAATGACAAAAGGTTTCCAATTTGAGTTTATTTAAAAGAATTAACTAACAAATAAGACATGTCAAATAAATTTCTTGCCATTGTGATGAACGAATAAAAGCATTTCTCCTTTTTCAGCCAAAAGTTTGGTTCTTTTTTCTTCAAAAATGTTTTCATATTCGGAAAAGAGTCTCTCTGAGTACACTGATGAAGCAGGTGTGCATAAGTGTTTGGCTGTTAGATGCTTTAGCAAAGGAAATTTTTCCTCCTGCCTTCAATATTGCAGGGGACATTTTTTTCTTTCCAAGAGTGGGTGCGGATATAAGCTTCGAACTCTCTGGCTGCCTCATCTTCAATATCATTTTTCGACACATTTTTTATTGTGTTTGAATTTCTATCAGTTTCAGCAATTTCTTGGAAGCAAGCCATGAAATCATCTTTGCTTTTTAAAAATTCCTTTAAGTAACATTATGCTTGGAGAGTCAGGGCGAGCAGCTTCATCAAGAGTTTCCGTCTCCATATTCTTACTAGCGACGTTGTGATTTGAAAGTAGCTCTTTGGAAACTAATGTTTTCCCAAATGTCTTGTCTTTAAGAAATTGAGCTTTAAATCGTGGATCAAGTATTTGTGGCAGAACATATATCGGGTTCGTCATGATATTGAGACCTGAATAGGAATCATTGAAAAATCTACTACGAAGAGAAGTCAAGAGTCTCTGTTTAGTTTCTTTGATACCTTCTTTATCAGTGGCATTTTCAAAGTATCTTTCAAGAGTGCTTACATTGGGAATTACAGTTGAAAGAAGACATGACTCAGCAGTTACCAATATCTGGCATATTATCCGGTCGGATATTTAGATCTACTATATTTATCCGGTATCCGGCCGGATTGTAAATTGAGCTATCCGGTGCACCTCTAGGCGTGAGTATAGTTGGTTAGATGCCGGATTCGATAACTCAAGGTCTTGGGTTCGATCCTACATCAAGCTTGCTTTCCTCATAGTTCGATACAAGCGGCGCAATTGTGCCTTTCCGATGAAAACACTCTACGGTACCATAACCATTATAGTCACTCTTTATGTTAGCCCCTCTTCTTGAAAAGTTTGTGTTTTTTACTCCTCATTTTTTTATTCTTTGGAGAACAAAATAATTCTAAAATAAACAATATTCTATAAAAACATAATCACAGAAAACTGCAAATGAAATTAATTCTTTTGCATACAGTCCATACTTGCTTAAAAATTCCAGGCAAGGCCTATATTTTCTTGGAATTTGCAGTAAGTGGCCACCTTGAAAAAAGTCAATTTATTGGTTAGAATTATTCATTTAGCAAAACATTCTATTTTATTAGACTGACAGCAATTTTCAAATAATAAAAAAAAACTTTAACCTAAAACATATTAGACGAATATGATACATTTTCCTTTATTTATGAATAAAAGGAAGTAAAATGCCAAATTTAGGCAATTCTGCAAATAAATAAATCCTATAAAAATTTTATTAAATCAAAAATTTTTCCATGATATATTTTGTATTGATTTAAAAAAATAAAAAATAAGGTAAGTAGATGTGATCTCAAAGCACTTTCCAGCGTTTGCTGATATGCTCGCGTAAGCTTTAGAGTTGGTTAAGGAGGATGGAGATGTTGGTAGAGATAGGGAGGAGTTACCGATGTTATTCTAAAAATAGAAAGGAAAGGCAGATTAGTTTGTTATAGGGTTATCAACGGTGGTGAGAGTTGTTTCAATGGTGTCAATGAGGGTTGCTAGGGATTTTAGTAGTGTTGGGTGTAACAGAAGATCTGAGAGTTTTGTTGGAGATCTATTAAGTAAAGAAAGACAGCTAATTAGAAGATCTTGGCGATGATAAGAGAAGATTTGACATGTGAAGATGAGATGGTATGGCGTTTCTATTGTGTCGCATCCGAAACGACAGTATGGATTTTCGCTAACTTTAATTCTGAAGAGATATGCTTTGCATGGGCTGATAGCCAACGAATAGTTGAACGTGGTGGTGTAAATTTTTTGTTATTGAAGGTTGTGTGTATTGTGCTGATGTGTAGTAAAGAGGAGATTAGTGCATTTTGAGATGAAGATATGGATATCTGCCATTCTTCTAGAGAGGATAAGTGAACGTGCGTTAGAAAGGATGAAGTGTCGTGTGATAAAATCTCATAAGACCCACATCCCACATCCCCTCATCAACTCCCTACCTCTCAAAACCTTTCTAACGCACGTTCACTTATTTCCCCAAAATGTATCTACTTCAGCTATGATGCGAATACCAAAAAAACCAAGTCTGATCCGAACGTTACAACGATCTAAAAAAAGGTTCAATGCGTCATCAGTTTTGCCAACCTCAACGAATTTTGAAGTTACAGGCAGGTTTCGCGAAATATTGTTGTATGATTCGGGCTTTGACGACACAGAAAGATTCCTTATATTTGGACATAGTGAAGTTGTATCTTGTTTGTCTCGTGCCAAAATTTGGATTGCTGATGGAATATTCAAGGTTGTACCTTCCTTATTTTATCAATTATACACTCTTCATTTTCAATTTGTAGAAGGGCGCAATCCAGCTGGGATGTATGCTCTTTTGAAGAACAAATGTAGAAATAATTATAGAATTGATGAACGCAATAAAAGAAACTGTTCCTGGTGCAAATCCTGAACAAATTCTCCTAGATTTTGAAATTGCGGCAATGACGGAATTTCAGTATGCTTTTCCGAACACCGAAATTAAAGGTTGTTTTTTCATCTTTCACTGAGTGTGTATAAAAAAGCCGTAGAAATTTCGAAAATTGTGTGGAAGGAGTCGCTCGAACTACAAATGCCGTAGAGGGGTGACATTACGCTGTGCAATTTTTGTTTCAGTGCAGCCTCCCAACAATATGGAATTTCCTAAATGGTATTTGCAAGGACATCGCGTTTCAACGTTTTAATGCAAGGAATTACTGTTGTTACTCTACAGGCCAATAAGAAATATCTGTCGATCAAAGAGAAGATCAAATGCCTAACTAGTCAATTTGGACAATCTGATATCATATCATACCTTAGAGCTGTTCAATATTCTGCCTATAAGTAGTTTGTTTTCAACAATAAAATGTTTTATTTTTCGTTATTATTTTTGTTATTGTTTTTTGAGATAAATAAAATTATAATACTCTCATTGTTGAAATTTCATGTTTTCAGCTTGAAGTTCAACGACAAATTTTCATGTAACGTTGTGATGTATTTGATGCAACCTTTTTTCAACACTGGCAGGGAAGTTATTACGGATAGATATTTCACTTCATATTAACTGGCAAAAAAACTTGCTGAAAAAATCTATCTTTGTTAGGAACAGTGAAGTCATCAAGAAGAGAAGTTCCAAAGGTGTTGAAAAATTAGAAAAATCGTAAAGTGTTTTCAACATTGTCAGTCTATGATCATACAGAAAAAGTATGTCTATTTTCCTACATTCCAAAGAAAAATAGATCTGTACTAATGATGAGCTCTTCACACAATAAAGTTTGCATATCTTCAAGAGAAGACAAAAAACCAGATATAATATTGGAATATAACCAAAATAAAGGTGGCGTAGATTTGATGGATTCGATCATCGAAGAATTTACATCAAGAAGAAAAACTTCAAGATGGCCCGTTCTTGTGAACTACAATATTATTGATGTTTGCTGGCACAACGCCTATATCATTATGAAAAAAATGGATACACTTTATCACGGAAACAATTTTTGAGAAATCTTTCATTTCAATTGGGTGAGTCGTATGCTAAATCAAGACTTCAAAAAGCATCCATATCTGCTGAAGTGCGTTTAGCTGGTCAAGTTGTTGGATATTCGGCAACAAACCAAAGTGAATATCAAGTTGGATGCGAACAAAGTTGTTCAAGTAGAGCAAGACGGTGTTTTGAATGTAAAAAGTGGAGCCGTTCAGTTTGCTGTAAATGAAAACTCCCAATTTGTCCAAAACACAGGAGGCAAATTAAAAGAAGTTTTTGTTCAAACTGTGATAAATTTGTGAATTTTCTTTGAAAATACTTTAACTTTTTTAAATAAACTTATTTTTGAAGAAATATACTTTATTCTTTAAAATAAGTAATATGTGTACATTTTGAACACACATTTTTACCATTGCGTTGCAGTTTTTTACTATACTATTGAGGGTTAAATTTAATATGAATAAATTAAATAAAAGAAAAAGAGTTAATGTGTTTTTCATCATTTTTCATTACTGAAGTAAGGTTTTTTTAGGAATGTACCGATTCCAAATATTACAAACAACTTCAGTTTTGTCAAAGCATTTGACAAACCTAAATTAACATTTTGTTTATTATAAAACAAATTAGATAACATTTTGTTTATTTAATTTAAATTTTAGAGAAAAAATATTGTTTCATATTCAAATAAATAAATATTAATATTTTTTAAGTACAAAAATAGAACTTTTATTTTTAATGAAAAATAATGTGATATATATAATATTTATTCATTAAAATTTGAAAGAAATTTTTCAAAGTTTGACTTTTATTAAAAATATTTTTTGTTTATTTGAAAAAATGTTTCAATACCGATTCTTTGAAAAATAGCCGAAACCAATATATAGGTACATCGCTAGTTTTTTTTTTTATAAAATTCACAGTTTTATGTCATGAAATGTTGTATGATGAAGCGTTGTTGTAATGAAATGGAGTTGTGTCTAATGAAATGTCGCTGGATGAAGTGTCGTTGTGATGAAATGTCGTGTGATGGGTTCTAGGAAAGTCTCTGAAGTCGGAAAATCATGTGATGAAGTGTCGTGTGATGAAATGTCGTTGTGATGAAGTGTCGCGTGATGAAATGTCGTGTGATGAAACGTCGTAGCACGGTGGGAGGTTAGGTATAAGTTTGAGGTTAAGTAGTCTACGAGGGAGTTTTCTCGGTTTAGGTGAGCAGGGCACCAGCATAGATGTATGTGAAAATGTTTTGTAAGATTGATTAGGGAGGAGACGAGTTGAAAGGAGCGAAATGAGATGTTGTGTGATAGAGAGAGATCGTGGATTATGTTTTGTGCATCGGTAAAGAAATGGAAGGTAGTAAAGTGGAGAAGGAGGATGGTATGTATAGTCACGATCGGGAAACGAACCCAGACCATTTGGATCGAGACCCTACGCTCCCACCTCTAGGCCATCTGCTAGGGCCGTTACAAGGGATCGTGGCGCCCCAGGGCAAAGATCCTGAATGGAGCTCCTCACCCCTTGCTCTTTCTTTTCTCACTCATCACCACCATATTCTGGCTTAAAAAGTGATTTAGAAAAAAAATGCTCACATTTTTATTAAGCCACATAATACAGATATATACCGACTGAGTCGAAGACAGTTTCCATTAGATGTTCATTTTTCGTATTTTAGCAGCAGCAAAATTATCGGTGATTTCGTCAAAATCAACACAATCGATAACTTGTTTCTCAATTCTCATAAAAGACAGACTTTGGAGGCGGGCTTGCCCCATAGTACATAGAGTACTTTTAGAAAATTATTGGAGGTGGGGGAAGGGCGAAGGTTAAATTTGCCATGAATGACCATTTTCAGCAAGTTTTTTCAAAGTAAGTTTAATTTTATTAGAAATGAGTAAACTGCTTGTAAATTGAAATTTTTTTTAGATACTGGATACTGCAAGACTATGTTTGCGTGGATGAACAACCTTTAAGATTCCGAGGAAATTGCCCTATAAAAGTGTATGATCCCAGTAAGCCTGGCAAATGGGGGATCAAGTTTTATCACTTGAATGACGCCATAACATTCTACGTTATGTGCCCTGAATTGTATGCTTCAAACTTATATGAAAGATTTTTTTTTTGGGATGTGAAATTGTGAAAAGACTCGTTAGCATATCCAGGATGCCCAATGGTAGTAGAATAGTATGCGATCGCTTTTTCATGGATCACGAATTATGCTTATGGGGCAAGGAGCACAATTTATCAGTTTTAGGCACCCTGACTACAAACAAAGGTTGTGTTCCGCCTATTTTCAAGACACAACAACTAAAGAGTTTGCGATTGGCCGTAGTATGAATCTAGGACTTTGTATTCTGAATGTGCCTTCCTGGTAGTCTATGTTCCAAAAAATCGCGCAACAACAAATTTCAAAGCGGTGCTTATTATGAGTAGCCAACACTTTTGGGACATTGGGAACATAACACAAACCAGAATCATTGTTGTGCTAAAACTCTTTCAAATCAGGTGTTGACAAGTCCAATCAGATAATGCGTGCTTATACAACATACAAAAATGTTTGAGAGAGAGAGAGAGAAAGAAGTTTAATTCAACAAAAATATTGAAGGAAGACTTAAAATATATATAAAAAAAATTCATTTATAAAAAATACAATATATAATAATACGTAATTTAAACATTTTTACAATATTAGTTGATGGATTATTGAAGGCCGTTAGACCGCTAGAAATAACCCATTAACAGTGAGAAATACTATAAACTATGAAAATCAATTTGAGCCGGTTGTTTGTGAATACATTGATACTTGTAAACAATTAAAAATAGAAAGGAATAGAATGAGAAAGAAAGATGGTGATTAAAGGTTATAATGAAACTAAAGAAATTTGTAAACATAGCAATTCTTCAACTTTCACTCATGAGAAGCATAACCATCAAAAAAAACTTTTTTTATGATTTTTTTATAGTTGGATATTTGGGGGTATTCATGAAATAAGTAGGCAGAGGTGTTGAATTTGCAAAGCATCCTGTAAGGAAAAGATTATTTGGAATTTGAGAGTCGATAAAAGGGTAATTGAAAAAATTGCAAAAACGAGGAGATTTCATGTGCGTGAGTAGAGGAGATTCTGATAAATTTTTGATCAATGGAGAAGAAAATCCAATTTATAGGTGTATAGCGATAATTTAAGCTCATATAAGTCTTGAACTTTGAGAATAGAATCTTTTGAGAACAAGGGATCGGTGTGTGAGATACTTTTCTCTTTAAAAATAATTTGAAGAGCCGATTTTTGCAGTTTGAGTAACTTTTCAGTAGAACAAAACCCATAATTGAATAGACTGTAAGTTATGTGTGGGACAAACATAGTATTGTAGAGTAATAAAAGCGTTTTGGTTGGTAGGAACTTACATACCCGTTTTAGCAAACTGATGATGTAATAAAGTTTACTAGGGACATTGTTAATGTGGTTTTTCCATGTCAGGCTGCAGTTGATTTGCAATCCGAGTAGGTTAAATGTATTAACTTTTTGAAAATTTAAATACTTAAAAGCACCACACAATTCTTAGTACCACTAGAGAATACCATGCATTTAGATTTTTTGGAGTTCAAGACAAGACAATTTTTTTTCTAGCCAAAATTCAAGAGTCCGAATACCAGTAGTTATTTCATGTGATTTTAAATTTGGGCCCCTGAATATAACAGTTATATCATGAGCAAAAAGCATCAGATCCATGGAGGAAATGGAATCTGACAAAGAAAACAAATCGTTGATGTATAGTGAAAAAAGGATGGGTGCTAGGATCGAACCTTGGGGAACTCCGTTAAGAATATAATTTGGATTGGAAAAAACTGAATTGATATTTACAAATTGTAATCTATTTGAGAGATATGAGAAGAATTGTATCGAAGAGGAAGAAAAGCCAAATAATGAAAGTTTTTTGATTAGAAGAACGTGAGAAATAGAGTCAAATGCCTTGGATAAGTCGATAAAGAGTTCTAAAACAGCTTCATTATCTCCAAGAGCACAGATAATTTTATGAATAAAGGATGCGTGAAAAATTTCAGTGGAGAAATTGGGTCTAAAACCAAACTGTTGATCAGAAAGAAGCATATTATTATATACATACATATTATTATATACATAACTGGAGATTTGAAGGAAAATAAGTTTTTCAAAGATTTTTGAAAGTGTAGGGATAATTGAGATTGGGCGGTAGTTAGATTGGCCACACTTGTCACCATTTTTGTAGTTAGGTAGAGTTTTGATGAACTTGAAAGATTGAGGAAAAATTGAATGAGATAAACACAAATTGTATGCATGTAAAATTATAGGTCCCAAAACATTTTTTGCCAATTTGATATCATATATAAAAAGACCGAAATAATCGTTAACATGTGAATTTTTGAGATCATGCAAAGCAGAAAACAAGTCATCCATTGAAAAAGATATAAAATCAAAAAAAGATGAGCAGAAAGGATAAGTTCCATCATAATATGTCGTATCACAAACACTGGATTCAGCTGAGCAGAAAGAGTTGTTGAATAGATCGGCTACTTCTTTATCACCTGTTATATCAGAACCATCTTGTCTTTTTAATACAAATGCTTCTCTTTCTTTTGGGTTGAGTAAACTATCCAAATTACACCATTGCTTTTTCATATTTGAGGAGCAATTTAGAAATAAGCCTTCATAATATCTGCTTTTAGAAAATCTTATGGCCTTTTTGACTTCATTACGACATTTTAAAAATCTTTGTTTATTTGAAAAGGAGCAACCTTTTTTAAATACTTTGAAAAGTTTATCTCTCTTTTTGTCATGAGTAAAACATCATCTGCCATCCAAGCTTTTATTCCTGTTTTATACTTACTGATTTTTACAATTCGTGTGATTGTGGAGATGGATTTGAAGTGGGATAAGTAAGCAGTCAATCTTTGGAGCAATAAACTAAGATCATCATAAGCAGACTTTAACAAGGAAGACCGGTCAAAATTCCCGACTAGAGCTGAGAAATTATCATAATTAACGTAAGTGTATGATTTAGGAGTATCTCTACTGAAAGTGCTAAAATCAAGTGAAAGAAAGGCAAATGATCGGATATTGAGTAAGAAATGTTGTAAGAAAAAAAGTTTTTCTTTGTTTTTGGTATGAGTATATTATTATCAATAGTTGAATTGTACAAGGAGAGAGTGGGTAATGTAATAGTATGCTGAAATAATGAGCCTGCAATGTGATTAAAAAACTTTAGTGCATTACTATCTGAAGAAATTTTCTGCAGATTAAGGTTAAAATCTCCCAATATAATACTAAAAGTATTATTATGGAAATTGGAGTCTAGTAATTGTCAAAAAAAAAGCATAAAGGTATCAACGCCATACTAAGTAAAAAGAGGCAGTCTATAAAAGTTATGAACACGAAAATTCGATTTGCAAATACAAAAATCAATAGAAGCAAACTCCAACAGGCAAGCAGAAGATCCGCTGCTATTAATCGTTGCAGATATGGATGTGTAGGGATAAGAAAGGCTAAGCCACCGTGTTTAGATGCTTTTTTGCCAAAAGAAAGGAAGCTATACCCAGGAAACGAGAGATTGAGGGCTCGTCAACATCAAGCCAGGTTTCCTGTAGACAAATAATACTTATAGGTTCAGGTAAGCGATAATTTATTAAGTTGATAAAGATTTCAAGTTCACAAATTTTGTTTCTGATACTTTGAATATTCAAACTGATTATATTCAAGTTGAAAAACTTAGAATGAGTATCATCTAAAGAGAAAATGTGAGAACTTCTGCAGATTGAAGTCAAGTCAATAGTATCAATACGAGGAAGTGGAGTCATTTGTCTTGAAAATAAAAATCAAACTTCATCATAGAACGATGTTAACTTTTTAACTCTTTCAATCTCAGACTTCACTTTGGGAGAAGTAAAACTTAAAGCTGAATGATTACGACTTATTTTATTAGACGTTGAGCAATTAACACATGTACATTTATCACTCTCTTTGACTATACACGTATTTCCATTATGAGAGCCAGAACAAAATCTACACACACTACTTCTCTTTCAATCTGATGCAGTATGACGGTAAAAACAGCAGTTACTACATTGCTTGAGACCAAAAAAAGGATAAACATTACACGAGTAAAAATCTAAAAAAAGATTAAAATTATTATTCATACAGAGTTTCATGATATTAGGAGAAACTGAAAATATAGCATTTTCCATTTGTTAATTTTACAATTTTTTGAAAATTAAAAATTTCCTCATCATCAATTAAAGATTTTAGGAGAGGGTTGTTTACAGATAATTTTTCTTTTAGAGTTGAATTATCAATGTAGGAAGGAACGATAATACTGATCTTCTGTAGAAGCTTTTTTGTGGCTTGTTCAAGTTCGTAGCTTGATCCAATTTACATAGTGCTTCATCCATTGTCAACTTGTCTGTAAACTTCAAACAAAAATTTCTATTATTTCTTTAATCGACTTTATAGGTACATCATTCAATACTTTGCTTGTCTGATCTATAATTTTGTCTTTGGTTGTTTGTCTTTGCAAACAATATATTTACTACAACAATATCTTAAGCCAAACGTAAAATATTTATCAAAGAAAGAATCAATGTTAGAATCAAGTTTAGCACACTTATAGCAAAACCACTCATTGCAGCTGAAACAAATAATCTTTATTATTCTAATTAAAGAATAAAGATTTATTCTTTGGCATTGTTTGAAAAATCAGGAAGAATCAGAAAAATATTGAAAACACTTGAAAAAATTATTAAAATAAAGAAAAAATGAAAATATAGCTATGAAGAGAAAATATAGAGAAATTACTTCAAATGATTATTAGAGATCAAAAACCGCCATTAAAAATTGGATGAAAAAAAAGCTATGCATTTTGTATATCTATCTAAAAAACAGGCTGATTTCTATAACTATCTTGACATGGCTACTCTAAACACTTCTGTTATAGTGTTATGGAATAGCACTCAATACACTACTAGGGAAAGTGGTAGAAAAGAATGCATCAAAGAACTTTGTTTTCTTCTTTCAGAAAGTTTCATGAAAGTTCGTGGACAAAGTGCGAGTATTCCGAATGAAGTAAGAACTTGTCTTCAAATTTATGGATACCAGAAGGAGTGCTCTAGTACATCTCAACCTAGAAGAGGTAATTGTTGAATTTGTTTTACACTAAAGTCAGAAGGATTTTTCAAGCCTGTTCCATAACGTATGCAATGAACATAAAAGGAATGTATGTGACACTTGTTTCAGTACTTTATGAAATAAATATTCTATGATTTTGAAAATGGTTTGGTTTAGTATATATATAGTTTGCTTTTAAAAAATATAGAAACTCGTATAGTTTAACTTGAAGAAAATCTTAAGTAAGTTTTTTGGATTAAAGAAATTTTGTTAAAATTGCAATATATTAGAAGAAGAAGAAGAAAGAAATTTATTTGAAATAACTTCGAATTACTTTAAAAAAAAAGCATTGCACAAGCATGTTGTTCCATACACCCACAAACAGTAGGTTAATTATTTTATTACAGCATTGATGAAATTCAAAAGGCTAAACACAAAAACGAATTATACGGTAAATAACTGGAAGTCATTACTTATCTCATACTACCCCCTTATTTTTTAGAGAGAACTTACTAAAGGTTAATGACTTGTATGTGTATAATATATCGATGGTTACCTATAAACTTTTAAATGGATTTCTACCTAACATATTTAATGAGTTTATTGTATTTAACTACATGAACCATGAATATAATCTACGAAATAAATCCAATTTATCACTTCCATCTTATTGTAAAAAATTTTCTAAACAATCTATAAAATATAAAATTTCTCATAACTTTAACTTTTTTATGTTTAACTCTCAATGTATTCTTTCTAAAATAAGCACGTGTAAAAATATAATTAAAAAACTTCTTTTAGATAAATATAGTTTAACTTGTCATTCTATTAATTGCTTTGTGTGTAACAACCACCAATAGTTATTTAACAATATATTAACAGCCACTCATTCTAATCATGCGCACTGCACACTATCTGTATTTTATTCCAACTAATGTGATTATTTTTACTTCATATTTATTTTATGAATATCCTATATGATGTATTTCTATTTCATTGATGTAATATGGGTTTTATTCATATCAGCGGCTTGTAGGCCTTTTGAATTTTTTCCCAACTATAAATATGCAATAATAATACCGTAATTAATATAGGGAGATACGAAAGAATTATAAATAAGTTTTTTGACACGTAAAGGTAAAGAGTTCTTTAATCTTTTGAAAATTCCAGCAACTCTAGAAATTTTATTATTAAGAAAATTAAGATGTTTATTCCATTTCAGCTTATTATCATACCTAGTATTTGGTAACTTTCAACAACTTCGAAAACAAGCCTATCAAAGTTAATTTTCAAATGAGTTGGGTTGCAAAACAACATTATTTTTGACTTTTTGATGTTAATAACCATCCCATTCTTATCATACCAATCAAAAACACTCTGAATTTCATTATTAAAAAAATTCTCAGAAACTGATTCATCAGAAGGAGAAAAAGCTATATTGATCGTGATGTCATCTGCAAAAGTAAAGTATTTTATATTGAAACTGTTGTAGTGAAGGTCATTAATGAAAATTAAGAATAAGAGAGGCCCAAGTATGGAACCTTGCGGCACTCCATTATTAACAAGCCTTTTTTTCAGACAAAACATCCTCAATTGGAACTTGCTGTTCTCTCAAGTTGAGATATGACTTAATAAAGGAAACAGATTTACCTTCGAATCCATATAACTTAATTTTTTCTAGTAAAATATCGTGGGAAATCAAATCAAACGCTTTAGTGCAGTGGTTCCCAACCGGGGGTCCATGGAAGAATTTCAAGGGGTCCATGGAAATTTTACTTCAAACTACTTATGCTGAATCTCCTTTAACATACTTCTATTTTCCAAATCAATATAAATATATATATATTTAGAGCTTTTTTAAATAAATATTTTCTTCCCTTTTTTAAAATTTCATATTTTGAATGTTTATATATGCATTTTATTAGTTACAATATTTTTGAAAAATTTATATTTTAATTGGAAAAAAATTTTATTATTATAAATATTATTTTGGTTAGCAAGTAAGTACTTATTTTTTATATATTGAATTGTTGTGTTTACAACTATTAACAATAAAGATAATAAATTTCATAAAAATTACCAACTTATAAAATAATTTTTTATGGTTGTGCTATAAAAAGCTGTGTTCTCGTATTTATACGAAATAATTTAGCAGGAAATTTTTGCATTCCCTTCCCATTTTTGCATTCGTTTATAAATCACAAAATGCACTAATTTTTCCTCTTGTTTTCAATTTTTTGTTTAAAATATGAATACCCTTGTTGGTGTTATATGTTAACCTTCATTTTTTACTAACAATTAATTTTTTTATATTTTTCTCCTTTTCACTAACAGATCCTGCATATGTCAATTAATATTAAAAAGAGAAAAAATAATGTAGATCTCCCACAGTGTGTTATTTGTTTTTGCGTTCTGGGAAATGATTCACTGAAGCCTTCAAAATTACAACTTCACCTGACGAGATGCCATCCTGAGTATGCAAGCAAGAAAAAGGATTTCTTCAAGAGGAAAGCTGGTGACTTGAAGAGACAAAAACTTGACGCGACTGGTAGCTTTCAAGAGAAGAGAGGGAACATATTTGAAGCATCGTACCGAGTGGCTTACTTAGTAGCCGGAAAAAAGCACACACAATTGCTGAAGAATTGATTCTACCTTGTGCAAAAGAAATGGTTCATTTGTTTATTGGAAAAGAAGCAGCACAGAAACTGACTGATATACCTATTTCGAATAATACGATCCAGCGAAGAATGAGTGAGACGTCAGTTGATGTGAAAGAACAAATTATTGAAGAGATAAAAACATCCCCCATTTTTGCTATACAGGTCGATGAATCCACTGATGTATCAATGGCATGCCAGCTCTTGGTTTACTGCCGATACCTGTCCAGAGGCACAATCAAAGAGGAATTCCTTTGTTGTAAAAATCTTGAAACGTCAAGTACGGCCACTGATGTGATTAATGCTGTATCAGCGTTTTTCGACCAGCATAGTTTGAGTTGGAATAATCTTGTTGGAATCACAACTGATGGAGCTCCAGCTATGCTTGGGTCGAGGTCAGGTTTCCAGGCAAAAGTAAAATCCAATGCAGCAAATGCAGTTGGTGTGCACTGCTTCATTCATCGGGAAGCTCTCGCTTCTAAATCACTTCCTCCTGGGCTTCTTTCAACGTTCAAAGGTATTGTCAAGATCGTGGACTATGATAAAATCTCTGCCCTCATCACGAGACTGTTCCAGCAACTGTGCCATGACATGGAATCCAAACATAGTTCTTTGCTCTTTTATACATCCATCAGATGGTTGTCTGTAGGAAGATTTTTGTCCCGCTTCTTTTCTCTTCGAGAAAACGTTAAAATGTTTCTTGCCTAATTAAAATTGCTCAACCACTGTGACTCAATACTAGCATTTTTGGCGAAATTGAAGAACAGAGTGAGTTTAGGAAAATTTATGATGTTTCCATTATTGAGTGAAATTCTTGCTGATGGTCACGTCCCAAGCACTTTATCCAAAAGAAATCATGAATCACTTGTCTCAGCTAGACGATGAATTTGGCCGATACTTTCCTGACTTAAGCCCTAAAAATGCAGAACTAGCTAAAAATTCGTTTTTATGTCATGTTGATGATGTGTTAGAAGAGGCCCAAGAAGAGTTCATTGAGCTTATCCAACCTACATTCAACAACAATAACAACATTTTAAAATATTATTTTTGTTGTGTATTTTACTCTTAAATAAAAATGCTTTACGATTTCTTTGATTTCATATGAATAAGCATACGATTTAATCGGATGACTATACAATCATTTTTTGCATAAAAATCTTTGATTAATTTTGTTGGCTCAAACTATTCAGTTGTATGGGGTCCACATGTAAAAAAAAGTCTTTTTAGCTCTCTTAGTCTTTTTTACTGAAAAAGGGGGAACGGGATAAAAAAGGTTGGGAACCGCTGCTTTAGTCAGATCAACAAAAGCAGTAAGAACTGCTCGACCTGAGGAAAGGTTGTCAATTATATCATTGATGAACAACGCAAGGAGTGACTGTGTATCATGTAGCCTACGGAACCCAAATTGTCTTTCATCAAATAAATTATTAGAATGAAAAAAAGTATAAATTTGATTGAAAAGAATTTTTTCCAATATCTTTGAGCGTGATGGAATGATAGATATAGGACGATAAATATCCATACCATGTCTATCTCCTTTTTTGAAAATTGGGCAAACTTTATTTAGTTTGAAAACCTTAGGATATGTGTTAAATTCGATACAAGCATTGAAACCTATGAGGAGGTATCGAGCTAATACATTAATTATTAGTTCGATATGATGTATGGAAATACCATAAATATATTCTTGCAAGAACTCACAGCTAATAAAATGTCTTCAATGGAATTTTGTTCAAAATAAAATTTTGACTTATTATTGTGTACAAAAAATGTTCATCATTGGTTCTGTTTTGGATATGAGATAGTCCAGTAAATTTCTCATTGAAGATTTCAGCTATCACCTTTTTATTATCGATTATTTTCTGATCAAATTTTAATGATATTTTAGAATTGGAACATGGTTTCAAAAGGGAATTTAGTTTATTCCAACTCTGTTTCACGTTTTTTGATGTATTAAAATAATTGAAGTAGTATTCCTCTTTTAATTTTTTAGACATATGCTTGATTTTATTTTTTAAAGAAATAAATTTATTCCTCATATCAGAGAAACTTTTCTTTAATTTTGAAAAAATGTCATTTCTACGTTTGATCATATTTAATAAATTTTTAGTAACCAAAGATTTTTTAGCATCTTTATAATATGAATTGGTCGATGAATTCAGAAAGTTTATCATGCATTGCTTGAAAAAAAGAATCAGGGTCGTCGAAACTAATGCGCAAGTACTTATACCAATCGAAATTTGAAGCAAGCTAAACAAATTTGATTTCATCAAATTGTTTTTAAAGACACAGTTTTCCGTATTATAATTAATTTGCAATGATAATAATAATGGCATATGATCATATATTGGATAATAAAGGTTGTAGGTATATATGTCTAGGTTGGTTGGCACAAATTATATCAAGGAGAGTTTTACTATCAAAACGTGTGTACTTAGAAAAAGTTGGTTTGAAACCGTTGGAAAACCACAAATTCAAAAAATTTCTGACATATTGATTAGTCGATACTTTGAGTAAATCAAAGTTGAAATCTCCCATGAACAGACTATGCTTGAGATCATATTTATATGTGTTTAAAAAGCTTTCAAACTCAATTAAAAACTCCCCTATTTCCAACTTACTAGTGGAAGGTTTTCTGTAGACATTATTTATAAAAAGTTTTCTATTTTTTGATATAGATACGGCTACTCTTAAAATTTCAAAATGTCGACTGTTACTTTCTGAATCATAGTTTACATACTCAAGTGTTTTATCAATAAAAAAAGCTAACCCAGAGTGGTAGCTCAATGAAGGGGGGAAAACAAAGTTATAATTATCCATATCATTAGTACCGACTAAAATATCAGGAAGCAAGTCTCTCGTAAACATATAATTTTTGGTAGTACTAGATTTTATTTTAAAAGAAGTTCAGAAAAGTCTTGAGACAGTTCAATTTAGCTTTAAAGACTGAATATTTAAACTCATTATAGTGAAGTTTCTCAAAAACAAACTCATGTTTAATGAAGAAAATTGAGATGGAAAAAAACTTTCAAACAAACATAAATCTTTAAAATAGGGAAAATCAAAAAGATCTTTAAACATTTCATGGTTAAAATTTTCACTTAAAGAATTATTTACCAAGTTAGAAGTAATTGAATTCATCGGATCATAGTTAAATCGGGAAAGGGAAAATTTCACTTCACCCACCATAAGATGTAATGGATTTTATATATTCAATATTTTTTTAACGAAGGGCCATTGAAAAATCTCAACCAAATGTGTCATGCGATATACTAAATTAAAGCATTTTTTATGGGCTTTCAGAATACATTGCTTATATTATTTATAAGTAGTTGAGAAATAGCATTTTACTGTCTTTTAACGAAGAGTATTTGTTATATTTATACAGACAATGTGCGATAAAGAAATCACACACCAATGCTCACATTATAATTAATATTTAAAAGTTGCATCACAGGACATTTTCAAATAACATATAATAGTTCATTATTATAGTTCGACATATATATATATATATGATCATAAAGCAGCCTATTTATTTATTTTTTTGAAAAACGGAGGAGTGTTTTATGTTAACGCAAGTAGATATCGCAATTCAGTATATTATTTAATATCGTGAAAAAATTGCAAAAATATAGGTAATAACTTATGTAACATCGTCTTACATCTTACATCTAGCAAAATATGAACTGACAGGTTGGAGATGAACCATCGCAGTATACAGGTTGGAGATGAACCATCGTAGTATGCAGGTATAATGTATATAGGTAATAACTTATGTAGCATCGTCTCCCTGAATGAGGTATATCAAATCTTACATCCAGCAAAATATGAACAGAAAGTTTAACATTGTCTCCCTAGTCATTTGTACATGAAATAGAAACCATCGTAGTATACAGGTTGGAGATGACATTCAAGTTGTCTACCCGCGTTCAACCGTACAGGTTATGAAATATTAATATATCTGTAACGAAATATTCCTAGTAATGAACTGTCCCGTAGCGAAATGTCCGGGTACGAACGGTTCAGTAGCGAACGGTCCGATCACCGTTTCAAGGACTTCATAAAATAAAACTTTATTCCATTGAATTCACCATATTGAAGATATATAAACTGACACGATCTCTCTTGCTTTGGCAAATACGTATCTCCTATTTTTCAATGTAAAAAGCTTACAGGATGTGCGTGTAAACGACTTAAAGTTGATTTTAGTAAAAATATTTTCCTTTTATTAAATCATACAAGTAGAATTCTTTTGCCATAAAAAATCTTAGCGTTTGTGGAATCTTCTTTTCTTCAAAGTTCATTGTGCTTCAAGTCAAAGATGCGTAAGTCAAAACTGGGTACGTCTTTTGTCTTCACACATTCATATTTAATGCACATCTTTGAACAAATACAAAATATCATTGTATGGTAATGAAGTATACAAGGAAAAGAAAAAAAGAATTTGAAAGATTTCAAAAGAGAAAAAACAATCATTTTTAACAGAGAATAATTTGTCATCCTAATTTATAAACTAGGTTGAATACTTTATTTTAAAGAAAACGAATGCTCAACTAAATTGAGCTTACTTATTTTAAATTTTATATTCTATTGCAAAGAGAAAGCAAGTCTTTGTAAATTATAAACATGAATACTTCTCAGGCACACTACTTGAGAAAGAAGATCCCCGTATGCACTAGCATAGTCCATAATTTTGGAATAAACATATGAGGCCAGAAATAAAGGTCCTGAAGGCTGATCTATTATTTTACCTTAATTATTGAAATTCTACCTTCATTTGTGCCTAGATTTATAAGGCTTTTTGCAAAAAAAACATTTTTACGTGTATTTAAAGAAAATAAAAATATTTTTACACATGTTATCTTTGCGCACTAAAATTGTAGCTAGTTTTTATGAATTATCTTAATGTACAATAACTTATGATCTTCTTATATGAGAGAATTTATAGTGCATTTTCTAAAAAAAGTTTTAAATGAATAGCTCATTTTGAGTTTCATGTTTTACTTTCCTTAATTCTAGAAAGAATTGATCACAATAATAAAGTAATATTTTTGACACAATGAATAAGTTCTATTACAAAGTTTTATTTAAGAATAGCATCTCCTGAATTTATACTTCAATTCTTGAACTGATTTTAAGACTAATGTTGAGTTATTCATGATATATTTTTTCATTTTTTAGTTTATAAATTATTCTTAAGTCAAACCCTCTTTTAAACTTGACTTCCTAAAAACACTTTTTTTTATATATATTTCCAAAAATAAAAATCTTACAAATTTTATAAAATATTAGTAAGTACAAAGAAGTTAAATGGGATGGATGTTTTATAAAGACAAATTATAAATATATACTGTTTATATTGTATTTTTGCAATTATATTTTGTTTTTTTTTTGCAATTGTATTTTGTCTTTTGCAATTCTATATGATCTTTTTACAATTCTATTTTGTCTTTTTCCAATTTTATTTTGTCTTTTTCAAATTCAATTTTGTTTTTTTTTCAAATTCAATGTTGTCTTTTTGCAATTGTATTTTGTCTTTTTTCAATTTTATTTTGTCTTTTTGCAATTCTATCTGAATTAAAATTTTTGATTTTGTTGTGTTTACATTGTTTTGACATCAGTGGCCTGTGGTGTGCAAAACAATGGAACAGTGTACCAAAGCATTATTCAATTAGTGTGTAATATTACTATTAAGTTCTTAGAAAAATTTGCCGCAGGGTGGACCTCTCCAGGCTTGCTAAGACACTGTTTGACACGTGTCATTTTTCTAACTTTTTTTTTGATATTTAAACATTATTTTCAGATCAAATTTTCTAAATTTTTCACAAGGAGTTTACCATTAACGGGTACAAATTTTTATTTTTTCTTCAATAATTTTGTTTATTTATTTTTATAATTACAAAATTTTTTCAGTTTAATTTAGCAATCTCTCTTTAGTTGACTTTTAATATTATTTCAAACAAGCGCTTGTGATTATTTAGTTAGAATTGAAAAAAGATAAAAAAAACAGTTTTAAAAATAACTTGAAAAACACGCACATAACTAAGATCAAAAAACTAAGAAAAATTTATCTTAAGAAAAAGAAAAATTAGAAAAATTGCAAAAAGTGCAATGGAATTCTAAAATGGTGGTGCCCAGAACTAAAAGTGGCATGCATGAAAGTTAGAAATAGAAAGAAATTTATTTTAGAAAAATATGAAAGTTAGAAAATAAATGAATGCTTTTACCATATGAGATGTGAATAAATTAATGTGTATCTAATTTTAAACTAATAATTTTGTAGGAAGATACTGGTTCTATCTCGCTGCGACCCTAAAACAGTTTTAGTGTTCAGTTGGGCATATTTTTTTAAAACACAAAAATTTTGATGGCAAACCTGTAAATAACTATTACTAAAATAAAGAAGAATAAATGTTTTGCTTATACTTTCAAAAACTTTAAATTAACAAATAATATAAATTAGCTAAATTGCATGAATGAAAATATTAGGAAGCATATTAGCAATATATTTAAAGAGTGATAGTTAAAAATCTAGTTTTATAATTTAGAAATAAATAGCGTAAAGATTTAAGTTGTCAAGAAAAGTGTGAGGATAAGTTAATCTAATAACAAATTTAGCAAATAAAGGTTTCTGGTTTTAAACAAGGATTACGTAGAATCGCTTTCTCAAAAGATCAAGAAATGCCTAGAGAAAATATGGTAGCGTCTGTAGGAAAGAGGGGATAACGACATTGAACGCGATAGAAAGTAGTTTTTAATTTACCCTTTCCGTGGCTCCAACTGCAAGTGATCCATTGTCAAGGCAAAAAGTGAAGGGCTGAGTGCTTTGTATGAAGGTACGATTTCCTTGAAAGCAGTAAAGTGCCAAGCAAGTGGAAGTCTAGGATGAGAAAGTGTTGAAAGATGATAAATATGGGAAAGGTAAAGAAATGTGTTGTAAGAACACCGAAACACATTCAACAGCATTAGATCAAAATCTAAAAATCATAGAATAAGCTGTGGACCAAAAGTTTATCGAAAATCAAAAACTCCTTATTATTCAAAGGGAAACGGAAGCTTGTATGGTTCAAATGTAAAAATAGACTCAATGAAATAAATGATCTAACCAACTAACTTACTTAAAAAAAGGGAAGTTTATAAAGAAAGTTTTTGTTTCTTGTGTGCCGGTATTCTTACGAATCTAGCATAATTGATTTACATTGATATCGAAGGAATAGGAAACGCCATGATATTCTTGGCATTGTTGATGAGGTGTTAAAGCAGACGGATTGTAGAGAGGCAGTGGTATACTAGCTTCCGGCTCATCGTAAACACACGTCTTGTCTCTCCTTTATAAAAGATTGAGAACGTTTCATAAAGTAACTTTACCTTTTCTTTTATATACGTAAACGCACACAAGCGCGTTTCCTTTAATTCCAGACATCAAAAACTATTTTTGGAGGATAAAGCTTGACATTTTCATTTTGTTGTGAAATATCGTTTCAATTATTTTTAAAAAATAAACTTATTTATCATTTTAACCAGAATATTGACCTCTTTTTTCTTCGACAAGTTTTTATATTAGGAGTGGTACTCTTGATAAAGCACAAAAAACTATGACTTCATATTATAAGAGGATTCCTCTGTAAAGATGTGATGAAAAGACTTAAAAATCCAAAAGATATACACGTACGTTATCCATATTGGAAAGATTTGCGTACCACCTTCGCTTATTTCATAACTAAAAGAAAGCATATACTTTCAGTATTGGGAAATAAAAATCAATTATAAATAGTATAATTTGACTTTTTGGTGTTTTCACCCTACTTCACTAAGCACAGGATTAAAACCAAACGTAAACAAAAGATAAGCCAAATCAAAATTGTATTTGAGTGATTATAATTAGTATTAGGTACACAGCCAGTTTTTCTTAGTACAAAAGTGATACTACACCAAGAGTAAGTTTGAACTTAAGTATAGTAAAGATATAAATTTTTGACTCTTTATAAAAATATTCAAAATATGTCTTCAATATATGATTTTAAGTAATTTAAACAGAATCATCAAATTAACATTGACAAGAATTAGAAAAATAGGGATAGACCACGCTGTCTTAAGCATGTCTCAGATTAAGAAAATTTTATTTTTCATAAACAAGATGTGTTCCCCTCCCCCTTCTCCATAAATACGCACTTAGGTACAGGTATTCCGCAGACTGATTTTACAATTGTAGACCACTTAAAATTTTTCAAACATGATATCCAAAAATTTAATATAAAATTAATAATATGTTAAAAAACGAAAAAAAATTAATCCTTTGTTCAACATAATCAAAAAAATGTTAAAACTTTTAGGATTCAATTTTCTTTTAGGATTTTAGAAACTTCTTTATTATATTTTATTATGAATTTCTTTCATAATATTGGAAGTTCAAAAAGATCATTTAAAATAGAATATGAACACTTTAGACCAACTCCTTCTCTAAAGTTCTCTGTAAATACGATTTCTAAGCTTTTATAGTTTGTAGGTTTATAGTTTGTAGGTTGTTTGATGCGCCTCGCATACATAACCAAAATAGATAACCAAAATTAGTGCCGGGTTTCTGATTGTCGAACAAGGATAGTCAATTTTATTAAATATTTAAAACAAAAGATGAAATATAGCTTTTAATTTAAAGAATATTAAATTCATTCGATTGTTTATTTGAATTAAAATCGTTTCCAAACGATTGTCATAAACTTATTTTTAAAGCTTCTTAGGTTTTAATTAAGTTAAAAAGTTATCAAACAAAGCATTAACCTAATCCATTTTCATTGTTCAACCACAAATATACTTTTAACAAGTTTCTCTATCAAATTGGGTTTTTGTTTTTTTATTTTCTTGGAACTATTATTATCAGTAAAAATATGTTTGATGTGCTAATTTTAAAATTGATATTATATTTGTATGTATAAACGAAGTGGTATTGAAAGGCCATCAAAAATTTGGTAATGAATAAAAAAGTTTTATTCAAAAAAAAAGTTTTTTATAAAAAATGTAATAGTTCGCCTCCTCAAGGCTTCTTCGGACAATAACATATATGGGTATAATTTTTATAAAAAAATTTTGTATCTTTTATATATTTATAAAAAAAATCACAAAAACATTTTTTTGTATTATTGTTTACAAAACTTAAAAAATCTGATCGATATTCAGTCTCAGGGGCGGATCTAAAAATTAATTAGATAACATTTTTTTCTAATCTACATATTTATAAGATTATTTTTAAGTTTAGTTAATATTTACAAACACACCAACAGCTACTTTTGCTTCTGAAAGCTTGGGTAACTTCTACTTGCTTCTGCATCATCTCACATGTCACAGATGTTAAGTTTAGGCTACGTTTAATGTGAGGTGAGGAGAAGGGAGAGATTTTTCGCTAAAGACAATAGAATCGTACTTTACAAGCCTGAAGAGATTACCTATCTTATCATTCACGTTTTTGCTACCACAAGAGTATAACATAGGATGCTAAATACATCTTAAGTCTAGTATATGTCTTATAATCTTAGTAGGTTATATCTTGAAGTTATATATGTTCTATCTATGCTTATTATATATGAGCTTACCTAGCAAAAATGTTAGCTTTATGTAATCTTCTTTTAGTTGAACATAGTAACTAGCAGTGATAGGTGGATATGTTGCTGTGAAGCAAAAAAACAGTCTTGAATCTTTTTTTTAGAAGAATTAATGAACAAACGCCATTGATCGTACGAATGCTTTAGGACTAATTCTTCAGATAAAGCTTTTATCTTTGTGCAGAGTTAAAAAGTGTGTACCGTGAAACTCTGTCTTGTCATACTATGTACTTTAAACTTGGGGCCAACAAATTTAATTTTTTCAATTTGATGCAAACAATTCAACTCCAGTTTTAGTAAGTTTTATATCATTCGTTCAAGCTCTTTTTAGTCAGTAAAGTGAAGCTTTTGTGGCAAGCCTATGTTTTATCCGTTCCAGAAATCATTGTGATCCGACATATCAACATTAAATGTAGATTTAAATGCTGAACATACTGGAGTTTGCAACTAATCGCCGTGTGGAAATAGAGAGATTAAAGAGAAATGTTTCCACAATTGGGTTTTGTACAAAGATACATCAAACATGAAAAAATAGAAATCATTCAAGTGGTTTTTTAACTCTCGCCAAATTTTAAGAGTTGCGAATGGCACGCATTTTCATCTTAAGGTTTCTTATCCTTGTAGAGTTCACTTACAAAAACGACAGATTGCATGGGGAATCTATATCTTATCATGGTCCCTGCTTTACACACTAAAATATTCTTCATATGAGATTCAATATTTAATAGCATTTAAAATGTATTTTGCTTTCTTTGTGCCAATATATTCCGCAAAAATAAGCAGTTTAAAAGTGAACAAAATATGTGAGAGTAATAAGATTGATTTCCTCTACCAATTAAACAAAGTGTAAGCAAATGTTTGAACCACTACACATTTTATTGCGCAAATAGATAATATAGAAGTGAACAATAAATAAAAGCAAAAGAAAATTGTCTACACCATAAGAAATCCTAGATCTCAATCTTTTGATAGATGGAGCCAAGAGTAGTGCCATTTTTGATAAGCAGGACGTCAAATGTAATGCGTAGGGATCTATCTACGTTTTCTGGGGAAACACTAACTTTCTTACCTATGTTCATTTTAAAAACCTTGGAAATCACACATCAAGTTTAAGATGAAAAAAATCATTTTACACGGTTAAAAATAGGAAATTCGTTTAAGCTAATTTTTTTTATTTAATTTTAAAATGTGTTTTTTAAATGTTTGACTATATAAATAGTATAAATCTTTACATACGTGAATATCAATTTATTTTTGAGTTAAATATATATTAATTTTCTTCTAACATTTATTATGTATCACTTTATTCATTTTGACATTGTATACTTTGTGTTATCGAATTTAGAATTTTTTTTCTAAGATTATGAAATGAAAAATAAAAAAATTACTATCTGTTAATTCAAAATCAAATTATAGAACAAAATGTGTCAATGAAAAGATTACAAATCAAAAAACTAGAGCAAAAAGGAAGCTTGATTTTGAAAATGAATATATTATGTGTAGAGGTAAAGTTTTAAAAAGAAAAATAGAATTGGGTTTTTTCTAAAGTAATTATCAAAAATCCGTCCATTTTAAAGATTTAAATAAACAAAACACTTACGTAAGAATCAGGCCTGTAGACAGAGAGGGCAAGGGGGGCTAAGCCCCCCTAACTAAGATAGAAAGCCCCCCTTATATATGTCTTCTTCAACTTTGTTTTCATAGCATAGGATTTTTACCTTTATTTTATGACCCTGTCTAATGCGACATCTAACTGTATTTAAGGTTTTATCCAATATTATTTACTTGAATACTCAGTCATGAAAGACGCTGCTTTTTGCTTTCCCTGTAGACTTTTTGCCAAAATTAATCAAAGAGACACAGCTTTCACTTTGAATGGCTTTTCTAACTGGAAAAAAGCAAATGAACGAAACAAAGGATTTCTCTAAAATGATTTCTTTTTAGCCCCCCCCCCAAAATTTTTCCAGCCCTCCCAATTGAAAAGTCCTAGCTACGGGCCTGGTAAGAATCAATGTTAATCTTATTACTTTAAAATTTTTAGAAGTATAACAAATATTTTGAACTATTTTATTGGATTGAAAAATCAAGTTCTTTATTATGAAACGCCTTTGGTATTGCAAAGCGTACAGATACAAGTTAAACCGAGCATAACGAATCTCGTCCAGCTTCCACCATTTTGAGTAGTTACGAATTTTGGTAAACAAGCATGAAACGAAACGACAGCAAACTTCTCATGAAGACTAAATGAGAAAGTCTGAAGCAAAAAATATCATTTTGAATGTTGACACATGCTGTTTCAAGAAATAGAGAACATTTTTTTCAATTTTTATTTAATTTTTGAAAATATTGGTCTCAAATTTATGAGTGTAACAAAAATAATTTGAGTGTACAACTAGAGTAAGTTCAATTGTTAATTACTTTTCACAATCTTGTTAGCCGAAAAATATACGCAAACCAAAACCATGTACAGTGAGTGGGGAAAGGCCTTTTAATGTTTTCTTTGAATCGCAGGTAACCAAAAACGAGTTGAAACGAGTACCGTTGAATGAAGTCTGTGATGTGTAAGATTGAACAGTTGCTAAACTTGACACTTTTGAAGTTTTTGTACTCACTCATGATTCCCGGAATGTTTGAGCAAAACAATTCATCATAGTCTTCTTCATGATAATCCCCAAGTCTAAATAAATATATCATTTACAGAAAAAGGCATCATTCAGATTTCAAAACGTATTTCCATATAGAAGTTTTATCATCATTATGTATCTTTCTATACACAAATTTCATATTCAATGTCTCATTACGAATTTAAAAAAATTAGTCAATTATTTATTAAAAAATAATTAAAAAAGTTGAAACAAGCATCAAACACGTTTTGATATAAATGAAAATTAAGCTCTGAAGATTTTATATTTTTTTCAAAAATAAACATTTTCTGGATATATAATTATAAGGAACAATGTAAATGAATGTTTATCTAGATTCTAGAGTTTATTACACAAGCAATATTACCCCACAATAAATTACGCATCTTAAGTGCAACTTTTTTTTCTTTAAAAAATCAAAGTAAAGTGGATTTAATCATTCTCTGATATGCTCAAAAAAGAGGAGGGTGAATCCACCACTGTATCATTGAGTCGTAAGATTGATCAAACCAATTTTTAAATAAAATCATAGACACAACTCTTCATAATAAATACGATGATACGTTAAAAGTGAATCGAAAGGTCATTGACCTTAAAATATTTGGCCAAAAAAAGGAAATTTACTATTTTTTATGCAGAGAAGTAGCACAGATAAGGTAATGTAGCGCCTTAGACACAAGATAAAGAGATTAAATAAATGTGCACAATAAAAACATAACCTATTTTATTAAGCGACAAAAAGAAAGGCGGAGCCTGTATATATCGCATCAAAAAAATGCTAAACTACTATGAGTGCGCAGGGCCTTCGTGTCAATGGGTAAGGAGCGCGAAACATTATATCTTTCCACAGAAGATCAAGGCGTTGTTTAAAGGTGTTCAACGAAGCTGAATTCACCACATATTCTGGCAAGCTGTCCCATTCTTTGATACCTGATTTCTTGACTAGAAAAGAAATTTTTACAAATGGGCTTTTTGTGTTTACCTTTTATAAATTTGAACGGGTGCGTTATTTCATGTCGTTAGGAAAAGATGATAAAACTTCATGATCAATTTGAAATTTTTCATTGATAATATTATAAACGGTTATCATGTCGTTTCTTTTGAGTCTGTAAGACAAAAGTGGAAGCGATAAAAAGTTTAATCTTTCATTATATAAGCCCTATAATTTTCCCTGTTATATAGCGCCACGTTTTCGAAAGCATCCATTTCTTTAGTACAGGTAGGGTGGGGACATTACCGTGCTCAATTATAGGTCTTATCAATGCTTTATAAATAAAAATAATTGTGAACGGTTCCAGGAATAAAAAGTGGCTGAGTATGAGTTGGAAAAGTGAATAAGCTCTCTGAATGACTCTTGTATGATGGAGGTTTTAAATTTCAATTTTTGATCGCTAATAATACCCAGGTACATTAACTTGGTTCACATGCTTTATATTATATTGCCTCCAATGTAATAAATAAAGTTTGGAAATAAACTTGGAGATGGTAACCTTTAGAAAAGTTGAAGCCTTCTCGATTCAGAAGTTGAACCAAAATATATTTGAAGATAGTCAGCAAATAACCTGAAAGTTATTTCGTGGTGAAGGTCATTTGTGTAGAGATTAAAGAGAAGAGAACCCAGCGTACTACCCTTGATAATCTCGCCAGTGACTTTGTTGAATTGAAAAGATGTCCATGAACTGAAACGATTTGGTATCTGACAGATAGGAAACTTTTAATCCATTTAACAATCCCGGAGTATAAACCGTAAGCTTCCAATTTCTTGATTAAATAATTGTGGAACTTTGTCAAAAGTTTTACTAAAGTCAAAGTACAAGACATCAACTGTATCTTTTTATTCTAGCAGGTTTGCAACACTATTATGAAATTCTAGTAATTGTGTTATCGTGGATTTTTTCTTAATAACTATTATATTTGATCTTTTGAGATAAGAAAGAATATTATCAGCAATTATGGATTCCAAAATTTTGAAAGAACAGGAGTTAAGCTTACTGGTTTATAGCAATTTTCCTTCTTTCAAAGAATGGTTAAAAATTATCGTTAATGGAGAAGCCAAAACATCTGCTAGTTTTTTTTTAAATATATGGATGTAAACCGTCCATGCCTGGAGATTTATCGCCTGAAAATGAGTATTCGTTTTTCATGAACGGATTTTTCATTGATAATAATAATTTCATTCATTTGTGAATGACAAACAAACTTGGGTGCGATTTTTGGTGAGCATAGTTGAGGGTGAGTGAAAACAGATTAAAAGTAAGGATCAGGGCCGGCGCCATTTCATTGCCACTGACGTCAGCGCAGCAGAGCTTGAGATGGAAATTGAGGACATTCAAATGTTTTTGAAACTTTGGAAGGAAAAACCGGCAAACGCTATAGAGTTACTTGGTTTCCTGTCCTCGCACTCAAGACTCTGTCCGAATCTATAAGTAGCTCTGAGGATCATGTTGAAAATTGGAACTTCTATTACATCCTGTGAAAGGTCATTCAGCAAGCTAAAACTTTTTAAGTCCTACCTAAGGAGCACTATGGGATCTTCTCCAAAGTCAGGCTCTTATGAGCATTGAGAAAGAAGTTTTCGATTGTGTTGATTTTGACGAAGTCATCGATCATTTTGCTGCTACTATAAAACGAAAAATGAACATCGAATGGAGACTGTCTTCGATTCAGACAGTATATATCTGAAGTTTGTGGCTTAATAAAAATGTGAGCATTTTTTTTCTAAATCACTTTTTAAGCCAGAATGGGGTGGGGATGAGTGAGAAAAGAAAGAGCAAGGGGTGAGGGGCTCCATTCACGACCTTTGCCCTGGGCGCCACGATCACTTGATACGGCCCTGGTAAGGATTGAGTGTTTTAGATATTTTGATATTGTTTTTAAGAGAGTGTCCGTCTCTGACAACTATAGTATTTAAGTTTGAACTTCTTTTTCTCAAAGTATTTATATAACCCCAAAACTTTCTTGGGTTGTCTTTTATATTCTTCGAAAGATTTACTTAAATCTTCTTTGCTTTTCTTGTCTCATGTCTTATTTTGTTTTTTGAATTGAAGCAATATTGAAGGATCTTTAAACTTCATGAATTTTTCAAAAGGTTTTTCCTTTTTCTGCACAAAATAATCAATATGGAAAAAGTTGTGGGTATTATATATATTTTTTTTGTATAGATTTTACTATTTATGAAGGACCAATCTTGATTTATTTGGAACACATTTTAATATCTAAGGAAGCAAAAGTTTTTTATTGATTGGGACTGGAAATTTTAAGTTACAATGGGACTACGAATACCTTCTCCTCACGTAAAAAACTTTCCTGCAAAGATCTCTTTGAAAGAAATTAATTTATAACACGCCATAGCTAATCTATTTGTATTAAGAATACACATGAAATGTTATGTCTATTAATGTGGATTTTTGCTACAATTAAACTTTTCAAAACCATTTTTACATTTTTTTGTTTTTAGTTTATATCTAAAAGTTTATATCTTAAGCGCCAATTTGTAGTCATTTTCCGAAAAATGCGATACACAAAAATTGATCTTTTCGAATTTGGCTTCAAAAAATAAATCCAGATATGTTATTCGCGCAACTGTAAGAAATACTGCAAGTTTTGAATTTTTCTTTCAAATCTGGCTTTCGAAGATTTGTAAAATTAAACAGTTATAGTTTTTTGAATTAAATTATTAATTTAAAAAGAAATTAATGGTCTGGCATTTATAGAATCAAAACGATGAGGAGTTAGATAAGATATGGGGATGATTCTTAAAAAAAATAGTCTTGCTGATTTCAAAGGTTCAAAAAAAATTGCATATCAATGATAAGCCGTTTAGGAGGAGATCTTCAATTTCGAATTCTAAATGTCAAACTTTTTTGTTTTTTACAACAAATGATAGTGACGCGCAAACAAAAAAATTTGTTGAAGAGAGCTTTTCCTTTATTCAAAAAATATAGTTTGAAATCGAAGTGCTTTAAAATGAAGTAAAAATCAGTGAATGTCAAGATAGATCAAAAATAACTCTCTCAACTGAAACCACATTCACCATCAATTGATAAAGTAATGAGCAAATTCGATCATACTGCTAGATTTGGTTCTTTGGAGAAAGAAGTTGAAAATTTATTATCATTTAGTTGAAGCATCCTTTTAGCCTTCGATGTCCTTTAGTAATCAAAATGTCATACATTATCGTATGAGTCCTAATCTGCTCCAATTATTATCATATGTTACAAGCTCAAAGAACTATTTCTCTATTTCAAATTTTTTAGATGTGCTTTTAAATTGCAAATTTTATCAAGAACTTTTTTAAAAAAATGTTTTCGGAAGCTTGCGATATCATAATGGACTGGCATTTTACATCAAAAAACACTTTATTGCAGTAGTTTAGAACATGATTTTTTTCAAAAACTTTTAAGTTATTTTCAATTGTTTTAATATTGAACGATTTTACCAACTTGTACACTCACAACATATATCATCCTCCTAATTACACGCCATTTTCTACTCAATTTATTCTGCAATGAATGTGTTCCGTGGTGATTTTAATCAAAAAAATAAAAAATTATTTTCATTATTCGATTAAACAAAGTAAAAAAATATTTTTTTTTTTGCAGGAAGGGCCATTTACAACGTTTACATGCCTGCTTCAAGAGTTTCACGGTAAGGCTATTTCTCATATATCAAGAGTTTATCTCTAGGTCGACTGTCCCACATACAAAGATAGCAGGAAAATTTTGTAAATCCTCTTCCTTTATGATAAAAGGCCTGGAACATCATGACAATATATAAATCGGTTATCTTCTGAAAAAAGTCTTAATCTCCAAAAAGCACCGATTTTGAAATATTTCGTTTATGATGAAAACAGCCACATATGTAAAAAAGAAAATAATTTGGATCATGTGAGGATTTACGCCTGGTTTAGAAATCATTATAAAAAAGAAATATAATATTTTTAGGCTAAAAATATTATTAAAACAATTAAATTTTTTAAGTATAACAGTAACAATTGAACTTTTATTTGAAAATGAATTTTAAAAGAATAGTGTTAAAGTTAAAAAAACCCTTATATTTTACGAATATATAAATATAATTTAATTTAGTAAACAAGTTTAAGTAAAATATTTCTATTTACTTATATACTTTCTCTCTCTCTCTGCCTGTCTGAAGAGCCATGAATAGACGAAATATCATTGATTAATTTTTGGTTTATCATCAATAAAGATTTTACTTGGTTTACTATATTTCCTTATAACTTTTTAATTAATGGCTCATCAGCACATCTTTGTTTATAATTTAATATAAATATAAAAGGTATTAGTACTAAATATTATTTAAATATATTACAATTGGAAATTGAAAAAAAATGGAGTATGGAGTAAAAAATGAACATCATTTTTGGAATCTGCAAAGAAAATTACATATATGTATTAATAATACATTTGATACAACAGAAAACAAAATTATTTTTCTTACCCTGTGTTATTATATATTGCAATAAAATTTATGTTAAAAATATATCACCAAAAATAGTTTTCATTTATTTAGTACTTTTCACGGGGACACTAATTGTAATTCTCTGAAAATATGGGTATCCAATTCATTCTTTTCCAAATTGCTTTTTACTGAGTTACTTTCTAACTCGTATAAACCTATTATAAATCATGCAACCAGATATGCGTCGGGTTCCCTAATTAAATCTCTTATAACCATATTTCTAACAAATTCATGACAAAAAAATTTCTAACAGATTTTCTTTTTTTAATAATTTCTTGATATTTGGCAATAAAATTCCATCATTTTCATCATTAATTTCTTCACTGCTGGAAGATTTTAATGAAAATATTTTGCTGCTTGCAACCAATTTGTCAATTTTGTTACAATTAGAACTGAAGTGTTGCCGATAGGTTTGAAAAGAGAACGTCTTTTTCTATTAATAATTTTGAATGATTTAAAGCCGGTAATCTACAATTTTGCAGGATAACTGAACTTTTAAGGTAAACTTGTATAAAAGATGTGAAAAACATGGAAAGATAAAAAAGTTTGGAAATAAAATTCGGAAATACTTTCGTTAATAAAAGCGGAGATACTTTCGTTAATTTATCTAAAAAAAGAAGAATTACATTCCTATTCAAAAAAAAACGATGTATAATAAGCAATAGCATTTGCAAAGACATTAGAAAATTTTCTAAGAAATGAAACAAAATTATAAACTATAGATGTCTCCTTCAAATTATTTAATCCCATATTTACCATATACTATTTTTATTTATTTATCCCTTTTCTCCTTCTTGAAGATATGATGAACTAAGATTTTTATTTAATAAAAAAAAAGCTATTACACTCTTTCAGCCATATTTGATTCGAGTGATCATTTTAGTATACTGACGAATTCAATTATTATTAATTAATTAATTAATTAAGTTGTTTGTGGCGTTCGCACCCATCCTTTTGGATATCGTGGCCCGCCCGGAATGCTGAGTCCAAGTCTACCTGGACTTTCCATCCCACTAAACGCCTACCGGCCCTTGTTACAAAAGAATAGCTATACCTTGTTATATATATTATTTTACAAGAATTTATGTTACAATATATAAACACACCTGAGTGAACGATACTTCATAACGCGAACGCTCCCAATTTGGGAAACAAACTTATTGTCTAGTGATAGCTTGATTACTAACCACGTAGAATCGGGTCGCTAGAGCACTACCTAACTGTAAAAACCTTTGAATTCTTCAGAGGAAGAAAACCAGGGTAAAAAACCGGCACGACGGAATGTATCTTGTTCCTAAATAAAAGAATATGATTATAAAAGGTATGAATTCAATTATAAACAAAGAAGCGAGGACATTATATCGTTATACGATAGTGAAAAATAATAATTCCGTAAAAGAAAATTTGCTAAAAAAAATCCCCTTCAGTTAATAAAAAAGATTTATACTTAATTAGAATTCTTAAATATTCATTTCAAAGGGGTAATGTTTTTTAAAATAAAAAGTTACTTACATGTGAGAGAGCTCGTGCGCCAAATTAATATCAGATCCTGTGGGAAAAAGACGTAACACAATGCTGCTATGAGTTTCATTGCAAATATTTCCGAGCAAACTTGTCGCTTCAAAAAAATATAAAATACGTGAATTACGCAATACCAAAAATATTTTCACAAAAACGATAAAAAATATTTTGGTTTGGAGAATATTGAAAGTTTGTCGTTGAAAAATAAACAACCACTACTCAGGAAAGTCTTTGAGCCAATGTTGGGACTCATAGGGAGACATCCTACAGACCTTGAAGATGGTAAGTAATTGTGCCTTAATGATGATTTATTACGTCATAATTCTAACGATAGTACCATTTAATATAAAAAATTAATCATGTTCTAGAGCAGTTGTTCTTAACCTAAAGGACACATAAATTCCACTTGTCATTACTTATTTACACTCTACTAATCTATTTTGTGTATTGAATAAATTGATCCATTTTTTCAAATTTTGAGTTGTAATGTCAAATAAATAAATTTAGTCATGTACTTGCAAATATCTCAATAATAATCAAATAAAATGTGAAATTTATTACTTAATGACTACATCAGTATCTCACTAATTTATATTCATTGTTAATAAAAAGAATATATATTAAAAATATTTTTATTTTTCTTGCCTCTCAGCTTAACAGTTGAAGGTCAGGGATTCGATCCCCAAGGCTAGTCCCAACTCTAAAAACAAATTCTGTATTTAACCATCTTAAGCATAATGCGAGCATATAGCCTTACGGCTGAAAGTGCTTTCATATCTCCAACCAACCAACGAACAATTCAGAGCGTCTTCGAAAAAAAATGGTCGCTCTTTTCAGCTTCTTTTCCTTTTCCTTTTCCTGATTCTTCTTTCTTCAAAATGGCCTCTCTTTTTCCTCTGATCTGATTATTTTAATTATTCTTATAATAGTCTTATAAAACTTTGCAAAGAGGTTTTAAAAAAATTACAAAATACTATCGAAATATATATTTTCAGAATGATATCTTAATAATATTATAACGGTAAGCAACTCTCAAACAGAAGGAATGTGTGGCATTAAGCAAAACTATAAATATAACACGTGATTTTAATTATTTTCTATATTTTTAACTTAAAATGTGTAAAAGTGGATCTAACTTAAAATTTAAACGATGATTGATAGCTTTTTTTATTTGTTTCAACAATGAATAATAATTTTTTTAGATTTTTAAAGTTTTTTTGTTAAAAAAAAATTCTTACTAATTTGAGCTATTAACCTGCTCTAAAATTTTTCTTTATTCTTCTTTTCTTTCGTTTTTTATTGAGGTAAAAATTTATCTTTGCAAATATATTTTCCATAAATGTGAACTAATCCTTTTTCTTTAATTTAAAGTTCAGAATTAATTTTAGTTTAATTATAAATCTTATCTATGGAAAATAATAAGCAACGTAAATATGAAAGCGAAAATAGATATTTCCAAAACGAAATTATGCTTTCATTGAAAATAAACGAAAGTGTTTATAATTTACGTCGACACTACGAAAATAATCCTATTCAATTCTCATCTCAATACACAATTAAATTCAAAATTACGCACAGGAAAACTTAAGTCTCTTTAAGTTTTGATAGAAATCAAAGAAGAGCAGGCACTGCAAATGCTACACAAAACTTCTATGTTCGAATTCTGTACACTTGTGCCAGAATCAAAATACGCACTTTTAAAGAAAGATGCTTGTGAGTCTTTATACTCCACAATGAAATACAGAGTTTACTTACACAGTTCTTAAGAACAGCTCTAACTAATTTTACACCTAATTTTAAAAATGTGAACAAAGTTTGTCGTTAGCTATTTTTAAAAATTTTATTAATAAATAATTTTTATTAATTTCGTTTTTAATTTACCATTTATTTATTCTTTCAAATAACGTGTGTCTCTTTATAACACAAAATGATTTATGGCGATTTTTATCCTCTTATACGCCCACCCCTGTTAAATATCAAGGCTATACAAGTTAAACGTAGCCTAAAAAGATAAATAACGTTTTCAGTATATATAAAAATATAAATATAAATAATATATAAATATATATAATATAAAAGACCTTAATGACTGTTTATGCAGAGGTGGAAAATGAAAATGAGCACTCATTTTCCTATAAAATACCTCATATGGCACATGCGTCTCTTATAGCCTCTGAACAGTAAGTCTCCTGATCTGCCTTCACGCAGCGGGGTCGTTTAAAACTAAATGATCTTGAGGCAAAAGCGAGTAACAGGCGCTTTAAACTCGTGTAGCTCCGGGTGGACCAAGCTCGTTAGCTTTTGCTGGCTCTTGTTCTAGGAGAAAATAACTCTGATTCCAAATTACCGCTGCCTTGTGGGTTAAGTACTTGGTTGTACAAAGGCTAAAGGTTTCCAGTCCTGAATACAAACACTGGTTGGCGTCAGGAAGGGCATCCGGCTTGTAAAAATTCTGCTCCAATTTACTTTGCAATGATCCAAAACTCTAAGGACAGGAACCTATGGAGAAACAGGATCAAGCCATCGACCCCCATTTAGGGGATAAGATGATGAAGAAGAAGAAGAAGTATATATAAAAGTACATATTTGCAAATTCACAAGTACTCACTATCAAAGATTTCTAAGCTTCAGTATCAAAGATTGTTTTGTCTTCCGTGGTTACGGCATGAATAGTGGACCACCGCCAAAGATTTCTCAATATTCCTGATTACGCTATCAAGAGTGGAGAAGCAAAAGACGCGTCTAAATCTGCGATTGTGTTTGTGAAAAATAGTGTTCTTTTTCCTATTCTTACATTTACATCAATTCGTAGCAATAACTTAAAGATAAACGTTTGAATTTAAAAATATGATATTTTATTGAACTGTTACCAAAGTGAGTTTTCTCTCTCGAAACATTGGTTTAAATGAAATATGACCAGTTTTGATTCAAATTATTTTCTAAATGCAGATATCTGTTAACAACATTTTAGCTAACCCTGCATTAAAAGAGAACTGAGTTAAGATATACTTTTAGCATACATCAGCTTAATTTTTGTAAAAATAGTTGTACAATAAATTTAGCTCTCTGTTAAAGAACAAATTGGTCTAAGCAAACAACACATCCTGATAAAACTTTTCATTACAACATATTTTAGTTACACAAACCGCCATGTATGTTTCAGTGTAGTCCAACCCATGGCCCGCGGGCCGCACTGCGGCCCAAACGAATTTTGACCGTGGCCCGATCAAAAATTTTTATATAGTTTTGAAATTCGTATATAAATCAGTTTCAGTCTTAAAATAAATGTATTTAACAATGTAATTTTGTTTTTACTTTGATATTGTTAAAGTTTTTTATTTTGATATTTTAAAACACAAATACTTTATATTATAATAGTTTCTTTTTTGATGATTATCTAACCAGTTTTCACATTATCTTAAAATTAAATTATAAATTCTATAAGTTTTCAACTACTAACTTAGAAAAAACTTAAAATTTAAAATATTATAATATTTTACGTAAAAGCTTTTCAAGCTCTTCAAATTTCTGTAAAAAAATATTTCTGATAAGCAGTGCAAAACTTATACTTTCTGACCAAAATTTTTTTGAATACTTGTTTTGATTATATATAATGATTTTTTTGACACATTAATTTTTTTCTTCTCTTTTTTTTTTGTTTTTTGAAATGTTTTTTTCAATCTAATTAAATATGGAGTAAATTTTAATTCGTTCAGCATTTTGATAAACAATTTCTTATAAAAAGTTGAAGCCCCACAAAAAATATAATGGAAAATAAAAAAAGAAAAATATCTTGGGAAAATCGCAAATTTAATGAAAATTGGTCACAAAAATATTTTGTTTATGAGGTTGGTGGTAAAATTTTTTGCTTCATTTGTAAAGAAAAAATTTCAACTTGTAAAGAATACAATGTTAAACGTCACTGCGACACTATACACAAAAAAGAATTCATTCAAATGGAGGAAGAAACGAGAAAAAGTAAACTAGAAAAGTACAAAAGAGAAACGGCTAGTCAACAGAATTCTTTGCTTAGAACAGTTATAAATATGGATGGTGAGTTGAAGGTGAGCTATTTGATTGCACAAAAAATTGTTAAAAGAGGTAAACCGATGACTGATGGAGAACTAATCAAAGACTGTCTTATGATTGCGTTTAAAGAGTATTGTCCACAAAAACAGTACTTGATCAACGAAACAAGTCTGTCTCATCAAACAATTTCTCGTAGAATAGATGATATGGCAGATTTTACTGAAAATAGTCTCAAAAAAAGTTTATCTAAATGTCGTTATTACAGTTTAGCTTTAGATGAAAACCTTGATCAAAGTGATACTGCTCAATTAGCAATTTTCATCAAAGGTATTGATGAAAATTTTGTACAAATAGAAGGAATGTTGGATTTGTGTTCCATGAAAGGTACAACAACGGGAGAAGATATATATAATGAAGTCAAAAACTGTTTGAAGAAGTTCAATATTGATGCAAGCAAGATTGTTTCGTTGACAACTGATGGTGCTCCATCTATGATAGGAGTCAAAAATGGCTTTGTTGCTAACTTTAAAAAAAATATAAATGAAAGTATCATCAGTTATCATTGTATCATTCATCAGCAGCAACTTTGCTCTCAAAAGTTAAAAATGGAACACATCATGACAGACTTGGGAAAAACTGTAAATTTTATTAGATCTCAAGGTTTGAATCACAGAGAATTTAAAAATTATTTAAAGGAAGTAGGAAGTAAGTTTGAAGATGTTATTTATTTCACGAAGGTAAGATGGCTGAGCAGAGCTTCAACTTTGAAAAGATTTTCCGCTCTTATACCAGAAATTAAATTCTTTCTCAAGACAAAAAATCGAAACTTTGAGTTTTTGGAAGACGAAAAATGGCTGGATCATTTGGCTTTCTTTACTGATATAACTGGTTTGCTAGCAAATCTTAATATTCAACTACAAGGAAAAAATCAATTAATTTCAAACATGTTGGAAAGAGTCACAAGCTTCAAAAATAAAATCAGGCTTTTTATATGCCAAATCAAAGAAAACAATTTTGTACACTTTGAAGAACTTTCAAAAAGAGTGAATTTTAAAACAGATGTTGATAAAATATATGTTCAACTACTAGAAAATTTGTTAGAAGAATTTGACGCTAGATTTAAAGATTTTAAGAATGACAATCAAAATTTGAACATTTTCATCGATCCTTTCAACGTTGAATATCAAAAGGCTGACAGTTCTTTTCAGTTAGAACTGATAGAAATTCAGTCAAGGCGAAATTTAAAGGAAATCCATAGAGAAGAAGAATTATCATGCTTTTATAAAAAGATTGTAACTTTACATTAATTTCCCAAAATTTGTGATAATGCGATGAAATTCTTTTCTATGTGGGCTAGCACATATTGCTGTGAGCAAATATTTTCTTCGATGAAAAATATCAAATGCAGCGAAAGGAATCGACTATCAGATCTGCATTTGAAAAATATTTTGCGTGTTCAAAACACTAAAATTGAATTGGATCTTGAAGAGATTATTAAAAACAAGCAATTTCAAAAATCACATTAATAAATATATTTTATTTTAATTGTTCACTAATAAATATACGATTTTCTCATGAGCATCTCACTTTTATTTATTTTTTCAAAAAATTTTCATTTGGCCCGATAGAATGTGTGGAACTTTCAATTTGGCCCAATTGGAAAATAGGTTGGACAACCCTGTTTTAATCAAACTAATTTATAATTTTTGTATAAATATTTTATAATTAATTTATAAAGTTTAGGATATCAAACAAAAAATGATAATATAAAAAGGATTGCTATTGATTACTCATTAGGAGCTCCTCCATCAATTAAAGATTCTAATATAAAACTTGTATTTTTGCGGCCAAATTCTACACACAGACTTTCAAGGCAGGTATAATAAATTGTTTTAAATCCAATTAGCGAAAACTATGACCTTGCAATTTGTTACTTTGCATGAAGGATAAAACGCCTTAGAAATATTTTTAAAAATTGAGCTGCTTAAACACCTAGAATACGGAGGAAGTAAAGAATAATGGAGAGTACAAAATGGAAAAAGTTAAAAAAAACAAAGTAAGTAATTTATATAAATTATAGACAATTATCCTTCAAAATTCTGGTTCTTAAAAGGTCAAAGAAAATTTATTATGAAAAATTGAAAAACTCAAATTTGATGTTAAATAGAAGTTCATAAATATTACATAGCAAAAAGAGTGCTGCCAACTATGACGTGTTTTAGCTTGAATCTTTTGTAATTCAGCGGAGAAAAAGTTCCTTCAACAAGCAGTTGAGTGACGGAAAAAGATGAAGATATTAGGAAATATATGATATTCTATGCATTATATTAATATATGTTTTAATTTGAAACTTGAGAAATAAATCTAAACTAAAGAATTTTAGTTGAACTTGAGAAATAAATCATGAAACGTTGTCGATTGGAATATGTTAAACGGGATTCAACTTGGTAAATATATTCTCAGTTCAAAGGTTCCATAAAAAAACGTATCATGATCGAATTTGTAACGAACTTTGATATTTCTCACGTTTTTTCCTTACGTAATTTTGAAATGTATTTTTACAAAAAAAACTGTACATGTGTCTAAACAAAAATTCATGCTTTAGATTTAAATATTCAATGTTGAATCACTTCAACTTTGAAAATGTTGTTGTGTTCAATCTTTTCTATTTTTATCTAGTATGCTCTTCGGTAGTTTTCTGTATACTCTTTTTGTGTTTACGTATATACTAGTATTTTGCTTCCACTGTTTTCAATTTGTCTACTGTTTCTTTTAAAATTGTAATATTTTTTCTTTGGTTGTTTCATCTAGGAACTTGAACTATAGAATTTTTAATTTATCTTAGTTAGCGGCTTAACAAGAGACGGAGTGGGAATGTAAAGGTAAAGGTACCGAGGGGTGTTTTTATCGATAAGGAACCCAACCCCCTTTGTATCGAACTATGAATAAAGGAGCTTTGATGCGGGATTGAATCCAGCATCTAACCAACCCTACTCACGCCCCCTGTCGATTTTCTCTGTGCTGGATAAGCTGTTCTCCCCAGGCTTCATAATTTGAAACCACAACGAAAAATGAAAACTAAGATTTGTCTAGTTATTTTGGATACCTTTAATCTAGTTTTCAACATCTTGGAGTTGTTATTGGACTATATATTGTTTAGGTTTGCCCCTTATATCTCACTTCTTTCAAATTTTGGTAATCATGCACTATCCGGCCCTCATATTTGTGTTCTTTGAATGATGCTTGATTCACTGATATCTTTGATCTTTGATGACGAACCTCAAAAGAGAGAGAGACTTTTTAGACTTGGTAAGCACTTTCTTAGGACTACTCTCACAGATTAAGAGGTTTTTAAATTCCAATAACAAAAATTTCGCGGATATTTTTTAGAGCTTAATCCTTTGCCATGCTGCCTACAAATATTTTTTTGAATTCAAAATAAATTGTGTTTGAATTTTATGGAATATTCAAAATAGAAGCTGTTTAACCTATATTTATTAAATTGCTTAAATACTATATGAAAAAATAAGCTTTTCAGATCAACTGCATAATATTCGTCTCCCTTGACGACTACGTTTCACCAATTTACAAAAGGGAATTTGAAGGTTTTCATTTTTATCGTGTAATTTCTTAAGTATCTCAGTTTTAAAATTTGTTCTCAAAAATAAGACTTGATGGTTAGCTGCACTTTTGTTTTATTTTATAAGATTTGGTTTCTCGATTTAAATTTTAAATGATCGTAATATTTAAATAATGGCAAAATCTCTTGTTGTTGTGCTGATTTTGACTTTCTACTTAAATAAAATAGTTTAATGATTGATATTTTAGATTTGATTTGACATGCTTTGTAGTTATGCCTTAATTGTCATGAATCAAAATGAAGATATTTTAGATTAATGAACGAGAGCTGGTAAAGTATAGCTCCAGTTAAGTTTAGGTAGCCTTTTTGATGAACGATGTGAAGCTTTAAAGTGAAAAAACAATCAAAAATTTGTATAATTCTCGTGGTATGAAAATGGTGTTTCTTTAGAATAGAGAACACTAATAACAAAGAAAAAATGAATTTGATGAAATTGAAAGTCCAGTCGCGGCTTATGAAGCAAAAAGATCTGTGCAATTTTCTCATTCACCATTTTTTAATCATATCCTTTAACGTTAATTCATCAAATCAGATTTAAGTGATTAAATTTCACTTCACTTTAAAAACAAATTAAATATACACGCAAAAATTTAAGAGTTTTGTTCAGTTACGAAATAAAGCAAAAACAAACTAAAGAAAAATAATTAGTTTTTTATTTGTTTTTGAAGGGATTAAGAATTAGTCGTAAGTAAGACGATATTTAAGATGGGAAGGGATAACGTGATTGAAAGATAAAAACGATCAATAATGAAATACTTCAGTGAAAAATATTTGCAGGCAACATACCTATGACGGATGAGTTGGTGTAGACAAAAAGGCTGCAAAAAATATTAAGTTTAGATTAAAAAAATTTTAGTAAGAAAAAAATGTAATAGAGTACGTGGAGATTAAAACTTTCACATCACACTCGGTGACAGATGTAATTGAGTTGAATAGTTCTTGGGATTTATGAAAATCTTCAACAGAAATATCTATATCCTATTAACAAAATTTATTCGTTTTTTAAATATAATGAAATTTAAGAGATACACTTTGAAAGGAAATGAAATAAGTAATTTCAATATAATTTAACCGTTTTCCTGCCAAAATTTATTCAAGAAACATATTTTTCTGTAAATATTAAAAAAAATAATTGACATGGTATGTATAAACATATTTCGGTTGACTATTCATGAAAAAAATTCAAAATACCTTTTTTCCTTTGTTCCTTTAAAGGAATATTGGAGGTTTTGTGTAAAAAATAGCGTATAATTTAAAAAGTTTATTAAAAATAATATTTTATGATAAATATCAAAACATTTTGATCCCTTTTCATTGTGAAGTCTCACATTACATTTGGCACACATCTTTATTGTGTTTTTTTACAAATCTTCCTTCACTTGTTCTTATTGAAACATGATCGTATGAATCGCAGCGATAGCATCAACACAATATTTTTTTAACAACGCAAGTACCAACTCCAGTTTTTTATTTAAATTTGGATTTAAATATACACATGACAAGTGTTCTTCTAAAATCAAGATATTTGATGAATAAATCTTCCATGCAGAAACAATTGACAAATTCAACATAATTGTAAATAATGGCCAATACCATTTTTCCCCCAAATGCTCCCAGGCCTGTAAGATCCAAGAAGCTTGTCCATAACATCAACCCTTCCCATCCCTTTGTTGTACATTGTTATTATATGGGGTTGCTTTATAGCGGTTTGTCAAAAATGGTGTTCTTCACGAACACTATGATAACATGACAGTATCAAAATTACAAAAAAAACTTCTTCATCATTAGAAGCAAAAAAATATTGTTATTTTTCTCTGTTGACATAGAGATGTCTGATCAGTGGCGGATCCAAGGGGGGGGGGGCCGCCGGGGCCAGGCCCCCCTATGAAAACATTTCAAAGTTACTCTGACAAATTTGCTAAGTTTTTTTATTATATTAGATTGAAAGTTATAGTCCTTCCTATTTTTGCTAAAGAAGTCATTAGAGTATAACACATACCAGCTTTTTCTAGCCCTTTTTATGCAGCGCTAATCAAAAGGCAAAAACACTTATAATTTTAAATTTTATAAAAAAATAAATTAGAATTATGTTGGTTCGACAAATAAGTCAAAGCATTTTAACTCTAAAATGCAGCAGGTTTACCTTCAAAAATGGAAAATTTATGAAAACATGCACGAACGAACATATTTACCTTAAGTATTACTTTAGAAGGACAGCGATAAAGCACAGCTGCTTAAAGTGAAATGATTTTAAAATGAATATAAATTTTAAAAAACAATAATTTTAATTATCAAATATTTACGATCAATTTCAAAGAAACTTATTTTTAAATAACTTTACTCTGTGACTTTTTGGTTTTAGACGATCTTAGTTTTATCTGTTTGGTTTTTGCAAGTTTTGATCAGACACTGATTCATTCAGCTAGGTTTGACAGATTGTGGGATTCCGCAATCCCGAGTTGTATGAAAAAACTGATTAAGCTCAGATACGTTTTTTAATTCATTTTTCATATATTCTTCTTAATATTATTTAGCACTTCATAATATTCTTTAGTTTTAGTTAAGATGAATACTCAAAGCTCTTCAAAATGTAAAAAAAGAAAAATAATAGATTATTTTATAAAAAATGATTTGATTAGTAGCATCAAAACTTTCAGCAAAACAGTTGGTGAATTTACCCTGCAAACGTTTTGCTAGATTGACAGGTCAAGATGGATATCTATATGAACACAACAAAGCACAATATCATGAATTAGCCAAAACTGCTGCTCACAATTTCCAATTAAGAATTTCTAACCCAGAACTCTCAGTTGATAATAATCAATTGAATTCTAACATAATGAAAGTTAAAAGAGAAAATCGAGAGATTATGAAGAGCATAATTGAAATTGTTCTTTTATCTTGTAGAATGGGTCTACCATTCAGAGGACATAAAGATGATGGTCAATTAGATGCTCCAACTACAATCAACGAAATAACCGTAGAAGAAGGCTGTTTTCGCTCTATGATACAGTTGTATTCTTTATCTAACTCAAGTTTATTTAATCATCTTTCAAAATCAGCTTTGAATGCTTCTTACATTTCTAAAAGTATACAAAATGAAATTATATCATGCATTGCAAAAGTAATTTGCAGGAAAATAGCTAATGAAGTTGAGAAAGCGGAGTTTTATTCTGTTATTGCAGATGAGACAACTGATTTTTCACATAAAAGCCAACTTTCAATAAGCGTAAGATATGTGAAAGATCGCTCCATAGTAGAACGCTTCTTAGAATTCGTGAATCCACAATCGTTATGTGGAAAAAGTCTTGCATGTGAAATCATCAATGTGTTGAAAAGAAGTGGTTTAGTTTGCGAAAACTTAGTTGGCCAAGGCTATGATGGTACAGCAGCAATGAGTGGAGCTTTTAATGGAATACAAGCAGAAGTACGGCGTATTTGTGGAAATCAAGCAATATATATGCACTGCGCTGCTCATTCTTTCAACCTTACTTTGATTAAAGCAGGTGAAGTTCCAGAAATTCGAAACACTTTTGGTATAGCTGGGAGTTTAGCGAAGTTTTTTAATTCAAGTTCTGTGAGGAGTAAAAAATTGCAAGAAGCTGTAAAGGAGTCGAAAAATGAAATTTCAAGATACAGACTGAAAGTTCCATGTCCAACTCGTTGGATTGAGAAACATGAATCTATTCACACTGCATACATCTTGTATTATGAAGTCATTGATACACTAGAGAAAATAAGCAAAGAAAAATCAACTTCTTATTCAGACGCTAACTCTTTGCTCAACTCTCTAACTAAATCTGAGTTTGTTGTCGCATTAGTTATATTAAATGATGTAATGTATGTAACAAAAAAGATCTATCTTTTTTTACAATCTAGTTCCAATGATATTTTTTCAGCTGTCAAACAAATTTCAATTATAAAACACCAGTTAGAAGAGTGGAGAAACAATGAAACACAATTTTGTAGAATTTTTGAAAAAGCTCAAAATTTATATGGAGAGGAACAAATGAGTATTCCAAGAATAGCAAATAAAATGACTAAAAGAAGTAATATTCCAGCTTCCTCTCCATTAGAATTTTATCGATGTTCGATTTTCTTACCTTTTTTGGATACTATAATTTCACAAATCAGTGATCGATTTGAAAAGCACATTAGTACTGTTAGTCTTCTCTGTGGTTTATTACGAGAATTCGCTAAAAACGTTAAATTTGATGAAGTTAAAAGTGGATTTGATATTTATTTTGGAATAATAAAATGTAGTTTGGAGGAGTTAGAACTCGAGTTTCAAACATGGAAGCTTTTCTCCAAAACAGTTTCAGATGCTCCGCGCGATCCAATTACCGCTCTAGAAATTTGTGAATGCAAATGAAAATTTAATTTTTTATTTTTTTTTATATTATAAGTAATTTGTTGGAAAACTCACTTTATTTTACCATCTTTCAAAAATTTTATTTTTCATGTAATGTAATTTAATTCTTTATAAAGTTTTTTCAGTACTTTTTAATAAAAAACTAAAGCTCAAATCAGTTTGTTGAACATTATATTAGTTTTTATATTCACATTTTAGTTTCATGACTCAAAATATAATTACAATATAGAGCATAGCTGTTTTTCCATAATAGAGTTTTGATGGAAATCCTAATAATTATTGTGATATACTACAGTTGACGTACTTTTTAACTTCAAAAAAATTTCAAAGAAAAGTTTGTCCCCCTCCCCCCTTCATATAATTTCTGGATCCGCCACTGTGTCTGATCAATTATGAAAGGTAAGAAATCTTTGAAAAATAGTAAGATAAGGACTTGTTCCAAATTATGTTTAATCTATTTCAGGAGAAAATTTATTTAGTTTCAGATAAGTTATTCTCTTTTTTCGTGAGTTTTTAATTTTTGTCCACCTTTCAAAATTGAGGTTTAAAACTAATATATGTATGCATTTATATTTTTGTATGCAAATGATAAACTTGATACTCACTATTAAAATAATGACTTCTAGGTAGAATTGCAAGATTTTCATATTATTATCAAAGCGGGACAAAAATACTAAATAACAAAATTTTGTACTTCTTAAAAATGAAAAGAACAAAAAAAAGAGACAAACAATCACATTTTAAGCTAAATTTTGCTAAACTCGTTTTTTGACATATAAGATTAATGAATGAAAAATATGCAATCTTTCTCTGGAATTTTGTTGTTTAGCGATGACCAAATCTGTACAATCTCAGAAAACATGGCCATATGGCAACTCTAATTATAGATCTGAAAATTCATGATCTGCTTTAATTTAATTTACTCTTTTAAATATCTCCAAAGCCTTCATTGAAAATCATAATATAAGATTGAACTGAATTATGAAAAATTTACATCTATAAGATACATAATACAAACGTGATACCTTGTTATATAAGGAAGTTTTTAATATAAAATTTAATATCTTGGTTATAGTCAGGCCCGGATTAACAAGCAGCTTTAATTTTTAATAAAGCATATAGCAATTATATTGAATATATAATACATAATATTGATTTAAATATAACATAAAGATAATAAAGAAGAGAAGTTTGATTGATTGTTCAAAAATTGCCAAAGAGCTTCAAAATAGAATGACGTAATTTTTGTCTTTTCATTTTCTTCTCTCTTCAAGTTTATTCCTGCCTGACATTATCTTTTTAACATTATCTTTATCTGTGATTTGCAACGTTTGAATTTTGTAAGTGTTTCTTTGTTTGTTTATACAAGGCGCATGGACGTCCGCAAAAAAAAATGTAGGGAGGGGCAAACTTTTTTTTTCAAATATAAAAATAATGTAATAATTTGTGAAACAAATAATGTGATTTTTATACAAAAACATGCATTTTTCATACTATGATAATAATACATGCTTCCAGGCAAGGGTGTGTCCAGAAAATTTATTTGAAGAGGGGGGCAAAGATTAAATTTAAAAATTTTTAATATTTTCCCATATCTTTATATTTAGTTTACTCTGAAAAGTAAGTAAATTTTTACTTTTTTTTAACTTGTTTAGTTTTTTGAAAATCTAAATTTTTTGAATATGGTTTCACTATCAAAATAAATTTGTTTATAATTTTTTTTTCAAAGATTAATGATTGGAGAGTATTGTAAGTTAATTAAATACCAACTCAATCATATTGCAATATGAGGTTTTGACAGAGGCTGGATAGAAATTGGGTATAAACCTTTCCAAGATCTGCGCTCTTATCAAACTCGGTTGTGTAACGTGAATATTTTACACAATTAAGATATAGTGGGATGTATTAAGTCTTATTGCTATAAAACATTGCTATGGTATGATAGGTTTGAAAAGAGTTCATGTGTGTATCGTCAACGATATATAGAAATAGAATTATATATTTTTGTTTACATTATTGATCGTGTGTTAGCTCATCATTATCAAAAAAAATAAAACAGAATGTATGATGTGCTTATAGAAAATAAATAAGACAGAAATAAATAAAAGTGGAAATGTAGATTGCAATTTTGAAAAGGTTATGCTAAAATAGGCCTTACAAGCATGAAGAAAAAAAGTATTTTTGGACGAATGAGGGGCAAACTTTTTTAGGGGGCTTTGCCCTTCTCGTCCTTCTGGGTTTACGGCCCTGCTTCCAGATATCTATATAAAATGTATTAATTAGATCTTTTTTTTTGTTTATTTTCTTGATACTAATGCCACTTATGCATTTAGATATTTGATACATTTTATACATTCGAAAATTTTTTACATTTTTCCAGAGAAAGGCAAATGCCTATTTTGCCACCCTCTTTGCGGACGCCTGTGACTAAGCTACTAATTTTTTTATTGCAAAAAATTAAAGTGATGCTATTTTTTGTTTAAACGTTTTAGATAAATAAAAAGATGAGTTTTACAAGTGGTGTATTTCGTGAAAGGGGCAAAAATCGTAATTATCTCTCTGGAGCTGCAAAAAGAAAAATGAAACAAAGACGAGAAGCACGAGAAAGTGAAGTTTTGAGCAAAGTTCCAAAAATATCAAATATCTTTTTGCCATCTAAAAATGTCGATGTCGTTGAGCTCAGCCTAAGTCCACTATTACAGATTCCCAATTACCAGCACAACATGACAAAGATGCCACATGCCACTCCACTGATAATAATAATAATAATAATGCCACAACTACAAATGAGAATCAGACAATAATGCTATAAGAACCCATAATAACTAATGAATTTTTAGAATCAAATAGTACGTTCAATTCTACCGATCCATATTCATGTGACTTGGGGTTGTGGCCAGATTCTATTTCAGAAAGTATAAGAGAATTTTGAGCGGCAAAATGAAGTAGTGAGTGTAGAAATATAGAAGCGGATTTCAGGGAATCATCTATTAAATATCAAGGAGAAAATTATAAAAGACAATGCAACAAAAGTTAGTTCACATACACGCATGATCTCACAAAACAGAAACATTCTCGAACTTGGCTCTGCTACTCCCCATCAAAGCGTGCATTGTTCTGTTTTGCGTGTAAATTGATGACCGACAGCACAAATTTTGGAAAACAAGGCTATACAAATTGGAAGCACGCGTCTTATTGTGTTTCTCGACACGAAAAAAGTGCAGTTCATAAGGATGTCATGATCAAACTTCTTCAACGTAGCGATGCTGGCTGCCACATTGATTCCGAATTGATTAGACAGGCTGATGATAAGCGTGACTATTGGCGTGCTGTGCTTGAGCGAGTGACAGAAATTGTTTGTTTTCTCTCTGAGCATGGTTTACCTTTCCGTGGCTCGGATGAAGTAATAGGATCTCGAACAAATGGTAACTACCTAGGAATATTAGAGCTGCTTGCTAAATTGGATCCATTTCTTGCACAGCACATCAACCAGAATGCTAACAAAGGACGAGGCCACACATCATATTTATCAAAGACCATTTCTGAGGAGTTCATCGATTTGTTAGCAAATCGTGTTCACGAGCAGATTATAACGGAAGTTAAAGGATCTAAGTATTTTTCAGTGTCGGTAGACTCTACTCCTGACATTACTCATGTTGACCAACTAACTTGCATTATTCGTTACGTGTTGCCCTCAGGTCCTGTCGAGCGATTTTTGACTTTTCTTGAAGTGCATGGTCGTACAGGAAAAGAGTTAGCAGACAGCTTACTTGAATTTTTGAAGATCAAATGCATTGATGTTACTGATTGTCGTGGACAATCGTATGATAATGCAAGCAACATGAGTGGTAGATACAATGGCATGCAGGCAATCATTAGGCAGCAATGTAGTTTTGCCGAATATGTTCCATGCGCTGCACATTCTCAGCTGTTCATATTTATGAATCGCTTATTGAGTATATTAACAAGCTTCGAGAAAGATTTGAAGAATTTGAAAAAAAAGGAAAAGTTATTAGTAAATGTGAACACTATCTGAGCGAAGTAAGAAAGGTGCGTACAAGAAATCGCCGTTATGATGAACCTGGATCAGAGCCGGAAATGAAACAGATTCCAAGCAGTGCGTTTCGTACAGGCACGTTTCTTGTGATAATCGACAATTTACATGCTGAATTACAAAAACGCATATGTGCATATACTACCGTAGCTTTAAAGTTTGGATTTCTTCGAAAGCTTAAAGAGCTCTCGACTGAAGAAATTATTGAAAAAGCCATTTCTTTTTCAAGATTGTTCAAAAAGCATATACTAAAGATATTGATGCTAGTCTGTCTGATGAATTACTACAGTTTTCAGCTTTCCTCAATACAGGCTTTGCAAAAGAAACTCTACAAGCTCCAAAAGTTTCAAATGCTTTCAATATTAGATCTTCAGATTCTAATAGTGTAAATGACAAAGTAGAAAGTCAACGTGAATTCATTGGAATTACTCATGTACCAGCTTCTTGTCAGAAAGAATCTTGAAACAGTATTTCCAAATGCAATTATTTTGCTTCGTATATATCTAACCTTGATGATTTCTAACTGTTCAGGAAACGGTCGTTCTCCAAACTTAAGTTAATCAAAAATCATTTGCGATCATGCATTAAACAAAAAAGACTAAATAACCTTGTTTTGTTTGGCGCCGAGAGTGATCTGTTGGGCAAATTGATATGTCATGTGTAATCAACGAGTTTGCTTTGAAAAAATCGCGCAAGCATGTTTTTTCTAAGATTTGATGGCATCAAAAACAAAAATTCATTTAATGAAACATAACTTATGATCGATTTATAGAAACAAAATTTTTGTTGTTTTTTAAGTGACTTTTTTTACTGTACCCTACTCAATATTTGAGTCAACGAATTGTATGGTGCATTATATATAAATGTCACTGTCTGTTGTCTGTAAATAAAAGGGAAAATTGTAAACTAATTGAGTGAAAACCTGAATTTAAATTATAAATGCTGGAATTTTTGGAGGGCTAAAGTTCATGGGGCCCCGCGTTGAAAAAAGCCACAGGCCCTGTTTATCTTTAATCCGGCCCTGGTTATAGTATATAGAAGATCTATATAATTGTTAAGCGTAAAATTGAGAAAAGAACTATGATCTTGAGATGTACAATATAGGAAGAATTTGATGAAAACGAAAAAATGTTGCCTTGCTAAGCATCAGTTTTCCCAGGCAATCAGATCGTAGATTGTCAAAATTAGTTCAAGAAATGTTCAAACTAATTTTTTTGATTATAGGGTAATTAGATTAGTTAAAACCAGTGATGGCATAAGATGCGTTACGTATAGAATTTGCGAACGGAAAAAACTAAATTGAGATAAATATATAGATAATAATTTGTAAAATAAAAGCAGAATAATGTATTTCAAAATAAAAGTATGCGTGATTACAATCATTACCTTTCCAAAAAGCACCTATTTTTGAAAACGTTAAAAGAAGAAGATTAAAAAACAAAATTAGTTTATCATACTTTTGAAAAAAATTCTTAAATATGATTTTTTGAGTAATTCTTTTTAAAATTGAGGACGTGCATCTTATGTCTTTTGATGAGTATTCTGATAATAACACTTTAGAAATTTTTCATATTCTTGTTGATAATATTTTATGTTGGTATCATATCTCTTTTAAATCTAAACATGAAGTTATATTCTGCTTTCAAGCTTCTTTGTCAAAAACTCTCTTGCTAATTTTCTCTAAGCCATTTAATATTGGATAAAACCTTCAATAAGTCAAGCTGTAGCGTCAATTGAATAATGTTTTTAAACATATCACATAAATTTATTCCAGAATGTCTGAGATATAATGGATCATTTATCAAATATTGAATAAAACCAGACATACCACTAGCAAAAAGGGCTTGTTCGCAATAGTTGTCATTTAGAGCAACACTTAGTTTGCTATTTCTGAGAAAATAGTTTACACGTTTACGTTTGTAAATACTCAGGATTCAACTTCCAGAATCAAGTAGTCATGCATGAGAGTTTGAAAACGTTTTGTGAAAATCGACGTACACGATGTCTGTTTCATCATTAGATTCCCGAAGGTGAACTACTTCATTTTGTTGAAACTCAAGATGATTAGTAGTTTATGATTTTAGATTTGAATTCACTGAATTAAAGTTCAGAAAAGATTAACAGGCTTATAATTTTTAGAATTTAGGTAATGTTTCAATGCAAATCTAATGTTCTTATTAATGGTTATGGAAATATGTATAATTTGGACATCTTTCAACATGTACAATAATTTTGACTCTTTCAGGGACTTTTAAAGGACATTTTTACAGAAATAAAAAAAAATTTGAAAGACTTACTAAGAATAAAAGGATTAGAAATTAGTAGAAGATAAGGTGGATGAAAACTATTCAGTTTGGGCTTTCTCCAATTTTCCCATAATCTACACAATCATCGAATTTTTGTAAAAAGAGTTGTGATCAATAAAATTCAAATATTTCGAGAAGCGTAAGAAGAAAGAAATGAGTGAAAGCGTTTGACTTAATTGAGTCGATGACAACAGATTCAGGAAAGAGCTAATTCAGTAAAATGGCATATGATTTTTCCCTTTTGGTTTATATAAAATCAAATATTCTTAGCGTCTTGATCACAATCGTAATTCAGTAGAATTTTATTCTATAATGCCTTTCTCCAAGTTTCGATAATCATTGTTTGGTTTCAAGAAATAATTACAGTCCTCTAACGATTCTATCAGTTCCAATTCTTGACATTTAATACTATTTGAGCTTATTCGAATTCATTAGGCGACGACCCACTTAAAAAACCACCTTTGATCGAGTAAACAAACAAATTGAGAATAAAGACTGGTCAAAAAGTCTTTTTTATCAAGCATATAATATGTCAAAGAAGTTTTTAATGCTATTTTCAATAATAGATTTAATTTTTGACTTTACGTAAGTTTTAAAGATGAGAAATTTTGATTTCAGATCATAACATATAACATATTTATTTAAGGAAATTAGAGATCAATGCCTGTAAAATTTGCCTCTTGATACTATTAAATAATAAAATATAATATTCTAGACTGCCAAAATGAATCAAGTTTGTTTTTAAAATCGTTAACTATAAGAGAATTAACAACTTCACTGCGACAAGGAATTCCAATCATCAAAGGTTCTTTGTATATAAATGCATTATATATAAATTCCAAAAATGGCTGTATGCATGCTAGAGCACGCTGTTTTTATAAATTATTTTGGACAAAAAAATGTCCTTATAAAATGTATTTTTGTTGAAGGCGGCTTTGTTTTGCCAATAACATCCATGGACTTTTTGATATACGAAAATGATAATCCTTCAAAGTGAAATTTTAATATTGACTCTTCAAAAAATTTTTTCTCCATAACTGTAATTTGAAGCTATTAATTCCTATAGCACACCCGTCCATCTTAATAAATCATATCAGAATCTGGAAATTTTACTTCATGTCAATGTCTATGAAAAATACTCATGGAAAGTATCTTCGATATTTGTATCTTCGACTCCATCTCACTTTTTTTACTGGCAGTGTTGAATTAGCGCTTGATAAACATGGTGAAATATCTCACAAGGTCATGGGTTCTCAACCGGTGGGGCGCGCCCCCTAGTGGGCGTGAGAAGGAAACAAGGGGGCGTAAACTGCTGGTGAAAAAATAATTTTTCCTTTATCTTTTAAAAAAAATTGAACTTCAATCACTGAGATTTTTTAGGTTTGTTTATAGTAAGCGGATAATCCTCGCCACTCTTAAATCATGTTGATAAAATTAAATATCATGTTTGATATTTAAATATTCTTTCTATTCAAATTTTCAAAATGGCGCAGCTCAATTAATTCTGATCTGTTTATATTATTTCTTTTAACAGTGTATAAACAAGTAATTTATAAAAAAAATTATTTTTCTTTTTTGATTTGTATTAAAATATCAATTTAAATTTATATCAATTTTAACTTGATGCTATTTGCATTTAGTACAAATTATTTGTATTATTTGTAACTTGTATTTTTTTTCCAATAAATTCCAAAAAGAAAAATTATCAAGATGATTATCTGAAATAGGGATTTATTTTCTTTCAATAGAATGATGTTCAAGTTCCTCAATGTGTTATTTGCTACAAAGTTTTGAGTAATGATTCAATGAGGCCAAATCGTCTTGAACGCCACCTGAAAACCATCCACCCTACACTCACAAACAAACCACTCTCATTTTTTGAAGCAAAACGAGACTCACTGAAAAATGTTAAACTTGACCAACAGTCCCCCATTTTTAAAACAGAATTTGACAGCTGTCCAAGACTCTTATTAAATTTCCTTGCTAATAGCGAAAAAAAAGTCTTGACATTGGAGAAAAATTGATAAAGACATGACTACTTCTAGCCAACGAATTGATTTTAGGTCCGAGAGTTCGAAAAAACTCTCACATATTTCTTTGTCTGATGACACAGTGAAAAGAATAATTGATGAACTTTTAGAAGACATCCGAATTCAGGTCTTGGATCAGACAAAGGTTCCTTTTTGAGATGAGCTGTCACATTTAGATCAATTTTTGACAAGTTTGATTGATTTTCATAAAAAATGAATATCACCACTGAATTCAGCATATTTGAAAATGGGTATACATGTGTAAAAAAATTTATATAATTATTTAAATAAAAAGTTCCTTTTTGAGATGAGCTGTTAAATATAAATCAATTTTTTGACAGGTTTGATTGATTTTGATAAAAAATGGACATCACCAGTGAATTCAGCATAGTTAAAATATATATGTAACATTAAAAATATTTATAAAAACTTATTAATATCTGAGAAAAATAGGGGGGGGGGGCACTTTACGCCCCCCCCCCCTCCCAGCACTTGAGGGGACAAATTTTGCCCAGCACTAATAGGGTTAAAGACGGAGCATTAAACGGTCGTCTTTTCAGGCTTTTGCGAGAAGATATGGGATCAGAAGTAAAAAACTTACTTTTTTACACAAAGACGTGTTGGCTTTCCAGAGGTAATATGCTTGGAAGAATATACAAATTGCGGACGGAAGTTGAAGCTTTCTTGAAAATACAAAATAAAACCAATCTTTTAACAAAGTTCAAATCTACAAACTTTCAAATTTGCGTGGCATATTTGGTTGGTATTTTATTTTCGAAGCATTAAACGCGCTGAATCTCAAACTTCAAGGCAAAAATATGAACATGAACATTTTAACTTACAACGACATAATTCACACTTTCATTGCAAAGCTATTTTTATGGAAAAATAGAATTGAGCAAAATAATAAAGCAGCTTTCACCAACTTTGATTTGGCTCTTAATGGAAGTGCTATGTGCTTAGATTTAAAAAAGCAAGTAGTCCTGCATTTGGAGCATTTGAAAGAAGAGTTTTTAAAATACTTTCCTAACATAGATGAATCCTTTCCAGTGTGAAGTTGAAAAAGTTGAAGAAGAAATTCAAGAAGAATTACTTGAATTAAAATTTGATTCAGTTGCTGAGATTCTAAAGTGGCGAGTATAGCTTTAAAAGTTTTGGTTCTCTTTGGTTCAACTTAACTCTGTGAGTCCACATTCTCTGCTGTTTTTTCAATAAAAACAAAATCAAGAAACAAATTGAACATAGATAATGATCTTCGTTGTGCAATCAGTGGAATTGAAACGAGAATACCTAAACTTACGGCGTCGAAGCAATGCCAAAAATCTCATTAAACTTTTTTCAGTTTTATTAGATAAAAATATCTTTGTTTTTATTGTTTTTTCAATTTTCATAAGAGTATTTTGGACGATAAAAACAAGAGGACTAGCATAGGTAAGAGAGAGTGAAGGTGGAGAAGAAGGGTAAGGAGAGTAAGATGAAAAGTATGAAAGAGAAACAGGAAGGGGGCGTAAACATTTCTAGTTACATAACAGGGGGCATAGGTCAAAAAAGGTTGAGAACCCCTGCACTAGGTCATTAATTTAATGGAGAGTACCAAGGCTTCTAGAATGACTTTGACTCATTACTCCTGGACACTTTACCATGATAAACCTGACGGGGAACACAACAGGAAATTCAAACCAGAACCCTGTTGTTCAAATTTTGTGCACGAATTTTTCAATCACATTTTGTGCAAGATAGCGATAATCTTATAACTCAATAAAAACACATTAACTTTTTAAAAATATTACTTTTAGATTTCTGATTTTATTATTGTCTATATTTCTTTGGTAAAGTAATGGTACCGTAGGGTGTTTTCATTGAGAAGGCACAATTGCGCCGCTTGTATCAAACTATTAAGAAAGGAAGCTTGATGCGGGATCGAACCCAAGACCTTGAGTTATCGAAACCGAGTACCTAACCAACCTTACTCACGCCCTTTGGTTGTGTAGTCTGAAAATAATTTAAGACTCCAACTCAAAATCCGACTATTTATGATTATGTGACTTTGACTTTAATAATCTTTAATATCGCTAACTGTTGTGAATCTTACACGTGTGTGCTTTTTTTGCAACGCAAAATTTTTGATCTATTTTCCTTAACATAATTTATTAAAATGTCGTTTTATTGGTTTCTATTTGTAGTTTAGTGTCTTTCTTACAATCGTATAAAAGATTTCAAAATACTTGTCTATAACCCTTTTATCTAAGCCAAAACAATAGCATTAAAAAACCAAATTTACCCTAAATTATTTTATCAAAAGTATTTGGTTTAAAAGATTTTTCCAAAAACTTTCTACTCATAAACTGAGCAATGTTTCTTCACAAGGCATTTGTGTAATTCAAAAATTCATTATTTAAACTTATTGAATTTTTCAGCCTTTTTGTATGGGGTGCAAAAAAACCAAACGTTCGACTAAAAAGATAAAGATTTTTTATATTCCCTTTTTTGAAACGTTGAGAACTAAAGAGGGTGACCATGGATTTATTTTTAATCTACCAATTATGAATATTACTATTTTTAAGATCGGAGTCAGAGTCGCAAATAATTAATACGACTTCAACTCCACAACGCCACTCATACCCCAATTTCCAGGTAATTTTTTTATTATAAACTTACTTTCTTATTATAGGTAGAGGAGAGATTGCCCACTTAAGCAAGCATTAGGGAGAAAGACACTTACATACCACTTGCAATTTTAAAAACCAAATAAAGTATCGATTGAGATGACAAAGTTATAATAAAGGAAGTTGATAACTACAGAACTTCGATAGTACTTTTAGAAAGAACCATTTTATCTTATCAGTATCGAATTTTACGGAGTAAGGGAAAAGATCTCGTGACAGAGGATCGCAACAAGGCGATCAGAGCGGCATAGAGCGATAGGCGATCTGATATCAAAGTAAAAAAAGAACATTTTCAAAAATAAATAAATAATAGAGGAATCCTTTGAAGAAAAAAACTTACCTCATAGTCGCTTATCTTCAACAAATAAAGTCTTCCTATGTCTCTTTCAATCAAGTCATTAGTCTTAAATTTTAACATGCATTACATTTTTTATTTAAGAACTAAGTTTCGAAATTAAGCAAATTGTCCCGCTAAAATTTAGACTACGGCCAAGTTAATGTATCAGCTTCGTAAATTTAGATTTCGTAATGGTGAATATAGAAATTGAAATTGCAAATTATCACATTTATGTCCAAGTTAATTAAAATGTTTAAAAATATAATACACAAAGCTTCCAAAAGATCTTTAAATTGGTGAAAAAACAAAGAATATACGAAAAAATCAGAGGAATGTGATCCAAAATTATTTATTTTCTTTTGAACAGATCTAGAGGCCATATCTTGGTGGGCGAGGGTAGTGGTGGGCGACGCCCACACCCCCCCCCCCCCCCCCCCCCTTCCAATGTGATTTCAAGGGAGCGAAAAAGCCTTTCGCCTGCCAATAATTCTGAATTCTCTCAATTCTATTTCTTTTGTATATTATTTAAAAGACTTGCTTGGCTTTTGAGTAGATTTCCATATTACTTTACCGTTTAAATGTTAAGCCTTAGAATGAATATTTTAAATATATTTTTCATTAATTTCTACCTCATAATGCGAATTTGAGCTATATTTCATCAAAGGAAGTAATGTAGCCAGTAATTTGAAGAAAAGCCAATAAACATTTTAAGAGACATAACTATGTAAGAAAGTATCCTCTATAAATTTAAGCTTAAAAGGTTTCCCCCTATTGATTTCTGTAACTGAAGGAATTAAATTAATGTACTAGAATACACACGTTAGAAAAAATAATTTAAACAATCAAGTATTGTATTCCAGAAATTATATATATATAGCATCATTATTCTTATCATATTTCTTTTTTTAACAAGATTGCTTTAAATATTTGTCAATGTTTTTGCACGTTCCTCAAAATTTTTGTTAATAAAACTTAGTACAAATGACTTCATCTTCATGTAATTTATAGCGCATAACTTAGAGAATGGAAGAGCTAATCTATATAAATTTCAGATTTGTAGCAAATTTTTTTCCATACGTTGTAAACCTTCGTTTCTATTTAAAATGGCCAAATTTAAATTCACGGCTACATACCTGTCAATTCATAGACCAATATCCTAAATAAATTTTAAAACAATTTACTTTACTAACTGAATATATGTGTAGGTAGAATATGAAGATATTTCGTTATAGAAAGGGCTTCCGCATTTTTACGCATGATGGGAAAAAAACTATTTCTTAGAAGGAAATATTGTATATGTACCAAGGCAAAAAAATTGGACCAAAAAATGTTTCTAAAAAAATGGAGTTATTCAAAGTTTGATGACAACTTCGATAACTCTAAAGTCTATGCTATTGCAAAGCAAGAAAAAAAGTTCGGTGTTTATGTTATGTGAGATGATGTCTTTGATAAATCAGTACAAACTTCAGAAAGAGTATATAACTCGGAAGGAAATAAAGAGGAAAATGACAGCATCCATAATCACATATTAAAGTTTATATTGATAAAAAAATACACATGAATTTCTAGATTGTGCTTTAAATTTAATAATTGATAATACAGAACAACTTGACATTGTTCTTATTTCGCCTGAATAAAAACTTACAAAGAAAATATTGATGACAATTTCTTAGATGATATATGACTAACGACTTAACTGTAATGTCGGAAATATGTTCAAGTGTGAAAGTTCAATTAAATACTTTCCAAGAAAATTTTGAAAATTTTCTTAGAAAAGGTCAAATCATCTAATTTTATAGTTTAAAAGATATTGATCACTGCATGCAAGACACTTATTTTTCTGAAAAATCTACAGAAAATAAAATGGTTGAAGAATATTTTTCTCTCACAGCTCAGTTCTAAACTTGCAAGAAAAAGTTGGAATAAAAGAGATGCATTCCAGTCTAATTTGAATCCACCGTCTCTAGAGAAATTAAGTAACAAGCAGAAATCTCAAGGCGGATAATAGAAGATGATTTCAACGGAATTACCGTGTTTTTCAATAATGATACAAGATGGTCATGTCGTTACAGAAACTCTTTGTTATGCAAAAGAACTAAAAACAATAATTATTTTTTGTTCGATGATGCTATTTTGAAAAATTTGTTGGAATTTTATTTTATTTTTCAATATTTCACAAGCTTTCGAGACTGCGCATGTATTGTGAAAGTTTACATTAACTTTTATTCATTTGTCTGATAATAAAAATTTGCAAAAAGAAGACAAGCTTACTGAAGTAAGACCCCTTTACAATCTTTCTAACTCTGTTCTGAAAAGTTTTGGATTTTTTTGATACCCACTACGCAATTGATGAGCAAATGATACCATATACAGGTCGTTGTCATCTAGCAAAGCAAACAATTAGGTGTAAGTCAGTTTGCTTTGGTTATCAAAATTTCATCTTAGCTGAGAAAACTCGCTATCCTTACCATATGGCATACTTGCCAACCTCATAGAAGACCAAAGCGGTAGACTTTTTTTCGAAAACGACACATGGACCCTAAAAATTTTTATGCTTTTTTTGCATTGCAAGTACGACAAAATGCATGGGAAGAACCTAATTTGGATTTAGTAATAATAAATTCAAATTTTTGAATCCATTCTTCTTTAAAACAGTTGTCGTAACGACTTTTTGTTTTATTTTTATTATCACTCATTCTTCAAGAAGTAAAAATTGGTTTACATAGTCTATATATTTATGTAAAAACATAAATCGATGAAAAAAAAGTAAAAAAAAACAAACAAAACAAATATTAAGCACGTGATGCAGCATATGGTCAAAGTGTGCCAATAAAAATTTTAGCATTCAAAAGCTGAAAAATTTTCAAAAAGCGGTAGAACCCATCTCAAAAGCTGTAGCCCAAAAAAAAGTCAAAAAGCGGTAGAACCCATCTCAAAAGCTGTAGCCCAAAAAAAAGTCAAAAAGCGGTAGTCTACCGCCGAAAGCGGTAGAGTTGGCAACTTTGGTACCATATTCTGGAGCAAAGGGAATAATGGGAACACCTGGTAAATTTCTCAATGATCGTGTGGTGCATCAACTATGCTTACAACTTACATCTTTTGACAACTGTGCTTTGTTTTTTAGTATAAAGGGTTCAGCTCTACACGATTGATAGAAAGTGCTTATGTACAACTTGCACTGTAAAAAACTAGTCGAAAGAGGTTCGTTATCAGTAGCAAAGAATGAAAAAATGGGTGTAATCGCTATACGTTGGATGGAGAGGGGAATGTCACGGTGTTTTCTAATTTTCAAACGTTGGAGCTCGAACAAAAGGCAGTTTATTCAAATTATGCAGCCCAAGTTGATAAAAGAATACAATGAATCTATGGGAGGTGTCGACTTGCTAGACTCAACCGCTGCTATGTATCGCATTCAAGACAAATCGAAAAATGTTGGTGGCTGCATATGGCAAACATACCTTCTACATTGCTCGCTGCGTCCTTCAAATTATAAAAAATAGCAAATTACAATAAAAATCAAGATTTATTATGGTCAATAACATCTTCATATTTGATGCCAGATAGATATCCTATTTTTTATCCAAGAAAGTCTACGGATAAAGGCAATTTTAGGATTCATGAAAATATTCCGCTATCTGAAAGATGTCAACGGGGCATGTGGGAAAAGTGAGACGATGCGCCATCTCATCATGTGTGAGAAAAACAAGTATTATATGTGAGACTTGTGATGTGGCGTTATGTATTGATAATGGACATTTTAAAAAGCTTTATACTCTCACAAAATTATTGATTTTGTTTAATTTGTTAAAAAAAAATTTCCTTATTTGGCAATTTTTATACACGGAAAATAAACTTTGTCGATTATATGGTAAAAACACATCATTTTTTACAACTAGTTAAGTACTTATAAACTAGCGTACACATACGTACACGGGCATTTTTATAAAACATATGGAATAAAATCTTGTTCCTTGATAGGCCATGAGTTATTCGATATACTTTGAGGCATTAAGAAAAGATTTACATCCATAAAACCAGGCCTAAAAAGCAATAAAAAAGTTTAACTCAAGGAATCACTGAGCTGGAAGGAGGTGGTGATGCGATCAGGATTACAAAGAAGGTAATTTGACTTGATAAAAGCCAAGTAGTTATCCGCAGTTATGATGGGATTGGGAGCTTACAATGCAAGTATAATGTCGGGTAATAATGGTGGTGTGTTCATCGGACAAAAATTGTTTTATCATAAATATTGAAAATTATAATAATAAAAAAAGTTCACCTACCCCCTACTACATACCCTGAAACAGGTATTGCATTATCCCAGACCTGATTAGGAGAGAAGTAAATGGTGTCTATAACAAGTGCCAACATAAAATACACAATTACTTTTATATAATTAATTGTTTTAATCAATATATAGTTTTAAGACAATTTTTGTATTTATTGTTTGCTTTGATTACTTGCTAAATCTGTTCTTTTACGCCACTAAAAAAATGGAACAATGTTAAACATTGAGATTACATCAGTGAGGAGAATAAAAAAACCGCACTTCCTACCAATATTTTTTAACACTTTAAAACAGGATTGATATTTACTATCTAATCTTTTATTCTAGATAAGTTGTACCTTTGACAAAAGTAGATTCAAGCTACAAAACACCAGTCCTTATAGATTTTGGGTAATGGATTTGCCACATCAAGATTTCGTCAAAAAAGTCAATGCATTGTCGTGCAGCCACCTTTTTATTCTCAATCATTTTCATGTAAAAGTGAGTCTAATTTTTATCCACCTGATGTCGAAGAAAATTTTTAATGGTGACCTCATTTCACTTTTACTTTAAAATGAGGTTTGTTTGTATTATTATTGATCATGTGTGATAATAATGATATATGAGGGATTAAATTCTTTCCAGCAATCAGTCAGTATCCATAGTAATACAAGTTAGAATAAAGATATGAACTTTAAAGATATAACTTTAACATTCGTAAAACTTTCTAATAGCCAGAGGGGACGCTACCGATGCGAATGTACCAACCAATTTTAGCTACGAATAAAAACAGCAAAGCCCTCAATTATAATGATTTAGGATAGCATTAACATTTAGAAATGGAACTATCTTTATTCTTTTGCATGCAAGATGAAAACGCAATCAATTATTATAATAGCTAAATACTAGTGTGTATTATTTTCAAAAGTGGAGTTAATTAATTTTATTTTTCTTTTTAAAAAATAAGGTATGATGATTGTTTTACTGATTTTTATTGCGGTCTTCATGATTCTGGAAGGGCAATATCGGCATCCTTTGCACATGTCAATTTATAAAGAATGTGTATTCGATTTTGTAATTTAGATAAAAAAGAAAAATGGAAAGTTGGACAACGAATTTGAACGCAGAATCACGCTTAAGCAAGAAGATGCTACTTGCTATGCGAGTGTACATATTTTAACATTTTGAAAAGAAATCAACTTTTGTTCTGTATTTTAAAATTTGTAATTGATTATTTTATTTTGAAAATATGAACGAGGGGGCCGAGGCTTCGATCACGTATAGACCATCGGCTGAATACTTTTGTACTTTAAATTCATAAAATTTATTGTCACTGCTGATAGTTCCTTTACTAAAATGTTACTGCGTTTTTCAATATTTAAGAAATTTATCGAAGAATTCGTTGGATTCAAAGGCATGCCATTATTCAAAGTTTTAAAGTTTCAAAAATAAGATGCCCTAACGGAGATGTAAATATACGGATTAATTTTCTCAAAAATGGAGATTTATCAAAAAGCTAAAAATTCGAATCAAGCATTTTGTAAAGTTTCTGTATTGCAAATTGTGGACAAGAAGATATAAAAAAAGGAATGTTCGCGTTTAATTTGTTTATTCATGATTGCAAAAATGTCGCTATGTTCACGTCATTCCCATATTATATTCCTATCTCTAAAAATACAGTGCAAAATGCCTATATAGACGGTATGCTTCATCATCTCCCTATACTTGCTATGAAACGTAATTCAAAAAACCGTGCCTGATCCAAAAAATCTTATAATATTAATATTCTCATGTTACGCGAAATAAAAGGCAACATGGGTTGCACTGTCCGTGCATCGATAAACGTCTTTCCTTGGCTTTTTATCGATGCACGGATTATACCGTGGCATCGATAAAAAGCCAATTGCATAGGAAAGACGTTTGTCGATGCACGGACAGTGCAACATTACCGGCAACATGTATACAAAAACATAAAAAAAAACAAAGTACCTGTTTTATTAGAAGTTTTATTTGAAAGTTTGAAATTTCTCTCGTTCTCCAAACACAAATTTCAATGTGCAAGTATTCTAAAACAAATTAATTTAAATAAAAAATTCCGAAAAAAACTCTGCGGTATATAGAAACGTAAAAGAGAGAGAGCGAATAATTAAGTTTTACCACAACTGAATTAATTTGAGATTTCCTGTCAAGTTTATTGCCAATTATTATTATTCCTAGAAAGTTAAATTTTCTACCATTTAAACTGCTTCATTGTCAATATTTGGAGAAATGATCTCTTTATCCAATTTGAATCTATGTTTGTACATGAATTTACTTTTTACTTTACTAATAAACAAGTGGTTCGTGGAGAGTATTTTTTTAGTTTTAGGGAACAATGCGTTCTCTCAGCCCCATTAAAAAAACTATATCTCGATAGAGCTGGCCTCCCTTTGTTTACACTCAATCCAATTATAAAATTCTTTATTGCATATATATTTTTTGTCTATGTGACTCCTACGTTGATCTTTGATTTTATATATAAATTCAATTTTTTCTATTGAAAGCAAAACACTTTTTGGGTATGGAGTGAAATTTATTCACGCATAGAATAAATAAACTAGCACTGACACAGGAGAAAAGCTTTAAAAGTTTTATCGCGTTGTTTTATTTTTTGACAATATGTCTTATCTGTTATTTTATTTCATTTCTAAATTTTTCTTTAACTAATATTAATATGTAAACAAGTATTGCTTGTCAAAACAAAGCGAATGACTGAACGACGATGAAAAAAAATACGGCAACCAGATTATCATTTTCCGATGCGAAATTTTGTGTAGAATACGAAAATCATAATGGTTTTTTTCGTTCTGCGTAAATGGCTGATTTGCGAAGTACTACACGCCACAAAGAATTGTAAAAATTCAGCTGATAAATTTTGTTTCATTTGCGGGGAGCTAACTCTCAATAAATACAAGAGGAGATTCACTCAGAGAGTTAAAAGGCTATATAAAAGTTATTTTGGGTGTGAAGTCGAAGATCAGGATAAAAACTGGGCTCCTCACATCTGCTTCGTTAAATGCTCGAGTGCTCTATCCTCATGGGTTTGTGGTAAAGGAAAATGTTTAGGCTTTGACGTATCGATGATATGGCGTGAACCTAAGGATCATTCTACAGATTGTTACTTTTGCATCACTAATATGATGCTTAGTTTTTATGATTTCCTAGTTTATGTTGCTTTTAATTAAAAACAAATTATTTTTTTTATATAGGTTGCAACAAAAAAGGAAAGAAAAGATTAGTGTACCTTAATTTGGATTCAGCCGTAAGACCGGTACCCCATTTGGAACATATACCAGTACCTAATCCACCACTAATGTTCTCTTCTGAAAGCGATGACTCAATTGATGATTCTGAAACACAAGATATCACCTTCTCAGCCCCAGCTTGTTCCGAAAAAACCTTTATTTGTCAATCAAGCTCGCCTTTGTGAGCTTGTTCGGGACCTTAAACTTACCAAAGAGTCTAGTCAGCTTCTCGCTTCTAGACTTCAAGAATGGAATTTAGTTGAAAGTGATGTTCGCGTGACGGCATTCAAAAAGCGCTCTGAAGACTTGGAGAAGTTTTTTTCTTTAGAGAACAATTTAACATTTTGTAACAACATTGCGGGGCTATTCAACGCTCTCGAAATAAAGTATGAGGCCACAGAATGGATGTTGTTCATCGATGGCTTTCTTTATAGTATAAAGGCAGTTTTGTTACACATAGGAAACAAACTGCCTTCAGTTCCTATAGCAGATTCTATCATTTTAAGAGAAACTTACGAAAATTTGGCTTTCATTTTGAAAAAAAATCAATTATTCAGATCACGAATGGCTCATTTGCGCTGAATATTGAAGAATATATATATTTTACTTAAAAGTAGTTGCAATTTTGAATGGTTCAAACAGGTTATACTAAATTTATGTGCTTCCTGTGCAAATGGGATAGCCGAGCCGAACATTATGTTCGTACAGAATGGCCACCGAGGGATTGCATTATCCTGAGATCTTGTAATGTTATAAATCAACCGCTAGTTAAAAAAGAAAATGTTATTTTACCACCTTTGCATATAAAGCTAGGGCTGATAAAGCAATTCACAAAGGCACTTGATCATTAAAAGCCCTGTTTTTTGTACCTGAAAAAACTTTTCCCAAAAATAAGTGATGCGAAAATCAAAGATTATTCCTTCAAATATGCAAACTATTTTTTGATCAACATTTTGAATTACAAATGGATGAAAAGGAGCTGAATGCCTGGGTTTCGTTCAAAAATGTTTGCAATGGCCTTTTAGGGAAACATCAAGCTCAGAGGGAAATCTTCGTTGAAAGCTAAATTCATTCCTACCACAAACTAGGATGTAAAATGTTCTTGAAATTAGATTTCTTGTACTCGCACCTATCCTTTTTTCCCAAAAACGCAGCAGATGTGAGTGATGAACAGGGAGAAAGGTTCCATCAGCGAATTTGCATGATGGAAACTAGATACAAAGGAAAATGAAGCCCAGTTATGTTAACTGATTTCTGTTGGAACCTAAAAAGAGAGCTCCCAGAAACTTCATATAAAAGAAATAGCAGGGCTTAAAAACTTACCATTTTATCTTGTTTTCCATGAATGAATCAATTTTTACTTCCCTAGTTTTTTAAACTTTTGAATAAAATAACAGTACATATGATATTTTTCAAATTCAAATTTAACAAAAATTGTGACGTCATGGAAAGTTTTCGAATTTTTCGTCATCAGCGCATCAAAATTGAAAAAGTTTAAAATTGTCGGACAGTTATTACTCTTATACTGACATTTCAAGGTCAAAAGCGTCGCCATCTGGTTAGCATCGGCACCGGTAGATTAAAATATAGAATTCTCACACCACTAATAAATACCAAAATCAGTTAACCAAATACATTGAGGGAGAGTAATCCACCTTTAAGAAGAATCTATAAGCGTGTTTACGAGAAAAAATGAAGGTAGTTGAAGTAAGTGTGCTGTGCACGTTATAATCAAAATGCTTTACCCGCAATGATCAAATGATGACGAAGAAAAAGGGAAAGAAAGACATTAATGAGGAAAGGAAGTAGAGAAGTTAAGTTGAGGAATGAGTTAAGGCGGCTTAGAAGTACATGCAGAGACATCTGGAGGAAAAAGACCAAATTTTTTGTAGAAGTATCAACTTTTTTGATACTGGAGACCTTGTTCGTATGTTGTGCAGTATTCATATAGATAGGCGCGCGCATTCACAATTTTACTATTCCATCACATTTATTGACACAGCAAACAGAACATAAACGATCGATAATAGTTCGGTAGCGAAAGCTTTTCTTTGCATGAACTTATCGATTTTTCATCATCATGTTCTTTACATACAATCCTTTGCAAGGAAAGTACACCTGGTCCCTTAGGTACATCACATGCGGACGGATAGTTATTTTCTGAGATCAAAGTTCTAATGGATTCAAAGTTTTCAAGTTTATTTTCCTATACAGAGAAGCAATTAAGGGATAGCGAACTCAGGCCAGCCAGGACAGCTTATAAACTATTTAATCAAATCAGATGTATATCAATTAAAAAGAAACGGAGAAATATAAGCACACTTTTTTCCTAAAGAACTCTCACACTTTGAGAATGACTCAACCATCCAGTTCTGTACCTATCTTTAATGCCGATCCTGGGCGATTCTAATTTTTCCGAACCGGGCAAACCCTAATTTTTCCGAACCGGGCAAACCCTAATTTTTCCGAACCGGGCAAACCCTAATTTTTCCGAACCGGGCAAACCCTAATTTTTCCGAACCGGGCAAACCCTAATTTTTCCGAACCGGGCAAACCCTAATTTTTCCGAACCGGGCAAACCCTAATTTTTCCGAACCGGGCAAACCCTAATTTTTCCGAACCGGGCAAACCCTAATTTTTCCGGACCGGGCAAACCCTAATTTTTCCGAACCGGGCAAACCCTAATTTTTCCGGACCGGGCAAACCCTAATTTTTCCGAACCGGGCAAACCCTAATTTTTCCGAACCGGGCAAACCCTAATTTTTCCGAACCGGGCAAACCCTAATTTTTTCCGAACCGGGCAAACCCTAATTTTTCCGAACCGGGCAAACCCTAATTTTTTCCGAACCGGGCAAACCCTAATTTTTCCGAACCGGGCAAACCCTAATTTTTCCGAACCGGGCAAACCCTAATTTTTCCGAACCGGGCAAACCCTAATTTTTCCGGACCGGGCAAACCCTAATTTTTCCGGACCGGGCAAACCCTAATTTTTCCGGACCGGGCAAACCCTAATTTTTCCGAACCGGGCAAACCCTAATTTTTCCGAACCGGGCAAACCCTAAATTTTCCGAACCGGGCAAACCCTAATTTTTCCGAACCGGGCAAACCCTAATTTTTCTGAACCGGGCAAACCCTAATTTTTCAATCACCTCTTACGCCAAGTGTGTGAAGAGACGGTTAAGAATTACACTAAAGTAAAGTTGCTGTCCACAGGTAATTGTCTGCATCGTTTTGTTGCACTTTGTGACCGTCTGAAATCACTCTCTTTGTTGAGTGTAACAGAACTTGAAGAGAAATTTGTTCACTCAAAAAGAGACATGCACCTATCAAAAATATTTGAAAAACTAAATATCCTAAATATGTTTTAATCATTTGAAGTAGTTGCATAATGAAATGAAAAATCGTTTTACAGCAATTTCATTGGTGTATGAATCCATTCATTGTTGATACAAGTTGAAATCATACTACAAAAAAGTTTATTTACAACTAAGTTTAAATTCGTATCATAATTTGAGAGTGTATAATAAGTTAAAAGATTTTGGATGTTCAATTTATTTCAAATTCTTTGATATTCATTGATTTATCCCAAAATTTTAAATATCACAATTATCTCAAATATGGTAAAAAAATAATATATGAAAATTTTTAATGTTGGAGATGAATAATGGAAAACTATTTTAAATTTTCTAAATAAATATAGTAAAATTTTATACATAATAAACTTAAAAAGCCCCTCTTCATCCCATGCACACCCATATCTGCTTGTAGTTTTACATAAATATCATTAAATTTTATTAAATTTTGATTCAATAATTATAATATCGTTAGAAATTCTCTAAAAAAATTATCTCTGCAAAAAAAGTAATGAAAATTCACTTTTCAAGGTATTTTTAAGAAAAGAAAGTTGAAAGATTTTTATCTAAAAATAACGATGAAAATTTATGGTGAGCAAAATTTAAAATAAATAGAGAAGGAATACTTTTTAGCTAAAGTAAAAAGACGAACTTATCGCAAAAAACAAACAAAGTAAACATGCTATACACAATTTTTGTTGCTGTCGTAAAAGTAGAAGTGAACAGAGTGTTTCCATCCTACATAGACTATGTAAAAGAAAAAAAATGAATTCAGTACATTTCACATTGCAAAAATATCGACTTTTTATCAACAAAATATATGATTTTTAATTGGTAATAAAAAAGTGATTGACAGAAAATTTAACGAATTAAATTAGCCCTTATATATGTTCTAACACTCTCATTCGTTGTTGACTAAGTACAACCTTTGATGGCGCATTTTATCTTAGCCAACGATAGTGTTGAGAAACTGAGCATAAAACACTCATTCTTATTGTCTTAGTGGTTTTATCGTAACTGGACTGCAAATTAAAACCCTACTATCTGAAAATAATTTTATTGCACAAAATTATGCTAATAAAGAAAACATAAGTAGATCTTGACAAATGGTGGTTAAATGCTTTGGATGCGAAAATCCAATTTTAGATCGATACATCCATAATGTTCTAGAAAAGTCTTGGCACGCGAAATGCCTCCAGTGTTGGGACTGCAAAGCACAACTCTCTGATCGCTGCTTTACCAGAGAAGGAAAGATGTTTTGTCGAAGTGATTTCCTGAAGTAAGAACAATTATTCTTATAATTTTTATATAACCCCCATAATTGAAGAGCAATGTAGATGTTCTATCAAATTAGTAACAGTTGTATTTGAAATCTCTTCCCACTTTTCCTTGCTTTTGATTAAATTTATTTTAAAATAACGCTGGGAAGATGAAACTATTTTATTTATTATATTTCTAAACAATATAAGGTATTTTAATTAATTTTTTTTTTTAATTCTTGCTTTTTTCAAATTACTAACTGATTTTAATTAAAGTAATTGAGTTTTTAAAATAACATTTCAATTTTATAACGTTAAATTCCCTATTTTCATTTCATTTAAAATCTTTTTTGCATAAACAATGAAGCAAGTTAAATCAAGAAATGCTTTTATTCGAAATGTAACAAATTTAAAACTTTTTTATTTATATAGACAAACATTCATTGATTGAAATACACAAAAATGGTTAATACTTCATAACCGTTATATTTGGTTTACATCAAGTTAAATTTCAAAATTATTCATAGAGTTAAAAACTGATATAAATGCAATTTTAGAATAATTGGATATCATAAATTTTAATAGAACATCTCAAAATCGACATGTTGATTTAAATATTACCTACTTTATTTTGGAAAACGTATCTAACCCGTAGATCAACATTCAATTATGTCTTTATTTGACATTTTTTACCCCTTTTGGCTTATTTTTAAAATTCTTCAACAATGATAAAAATATTAGTAATTAAAGTTTATTATAGATTTTTTAATTTTACATTTGACTTCATGAGTATTTCCTATAAGTTTCTTTAAAAACTGAAAGGCGATGTTTCTTTTCGTATTTTGATAGTGTAATAGTAAAAAATTTTGGATGTTCACTTTATTTCAAATTTTTGATATCATTCACATAATTCACTCTAGTTTTAATGTGGGAGATGGAAAAGCGAAACTATATATTTCAAATTTTCAAAATATATGTACATAATAATAAACTCTAACAATGCCACTCCAATGTGAGAGAAGTGCGCTTTATCTATCAATTTCTTAACGCAAACTTTTGTTTGAAATTTTATTTTAGCCATTTACATATTTAAAATGTGTGGTTTATTATTATAAGCATAATTTGTACATGTCTACCATTTTATCTCGAAAAATTGTTCTATTCCATCCTATATTAGACTTAATTTCTGTCATGGTAATTTTCAATGTATCTATAGTTAGTTATATTGTTAAACTCAAAAAGTTATCCCTAAATCTATAGTATTTGTCTTATAGGTCAAAATTTGTGATATACTTATCAGCATAACCGGATTATCCATGTTGCTCTGATGGCTTAGGCATGGAATTTAAGGACATACATAGAAAAAGGAAAACTTGAATAGTGCTGGAGCATTTCTTTTATGAATCCGTCTCCGATATATTTATCATTTCTAAATTTTAGTTTTGAAGGATGAAAAACATCTAGACAAATCTTATCCGGGTTATTGTGAAAAAAACAACGCAATAATAATATGTGATACAGTAGAAGTCGCTCATAATAGCCAGGATAATTTCATCAGGCGTTTTGTCTTATCGAAATTTCGTTCTAAGAAATATGCGGTTATTATAATCATTTCTTCCTTTAGTGCTAAGATTTTAGAGAAGACTTCAATCTTCCATTGAATGTACAAAGAAGTTAATGATCATAGTCTATGACATCTCGTTATATAAAGCGCCAATACTTGTGTAGCTCTTTTTAATTAAATATTATTTTATTTTAAAATACTATTTTTATAATTTAATCATCCATAAGAACAAAGCATACACCATACAACAAGAATAAAGGTTTTATAGAATCGAACAGATAGGATCAAATTCAAATCACTTCTAACAAAGAACTCTTACGTAAATCTTGCAAAATATGATTATAGTAGCTCTTGAAATTTCAAAGAAGTATAGTCAATAAATATGTAAAAATCTTTTATATATCTTTTACATAGAAAAATAAAGTACTATTTTGTGTGAAAGTTTTTTATTGTTTATAATTTGAAAACATTACATACTATATAGATAAAAATTTAGTTATTTCGGAAGAAAAATTAATTTCTTTCACGAATATTGATAATGAAGTTCAAGTTAGTACTAAGCACTTTTACTTTTACCAATAACTCTAAAAAGTTGTTCTCAAATTCAATGGACAACTCTTCTTTAAATTTGATATACGGAATTTAAGTATTGATTTTGTATACAAAGAGTGACATAGATAGATTCTCCAAGGAGCCAGCCTCCCCTGAGAAATTAAATGGTTTATATTACACTTGGATTAAGAAAAATTTGAGAGCTCTTTTGTTCCAATTCTTGGTTACGATACTGTATATAAAGTTTAAAGTCTGCACCTCTTAAATTATTTATTAGTTAAAAGATCTGTTGCGTGTATGGATCATTCTTTTAGATGCGTTTATCTCTTTTAATTTAGGAAGAAGAAAATTTCTTTTGACAAATGCAAAATGTGAAATCAAACTAATTAAGGCAGCGATTCTGGATATGCATTGCTAATATATGCATTTAAGGATATTCAATATATCCTATACAAAATCTAATCAGCCATTCAATTAAAATACTACTTTTGGTAAATAGTATAAAGGCTATTAAACTTTGTTAAGTACAAATAAGGAAAAGATATGAAAATAAATTAACTGTTTTTACAAAGGCAATTTAATTTTTATCATTAAACAAAAATGTAAAAATGCAGGTACCTGTATTTTTATTTACTGATTCGCTTTATTTTTAATTTTTCTGATTTCATAGACAGTTAGTTCGATAAAAGAGGAGTTTCAATTCTACATTTGATTAAAAAACTGCATAGAATCTTTATCAATCTTTTAAAACATTTTTACATAAAAAAACGCTTAGAGCCCAAAATCAGCTCTTTTTCAACGCACTCAAGCTGTTAACATATTTTTGTCTACCAGTTGATGCAAATACATATGGTCTCGCTTTTAGCTCCTTATTGAATCCTTTATTTGTTATTTTCATGCAACTTTCGCATTCCGTGAACATAAAAAAGAAAGTTGAAAAAATCTTATCTTGAATAGCAATAAAATATGTCAGTTTTCCTCTTGGAACGAAAATAATACATTTTTATTTAATTCAATTTTAACATTTTACTTTTTCATTTCTTGGTTTAGCAAGCTCCCATACATAGCAATATATACCGAGAATATTCTTAAAAACTCTAAAATATATGAATAATCTTTCAAACAGAAACGATTACATTCTTAGATGACAAAAAGATAAATATCACATTAATTTCATCGTCGATATTGTAATAATCTGTGAAGCAACGTTTTCCAATGTTTAAAACAATACCGATCACTTCCCCTTCTATAATATATATTCATCCAAACATCTTCTAAGTTTGATAAAAAAGAAAATAGATTATTTCAATTTTGATTTCAAAATTTGTTAGACATGAAGAATCTTTTGTAGTAATAATGGAATTGAACTAACAAGCGTCATGCTATCATAGTTACTATCCTTTATTTTTATTTATTTTATATTATTTTGCGTAAAAAGTAAATCTTATGGAAATTGAAGAGGATAAAACAGGTCTACAGACAGACAAAAAAATGATATATATTTATAAACAAACTTAGCAAAAAAATATTGAAAGAGTTTATATAATCTATCTAAGAAAATGAGATATCATAAATTTTTCGCATACAGTAAAATCGTGTATTGCGAACTCGCTTATATGAACACTTCAATAATATTAATATTAATTTATTAGTAAATTAGACCTTTTATAAAACCTCGTTTATAATTTTTTATTACTTATCTAAAAACTGACTCTTTAGTGATGTATTTTTTTTATACGAAGGATAAAATTGTGAAAAGGCAAATGCTTCACGTGTACAAAATAAGGTTTGATAGTGAAATCTCGGTTTTCGAACGTCTCGGTACTCGTACAATTCGGTTTTCGACCAAAAAAACCGAGCCAAAATTGTTTCAGTTTTCGAACAGAATTTCGTATTCAGCCAAACACGTGATGAACGCAAATTTTCAAAGAATACTAACCCATAGAAAAATAATTAATAAGTTTTAATGTTAGATAGAAGAGCATTACAATCTTCTTTCTTCTCCACTCAATTTAATAGATAGACACACATGAGCAACTGGCATCCAATATTATATAAAACGTACACATGGAAATGATAGGAAATAAACATGGAATTGAAAAGACTAACAGCGCACACAACATATATAATCATTCTTGCACTAACAAATCATACTCTCATTTTTTATAATTTACACTTGTCACTTGTGTTTTCTCTCTTTTTCTCTTAGTAGGTAAGAACTTATAAAATGAAATTTTTATCAAATTTTTATGACATATTATTTAGATACAGTGCTAATTATGTCTCCTAAAGAAAATATAAGTGACGGTGACAAAGGAAAGCTAAAAACTAAGAGAGTAACCCTAGAAGTAAAGATTATGAAAATAATAGCAATAATACAGAGGCACTTTGGTTTTTGACCATGATTTGTTTGTACAAAGTCCTACATACATGAATGGACAGTACAGTTGTTTTGGTGTTTGAGAAAGGATTATTTGCTTTTACATTAATTCTTATCAGAATAAGTGTTTCGGTATTCGACCAAATCGGTTTTCTAACACTTTGTATGAACGAATTGTGGCTGTTAACCAAGGTACCATAAAACATAAAAGCAATGAAAGAAATTGTTTCTCATACTTTTGTATACGCTTGCGTAGATAGGGCTAAACTTTCATGAAGCAATGAATCATATGTTCCATATTCTTTTTTTACTAGTATTCTTGCTTAGATGAAAGGAGGCTTTTTTTATAAGACTAAGTTGTTAATACAGAAACTTAGCTTAAAATTTTGCTTAAGTGTTATAAAGTTAATCAGTCTTTAGTGTCAGCTTATAACGGAGCATGAGATGCTTTTATTACAAAAACAATAATACTTTTGTTCTAATATACCAGCATAGATAAAAAGAAAAATTTTATTTAAAAAATAACGGGGTGTTTGACTGCTCAATTTTTTCTCATTTTATATCAATTGTTTTTAAGAAGGTAACTACGCCTTCTAAACGGAAAAATTTTCATATTGGCACAAATTATCGTGTTATTACTGTTGTTGAACTAAATGTAAAATCAAAATCACAATAACTGATGATTTTAAAGTACGACTTAATACATTACTAACTTGGCTGCAATCTTCCGATTTTCTTACTTCGTACGTGGAATAAAGCGTAAGAGAATAACAAGGAGTTTTTATACGCGGATGTTGAAGAGTTTCTTTTTATCTATGTCAAAAATGCATAGATCCTTAAATATTTTTTTAGGGCCTGTAATTTTGTCTAAGGTACAAAAATTTGCCTTTATTTTAAATTATAGCGAAATATTACGACGAGAAATGATTTTTTGAAAATAAAAGTCCAATATGTTTTTACCGTATTTTTTTTTTAGCTATATGGGTCGCTCACAAATAAGGTAAACCAAAAAAGGAGAAATGGAGGGTGTTAAGAATTAGACAATCAGCAACTTTGTTGGGTAGCCAAAAATTGAGAAAAGAGAGCAGGGGTCGACAGTGAAAAAAAATTATTTGTCGTCATTGTCAAGAACCCGTTATTTCTAAACTCATTGTAGGAGATAATAAAACTAAGTAAAAAACAAAATTGAGATTCTTTGTTTGTAGCGAAACTCTCTTTGTAGGAACTAAACACGCGTTCCCCTTCAACTTCGTTATACCGAAAAGATTTATATTATTTTTATCCTTAAAACAAATTTTGTGTTAATTTATTCTTTTTTATATATATATATATATATATTTATTATTTTGTGTATAAAAAGAATTGTAAAGAAAGTTATTTCAAAGCATCAATTCAGTAACTTTTTATCAGAAAAAATAAAAGTTTGCTGTGAAATGATTAGTACTTTCTTTTGTGTTTACTATCAACTTATCTATGGGAATTTTATTCACTGAAAAATAATGTGTCGTTTTTAGGCATATATTTTTTAAAAAAAGTAGTCCTAAACTTTCCGCACCATTAATAATTTTGAGTATTATCAATCATATACTATACTTGCTTATCAGAATGTGTAATAGCTTGATAAATTGATATACATTTTCAAGTTTACATGCATTTGAAAGATGGTTTTTAATATTTGTAAAGTATTTTAGTTTCTTTTTAAAATGGTTATTTAATTTTTGATATTTGAATTCGAATATTAACTATTTAATAAAATCCAAATTAGAGAAAGTAATCGTGAAAACATTGGGACGGTCATAAATTTTTTACATCGATAATAAATACCTTTTTTCAATGAAACATATGGTCTTGTTTTCGAAGAGAGAACATCTTTATTTTAAGTAAAAACATTTTTTATAACACATAAATCGTACAATCTTAACGCATAAAATTCTTAGCCCATTTTTCATGCAAACAAATTACACGAATTTTCTTACTAGCGAATAAAAACTTGATTAAAATATAAAAAGCTTAACTGGGTAAAATTTGACTAGAAGGGTGCCGAAATTATTCTGCGAGAAGAGCCATTGTTTCATGAAAATGTTGATTTATCATTTCAAAAGGCTTTATGTATCATATGATTCTTCAAAAAATATGCTCTCTAAAAAAATCATAGATGTATGATTGATTGAAAAAAAGAAAAAAGAAATTACATAAGTAAATTCTTTTTTCAATACATTTTTATTTCTTTTATGGAATTTAATATATATAGTAAGGGATAAGATAGGCATTTTGTTTATTAAGATTGTATTTTTTTAAATATTTTATTAGTATTATTAGAGAAACACATTGCAAATATTTTAATAGTTAAAAATGAGACTAGTCAAAATTGTGGAGAGAGGACGAGTTACCTCTTAAACCACATTCATATATTCTTTCCGGTCATGATGCATTAAAATATAAATCAAGTGAGTTGTATTTTTCTAATATTTAAGTAACAACTGAATTTGAATAAAAATCATTAAACAAAGTCTTAGTATAAGGATGCTTCAATTAATCATGTCTAATAAATAGCACGCGAGTTATTTGTGAACAAACTTTTTATTGGTTTCATAAGCAATATTCATATCTAGGAAGATGGTTTTTAGTTAATTTGTTTGGTTTGAATATACCTATAAACAATATGTCATATCAAATGTCATTCAACACTTTAGAGAAAACAAACAGCATATTGAATATACTGGAAATACTTCATTAAAATGACGTATTTTTTGTCAATCTCATTCATTTGCTTCAACGTGGTACAAATATGATCATTTACGTGTATTTAATTTTTGACAAAAACTGAATTGGTTGAGGTATTGAGTAGTAATATGTAAAGTTAAAGCAGAGAATTTCGCATACGCTTATTATGGATGTAGTATTATGCTTATTATGGATGGAAAATAGTATTTATGGATTAAAACAAGAAGAAAATAATCAGGGAAGTTTGGTTCTAAAAATACTTTTAGAAAATAGCACGCATCTACTATTGATCAGCTGCAAGGTACAATTGGACAAAGGGATATAATTATACTAATACATTATACATTCAATGCAGGTCAAATCACTAAGCTGATATATCTGATCTATAAAAAAAATTTCAAAAAAAATTTAGGATCATGCGAAGAACATGATATGGTCTGGTCAAACCTTGTTCTAAATTTTCTTTTTAAATGTGCTATCTATCATCAGCTATCACCAATAAGTGATTTTTTGAAATTTTAACCTCACTCGATTTGAATCTTCAATTTCGTTTCATACTATTTTGCGATCTCATCTTTACGTATTTTTTTTGTATTTATTTTTTAATAAAATGTTTTTTTTATTTGAGCCCAGGATAAATATTATCTTTTTATCCGATAAATAAATTTTTCATAAATTTTTTCACGTTGAATAGAAGAAGTTTTTGATATAATATTTTAATTCAGTAAATATTGTCTAATAAAGTGTAAAATGGAATGTTTAAAATTGTTAGCATCTTAAGCTCTAAAACCATCATATTAAATTTTGAAAATAAAATTATCAAAATATAAATGCTCAAATTTTTTCCTACAATAAAAAAACGTGAATTTTAATCCAATTAAAAGACAATTTACAATTTAATATATAACTTATATATAAACCAATGAAAATTTCCCAAAAATTCGCATTCATATCTTGATTATTTACTTGAATAATCGTAACCTACGATTTTTAATTGATAAAACTGAGACGTTTTGGTATTTTATAAGATCCTCAATTTGTGTCTATCGCTTCAGTCCCTTGATTTTTTTATTTTTCTCTCATAAAATGGTTGATCTCTAACCAATAAAGTCATATAAAGTGAGTGAATGCGTATAAATTAATTATTATGATAAACAAAACAATTTAGGTAAAAAATGAAATACCCATAATTTAAAATAATAAAAGAAACGCATTTATTTATTTCAATAAAATAATTCCGATTTTCAATCTATAGAGTGAATAAAGGATGAAAAACGAATTTTTGGCTTCATGATATCTGGATTACAAAACTTGATTTTTTCACTATATTAGAGTTTTTATAGTATTTTATCCGTGAAATGCAAAATATCCTTAATTTAATTGACAACTTTCGTAAGCAATTTTTATTTTCATTTAAAGCCAAGTCAAGCCCAGGTGTCGAAACCTATCTTATAGCTTGTCCGATATTTACAAAATGTAGTTATGAAAATTATAGAAAGATTTACAACAATACATCTAGATTTCAAGATTTGAAGGGGTGCCTAAGGAATTGATAACGGATTTTAGTGCAGTTTCGAATAAAACTTTGCATCATCAAGTTTGTGAAGGAAGAAGCATGCTGCGATTTATGCAATATCGCATAAGATGGCGCTTAGCTGCAACTTTTCATGTTTATATTCTAAACATATTTTTGTATTGCAGAGGAGAGGAGTAGTAGTATCAATAATAATAATAGAGAGCATTCAGTAGAAGAAGAGATAAGCGTGGAACATTGCTTTGAATGGAGCTTTTGTGTGCGTGTGTCACACCACTTATCTAAACACGTTTTCATCACCTTTTCATCGAGCTTGATGCTTGCGTTTTGTGTATTTTGCGTCGAAACCGTGCCTTACGCCCTCCTTATAATCGTCATTCTACTCCTTTATTAGTTTAGCATAGACTTATTTCAGTGGAATCATGTTTACCCAAGTCCTTTCATAACTCACAAACAAAACGAAAATAATTCATGCTGAGGCATGGAAATCGGCCATGATGATAATTTGGCTTATATCCCAACACCCTTTACAACACTTTATTTCTCCTGTCTTGATCATATACGAACGATTGACGTAAAGAATCAAAAATTTATAGTACCAATTCTTTCACACCACGAATGAGTAAAGTTAACTTGAAGATTTTGTTTAGCAAATTAAACTTATCTAACTAGATGAAGACCAAGTAACTACCAAATCTAAATAATTTTATATAATCTAAAAAAATGTAAGATTATGCTGTATTTCTTTTTATAAAAACTTAATAGATTATTTAAAGACTAAATTTATCAGTTTATTTTATTATTGATTTTATTATTAAAATAAATATAATGTTCTCTGTTCTATAATTAGAGTAGCTATCTAATATGAGTTGTTTAATTAATTAATTAGATTGTTATTTATACTTACTCAATTTGTTACTATTTTTGAAACAAGTGATTGCAAGCAAAAGAAATAAAAATTTATTGGTAGAGCACAATTAGAGACAAAATAAAAAGTTTAATCACTAGTCACTACTAGAAAAATAAAAAATTATTATGTTTTAATCCTGTTCAAAATAACTAAAAGAAACTTTGAAAGATAAAAAGACAATATAGAAGTTAAAAAATACACTTTTAGCTTATTTTTAGGCTTGCATCCCTTATTTGTAGACATCGGTGTGACAATAACGTAGTCAATTACTGCCTACAATTAGATTGCTTGCAAAACTAGTAAGATAAAATAATACATAAATGTACATTTTGATTAAGGGCAGGAGGGGGTGTTCAAAACAAGAGTTTGTATCTAACTTAGAGAATTGGAGTTTCAGGACTAGGAGGCTTATTTCCAGTTAAGTATCTTGATTTTTAATTTATATGGTCATCATATCCCTTTTTTTAAAAGTAGAGTAAGTGTTCATGTTGGTTTGAGGAGTAACCTTGCAAACTAAAAAATGCTATGCAAAGATTTCTGAAAACGGCGTTTAAGTACACATTTTCAAGGTTAAAATCATATTGAATTTATGCATTCCTTCATCTTCATGATATGTTCATTATGTTTAGATGCCAATTTTTAATATATCTACAGTCGAACTTCGATAAATAGAAACGATTCTGTTCAAGGGGTATTTTTCTCAGATTGAGAGTTTTGCGAATTGACAAGTTGGTATATAATTTTACTCAATGCAGATATCATAAAGTAATATAAAACATCGCAATTGGGACATTTTGCTTACTTGTATTCAAATTATTTTCACATATTTCAAAAATTAATTTAGTTTAGAAGTTAGAAATACACAATTTTTAATTACTGTTTATAAAATTCATTTTTTTTTTGCAATTTTTTTTTGATAAAATAGAATTAACAAAACTAACTAAATGTAAAACAAATAATTAGTTTTAAAATAGCTAACTAACTTAAAATCTGATTAGTTGATTTTGCTATCTAATTAATAAATTATTACCGGGTCAAATGAACTGAATCGATTTTAGTTTTGTCTTTAGGTTTTCATAAAAAATATCTTTTTACTTTTAGAAATTCAAATATGACGATATAAAACAAGTTTGAATCCATATATTGAAGTGTATTGGAACAACGCGCAATCCTATTTAATAACGCATTCAGGCTAGATAGGGACATGCAATGGCACAACAAAAATTTTTAGAAAGATGGGCCATCTCACAAATATTTTTAAACGGCCCCACAACACAACCGTCTTTTTTTCAAAAATTATCATTGTATATAAGTCGATCTCAAGTATAAGAAAAGTGTAAATTTATGACAAAATATCCAGAAATGTGATAAACTCGAATACAAATAGTTTTTCACAAAAGATATGACAACTCTGAAGACCTCATTTACTTTATTTTAAACACAGGCAAGAAATGAACAAGGATTTGTTTATTCAAACGCCCAATTGCACAAATAAAATATTTAAAACGCTTTTAAAGTTTAGTCGAATTAAAGGAAGTCTCCATCGTTGATTCTGCTGCTTTTGTCTAGCTAACTCTTCTATTATGATGCCGTGATGGGTCGTCTTCTGATTTATATTCTTGTGCGTCTGGTTTTGGTTAGTAATATCTGTGTTGTTATTGGAGGCCTCCAAGGGAAAATTCGACATTTTCTAAAATCTGGCAAAGATTACGTTATCCTTATCTAACGACCTCTTCTGATTCAGATCGATCATAACACCACTCATAAATTTACCTTTGGGATTTTTTTCTTTATGGCTTTAACTTTGTACTATCAGCGCAAAAACACAAATGCACAGTGAGATGTTGTTTTTTATTTCCCGTTCTCCACCAAAGACCAGTTTTGTCACCAATTCTCTCCATATTTCTTTTCTCTAGGAGGTCAAAAATATTTCATTCATATTTGCGATCCATTGGGATAATTGTGTACCCTCCTCATGTTAATCACGTGGTGATGTAACTGGATGAACGTAAACTTATTTTGTAGAGAAATGGCCATCTTAGCTTAAGTTTATAGATCAAGTCAGCGCACGATCCAAGCGATACCTTAACATTTGTGTCGCTGAAGATTGAAGAAACTTGGCCAAAAATTGATGTTCTTGTTAAAAGTCCGTTATCTCAGTGGGCCAATATCGGAAACTAATTTCAATACCACTTTATGAAGAAAGCACCTGACGTGCCTTTTTAATATTGCAAAGTTTCTGTAAGTTGGGCATCAGATTTCTTTCAATCACAAATGTGTAACTCAGGCACGTTGGACTGTTTTGCTGGTTTGGTGTTGTTTTGGCCAGTATAATGTTTTGCCATTTCAGTTTGTAAACAAAATCATAGGAAAATTTGCTTTTTTCCTTTTGATAAGCAAAATTCTAATCCATGGGTGGGTAATTTTTTTTTCACCCATCCGTTTTAAAAGGTACCGGTTTTCTTTTAACCAAAGTTTGGTTCAATTCCGTTTTAAGTATATAATACATAAAATAAGACAGTCAAAAGCTTTTTAAAAAACAAAAATAACTTTTCATATTTAATTTGAAAATAAAAAATACAATTAATATAGTAACTACGTTATTCAAAACCGTAATTTTTAAACTATAATTATTAAAACGTCTGTTAGAATATGTAATCTTACAATTTTATTTATAAAATCATTCTTCCTTCATACTGCCTTTAAAAAACCTGACTCTAACAACATTCTACTAAAGTTTCACCCATTGTTTTTTATGTTAAAATTTTTATTGATAAAATTAATAATTTGCAAAAGTTTATAACATTTTTTGTTCAGCCACTATGTAAATTTGGCATTTTTTACACTTGGAATATGCTTTTCTATCTTTCTCACAGAATGCACACAACGAACTTCTTTTGAAATTTTATTTTTAGATGAACCTGGATGATTAGAAACCTCAGTAATAGTTTTATGAGCAGTTGGTGATTAAACCCATGTTGTTCAAGAAATAAACGTTTTCTAAATAATCTGCATGTGTTCCATTCATAATTTAATTCTGTATAAAATATAAAAGCATTGAGACACGAAATATGGATAATATTGCTAAATAAAGCAAAACTCCAAAGATTTGTTTTTTTTCGCATTGTAAGTTTGAATCATTTGATCCAGAGTATCAACAACAGATTTGTCATTACAAATAGAGATTTTTCTAGTAACTTTTTACTTTTATCATAGCGAAGAGTACTTAACACTTAAACAACTTTATACCTTTAAAAAGTGTATCTTTATCTGTAAAATAAAACTGACTGGAAAAGACATGTGAACAACGAGGTTCTATTTTATCAATGTTTGGTTTTTTTGCTCTAAAGAACTGTTCCAACATATGTTGTTTTGGTTTATGTAACGTTATTGTCAACTCATAAGCTGTCAAAAAATTATCACATATCACAGTCCGGCTTTCAAGTCCTTCATAAAATATAAAAATACTCTTATACTTTGTTTTTTTCTCGACAAGAATAGGATTTTTTCCAGTATACACTTGTAAATTCCAAACATAATTACACTGACTCTCGCATAAAATCCAAATTTATATGCCAAACTTATACTTGATAAATATTTATTGATAGGAGAACAATAGTTCATTAATTGTTATTATTTCATCAGACATATATAATAATTACAAATACTCTTAGAGAGAAGTAGATTCTTCTCTTAGTAAAATTGACGAAGAATAAGAGAATTAATGAATTTTGTAAATAGTGGATTGGTTTTTTAAATTGGAATAAATTTTTTTAATTGTAATTTCAATGATTCCAATTAACCATGTATCACATAAATTTCTAATTGGAGCTGTTTTATCCTTAGCAATTCTTCACTTCTATATTCAATCATCCAAATAACAACTTGTATATACTATTGGAAAAAGTTATTTTAGAGCTCTAAAAATTGGGTCTACTCATTTTTTCACTCTATAAGTTATGTAAAATATATCCACGAGAACAAAGAAAACCAGCTGAAATAAGGATTGGAAAATGCTTAAAGAGTAGAATTTTCAATCTCTTTCCAATCATCAACAAAAAATGGATGATACAACTTATATGAAAAGCAACAAATCTAATATTCCCTAAGCGGCCTTTTAGAATATTTCAAGAGCAATGTTTCCTTTTCCTTTATAAAAAGATACACAAAAACAAACGAGTTTATCACTATTTATGGAAAAAATATAAGCGTATAATGATAAATTTAAAAAAAATGTTCATCTGCTTGAATGTAATAGTGCGGTAAATGTTTTATATCTTGATTTCCATAAAGCGTTTGATTCAATACCTCATAAATATATGATTAGCAAGCTAGAATCTTATGGTATTAGCGAAAATTTGCTAGGATGAATTAAAGATTATCTAGAGAAGAGAAAACAAATTGTTGTTTTGAATGGCTGGCGCTCAAATGAGAAATCTGTACTGAGTGGAGTTCCACAGGGATCTGTGCTTGGTCCTCTCCTCTTCAACATATTTTTAATTGATCTTTTTGATGATTAGACCTCCAAATTTAAAGTATTCACTGATGATATTTAGATATATGATGTTTCGGACGAAAAAGGAGCCTCTAGTTTACAGTATGATTTAATAAACATTTTCAAGAGGTGTAATAGATGGGGCATGAAGCTTAACTTTGCTAAATGTACACCCTTGCAGATACGATGTCAGAATGATCGAAAATATTTCCTTGGCTCTCACATCTTGAAAAAGAACTAACAAAATAACTTGGGCTTTATCATCTGAACTTCTCTTCTCTGACAATATTTCGAAAAGAGTTTCCAAAGCCTTCGCTACTTTTCACCAAGTGTGGAAATATTTTTCTTAGCTTGATACGTCTACTGCTCCATTTCTTTATAAAGCCTTGGTCAAATCCATTTTAGAGTATGTACATATTATTTCTTTTCTACATCATGCTTATGATGCTGTTAATATTGAAAGAGTTCAGAAAACTTTTACTAACAAGATTTTTCGATTAAAAGATTTCAGTTATGAAGAAAGGCTCAAGAAAGTCAACCTGCCTTCCTTACTTTATCGATTCAAAAGGCGAGACATGATTTCTGTCTTCAACATCCTTCATGAAAGCATGCATATTAGCTCAAAAATATTACCTGAATATTCAAAGAGAACCCAAAGATTTCACTCCTATAAATTTCAGAAATCTTATTCTAAAAAGTCTTATTTGAGAAGGTTTTTCTCTCAAAGAATGATCAATGATTGGAACTCACTTGCAGATTACATTGTGAATGCGCCTACTTTAAATACTTTCAAGAATAGATTAGATATTTATTGGAAGAATAGGATGTTTGAGTTTGCTTCATTCTCGTACATTCTTCTCATTATGTAGATGCGATATTTTATGGACTCAGCCTACCAATACAACTATGTTATGTTATGTTATAAAAATGAAGAATATGCTTTTATGAGTGAGGTTTCACTCAAAAGCATGATTTGTTATTTTTTATAGCAATCATGTTGTGTGCTCTCGAATCAATAGGCAATGGTACGCATACCTCTTTAGCCAAAAAATAAACCTACATTTTCAACTATAATCCAAGATGAGGCATCACAATAATTGAGTTAAATCGTTTTATGATTTTATGATCGGTTTAAGCTATCCGAAGTTAGCTATAATTGGTTGTATTATACATTTTAATAAAAAAACAGCATTGAAGATAAACAATTTTAACGATACGAAATTATAAATGGTAGCAAAATTGAACTTGTTTTAAAGTGACGTTGGAAACGCCAATTTTTTTTAATGAGTTGTATGTTTAGCAGTGCAGATTGTGCAAATGAGTGAGTCTCATTTGATTCGGATTCTGATTTGGATTTTTTTTTTAAACAATTACGAATCTAGTAATTTCTGTGATTCTTATTATGATTCTGATTATAATCAATGTGTTATAGTTTTAGTTATATTGTTTTTGTGTAATGTCAAGTATTGTCTCTAATCATGACTGAATCGATTATAAGTAGAGGTAATCATTTCACGTTAGATTTCAATTAAAAAGATCGTTTTATATTCAAAGATGTAGTGGAATTCTTCTTCGAATTAATTTCCTATAATATTTTACTACTTCCTCATAAATCAATGAAAAAAACATAACTATCTTATATGATGTTAGGCAATTGCCCCTTTCTCTTTGGTTGCGCCCTTGGAACATGTAGGCCTAATTTTTCCAATATCCTATCTTGAAGTTATATGCCAGATTACTTAATATTCCTAGCATGTATATCAATTTCATGATGTGTAAATTTAGCTATAATCTTTTAACTTTCCATATAATTTAAAAATTTAGAAACATCCCCCAATTATAACTTATTGACCGTCCTTAGAATTTTGGGTGGCGTGTTTTTATGAATCTATCTCGTAAATTTTGTTCGTTCCTTATAAATACGTGCCTTTCTTACCTTGTTTCAGTTGAAGACACTCTTTTATCTATATTCGGTTTTGAATGAATCCTGCAAGTGTTCTTTTTTTCTTTATTGCTATTCAACTAACATATGCATACTTTGTCCATAAAGTAGTATAATGTTACTTTTTACGAGTTCATTCTGCCTGTTTTAATTTTCCTCTTAAGTTATCAAGGATGTAAAATGTGAACAACGTAGAGATTTGTAAAAGTCGTAAATAAAAATGGTATAGTGTTGAGTGGGAACTTTTTAAGTAATTTACACAAACATATGTATATATATGGGTATGCACATTTGAACATTTTATGCATAATACATACTATAAACTTAGTCATTTTTTGTAGAAACCAGACAAATTTCTTAACATATAAGCTCGTAAAACCTTTACAAAAAATATACAACCAAGTTTCAGTAAAAAGTAAGTTTTTATGTAAAACAAATGAATAGAGGAAAATTGAAAATAAAAAAACACGAAGATGACTGTTTGGTTATTCAAGTCAAAATAGCTTATCATATCTGTTTATATGTTGTTGGTGTTGTTTATGATGATGAAGTCGATGATGATGAATGCCAGATTAATGATGGTGTGATGAGGTGAATGAGATTAATGATGATGATTTTTTTACACAGTAATTTGCTTAGCGATGGATTTTAACTAAAGGAAGGCCGAAAACTTTCAAAGAAAACAAAAATCTTTTATCCAATTTGCTCATATAACAATATATCTTTCATATAACAGAAAGTGTGTAGGGAGGGCCAGAGAGAGTACTCAAGCATTATACCAGACTTATATAATCAGAAAAATGTTTATGTTTTTTTAGTAAAATATTTTTGTTTTTTTTTATTTAAAAATTAAAATATTATTACGTTGTTAATTTATTCGATTATAATTTAATTTATTACTAAATAATTTGGTTATAGTTTGCTAATAACAGCCAGTTAGATTGTGAGTTTGTTAGTTTAATCTCTATACATTGCTTGTTGGTGTTGAGCAGTATCATTCACCGTCTCCTTTGTTGTTGTATACCTTTTCTTCTTGATCCATTTATGCAGAAAGGGAAATTTATCTAGAGAGAATTATTTAGTTTAAGTAATATTTTATAATCTTTTATTTAGAATATGATGTCACACACCCAAATTCAACACTTTAATTTTTATGAAAAGAAAAACCTTTGAGAACATATATATAAATAAGATTTTCTTCATTTTTGAAAGCATAGTAAAAAAATTAACTTTTTGGAAAGGGTGACAGCACGCTCTGAACTAAGAATTATAAAAGTGGATCTTACCATTGCTTTTGCAATCTTTTAATCAAACTTCTTCATTATTTCTTCGCATACTGATACAGAAATTCACTAAACTATTCATCTATGTGATTTTTTGTTTCAACGTTCACAAGTTTTAAATAAAAATGGGGGATTATCCGTTTTAAGATATCCTTACCACGCTCTCTCGTGTGCAATAACACAACTTTTAAAATTCAAACACATGATTTTTACGAGTTTACGCATTGCTACTATAATGAATGCAAATAACAAATAATCATTGTCAAATTATTAATAGATATTTATTTGAAATTAAATTAACTTTTGAGCATTCTTTCCATGGCATGATAGAGTATGATTTTTCCAATTTTTTACTAAATATTGAGAAAGGCTTAATTATGTATCAACCAAATGTAATTTCAATGAAAAGAGTATATATATTCTTTAATATACAGGTTTTTAATTTATTATCTCGTATTTATAGAACCTTAAATATATGGAATTTACGTTTTCATAATATAAATATTTTAAGAATTTTACTTCAATTAAAAAGAATTAACTCAAAAGAAGAATTAGTAATGAAGGTTTAATAATATATTGTTTTAAAAATTGTATAATATCCAAAATGTAAGAGCTTTTAACTTTAGATTTCATTTCAATAATTTCATTTGTCTTTTCAATCAATTTTTAAAAGTTGCAATATCTTTTGTTATAATTAACTCATTATGTAAATTACAATGCCCTTAAAGTTATGCAATGGGAAATTATTTTACATCTACAATTATATATATATTTTTTAATATTAAATACCATTTTATTATTATTATTCTAAAGAGTAAGCCGATATTCTTTTGAATTTTAATACTCGGCCTACTAGTGTAGGGGTACTTCTTGTTCGGTTCAAATGGTATATTTCTTGTAAACCCTAGTTCTAAAAAAATATATTTTTCAAAGTTACTAAATCTCAAAGAAATAATATAAAATGTATATATTTTTCTAGGCACAGCTAAGTCAGAAGTTCTGTTTGGATTGTATAGAAAGGGGGTTGAATAAAACTTGTGTTTTGAGCATTAAAATGAGATTTATTTGACTTTAAAGGAAGCCAAATTTTGTTCATGAGCAAAAAGTTACTAAGCACTATTATACATTTCATAATTAAAACGTGATATAAAGACTATTTCAGCTTAATGAAAGGAAACTCTTTTCTAATTAGATCATAGGAATTATTCTTTATAACAAGCATAGCAGTTTTTTCAATTCTTTCAAATTGTATATTTCATTTTTTGCGCAAATTGTTTTACTTTTAGCATAAAAAGTCGTTTAGGTGAGTTTAAGGACGGGGTGTTTGAATTGAAAAGAGAAAATGCTGGAATTATAAAATCCTAAAAACTAGGTACAATTACGAAAAGTATGGAGTTTATGAAATTTGAAATGATTGTATTTCAGACGCTACGCAACTAAGTGTGCGAAATGTGACAAAGTGATCTGTGCCACGGAACTCGTGCGTAAGGCGCGAAACAAAGTTTTTCACATAAAGTGCTTCACGTGCATCCTATGCCAAAAACTGCTGTCAACAGGAGACGAACTCTACTTCCTCGATGACAGCAAATTTGTGTGCAAAAGTGACTATGTCCTTCAACTGGAGAAGAAAAGTAAAACATCTCTATCATAATTCCTACACCCTTGATCTACATACACCCTCATGCCAAAACACTTATCGGAAGAAGATTTAAAGGAAATACACGGGAACGAACTAAGCGCTATTTAGGGGTTTTCCTCATCTTCTTCCCAAATTTTAGAGAAAAGGGGGAAAAAGGGTTTTTGGTAAGAACAATTAATTTTTACAATTTCAACTAAATAAAACATTTTGCTCCTGAATTACTAAATCCATGCATTATGTCGTGATTGGAGAGTTTGTGAAAGAAAATGTTTGCATCTTGGCATAATGGTGTATATGCCTAATGACTAAATCAATTAAATCAAGAATTTAACACTTTTATTTCATTTATTTTATTTGGTATCCTAAAATTCATCAATATCCTTCCTTCTTTCTTCATAAAATTGGAAATTTCATTAATACATTTAGATAGAACTTTTTTTCCAACTTTACATTATTTTTTCTCAATGAGGAGTAGAATTTTATTCAGCCCTTAAGTCCCAGTATATGAAATCGCCTATGCGCATTAAGTTTATGCCATATATTGAGATATGAATATTTTGTAATAAGAAATATCCCCAAAATTCCCCTCTAAGCTTTCGGTCTTAATGAACATGAGCGATTACATATACTACCATTTTGATTTTTGGAAAAAAATCCTTCTCTCATTGAGAAAAAAGTTAAAGTTCGAGAAAAATATTTAAAATTAGGATGGAAAAGAACGAATTATATGGTAAGATGGAGATATAAATTTTAAAAACAAATAGAGTAAGTTTTTATAATCTTAATTTTCCCTTCTTAGACTCAACGGTCTTTCTAGGCAAACTCTCTTTAAGTGTAAAGACGGTAGGCCAAACAGTTCGAATACGTTATTATGCATATCCTTTGTTTGACATAATAAATCTTTCCCTTGATAAAATTTATGGCGAAAATAATTTCGCTAATTTAAATTAACAAAATACCAACTGTTGTTCGAAATGCCTTCAATTTCCACGAAACTTTATGAATACTGAGAAATCGTTTTAGCATGATCTCATTAGATATATATATAAGAAAATGGATGGAGTCTTAATACATTTACGATAAAGGATGAAAACATCTATGCTTGATTTTCTAATTCATGCATTAATATTAAATGTCCATTGAGAGTCCTTTTATCGAAAAAAGAAAATATGCGCCGTTTGTAAGCAGTTAAATTGCAATGCTGACACTCAAAACCGAACCATCAAAATAAAATTCCGATTCTCAACCAGGGCCGGTCGATTTGACCGATGTTATAAATTTGGGCACCGTGCCTTGAAGGGGCTCCACGCCTGTGGGCCAAGGTAAAATGAAAAGTGAGATAATCTTTTTTATAATATTAATTTATTATGCATAAGGAATTTAGTAAATTATCATTATGTCATCTCCCTTAGTAATGACAACTTTTTTCACTTTTCAATGCGAAGTGGGAAAATATGGCGTATTTTTTTCTTACTTTTACATTTAAATTTTCTACAGCTTCAAATTTCAAAAAAGAACTTTGAAAGGTTTGCTAATAAAAAAGCTAGAACAGTCTTTTTCTAAAAGAGTGAATGTAATTAGCTAATTTGCCTGTCAAAATAAAATATGTAATTTGCCTCTGTTGTCTTTAAATCTTCTTATAACAATCATTGAATGTCTAATTTTTTTGGTTTGATGTGTTTTTATTCATATGAAATATAAAACCCATAAATTTTACTATGTAAGCAGGGACCCCGCTATCATATTTCTAATTGGGCCCCGCAATTCCTAGCACCAGCCTCAAAAAAATTCCTAGCCCTGTTCTCAACAACCCTATTTCATAAAATATCCGAAATGCTAGTGATATTATCTCCTTTTGTTATAGCTATTCTTCGTATCTACCTTAAACTTTTTACTTTTAGTGACTATATATATATTATTTATGTTTGATAAGTGTAATAAATCGGAAAAAATTATTTGCCCTTAATCATCACAGCCGAATCTTTTAATCTAAGATTCATTTGATGAATGATGAGGAGTAGGACTAGAGATAAAGATCTAACATTTTCAGAGTCACGTTTATAATATATCATTATGATTAGCAATAAAATATATTAACATTTAAACAAGTGATAAACATAAAAATAAATCATTATAAACTCTGTTGTTATATTTCTGTTGATATATATGCATAATAATAAGTAATAACTTTAATCTGGGTACATGCATTCAGGAAAGGGTAGCTTCGACGCTATATTTAATATAAGTAGAATTTAATTTTAAGCTATCCATAATAATTCAAAACTAATTATATCTTCTACAATAAGGTATTTTGTATGTCTCTTCAAATTGGGGTGGAACATTTTTTCAAATTATCTATTTTATCAATCTAATTAATTCATTTTCCCACACAGTCCTCAATTGCTTAATTGAATTAATTAAAAATCTTCAAGAAAAAATTGCAAAGAAAGAAGTTTCTTCAAATCCAGAAGTTATTGTAGAAAGAAGAAAAAAGTGCTCCAATAAAGATTGCAACAATATAAATGTTATAATTTGTCAGGTGTTGAGTAAATAACTCTAGAGTGATTGCTATCTGGAAAAAGTATAAAAAATTTAAAAAAAATGGTATTCTCAGTTATTTGTAAATAAAATACCTTTTATTCAATGTTTTTTTTATTTTTTCGATTTCGCCAAATAAATATATGTTAAAATTATAACATGGAAAAATTACTTTGTTATATTTGATAATTTTATTCTACGTTATATTTTATTAAAGTATTCAAAAAAACATCTCACTTAGTTTTCGTCTTTAAACATCCACACGGCATTATTCAACGGGCATAAATTTTTCGTGTGATAAAGTGAACTTATCTATCTATCTGTCCTTTTTGGAAAGTTTTTAACAATTTTTTATTTATTTAGTTTTAAATATCCTATTAGTTTCAAATTTTGAATGTCTAATTTATATCGAAATGTGATTTTATGTCTGATTTTTTTTGCAATTTAGTTTTTTATGTATTGATGTGATAGAATTATTTGATAATGATATGATATAAATTCAACGTCTAAATTAAATCAAATGAAACAATAGAAAAATTAAATGCCAAAAATAAAGGGAATATCTTTCACCTTGCTTATAAAGTTCCTAAATTTATCCATAATAATTAAAATGAATTAACAATAACGGTAACTGTTTATCCACCACTATATTTTCTGAATGGAAATATATAATATTTTTGTAATTGGAGTTTATACGTTATACTTTAGGTCTATTCTTCTATCATACTAATACCAAGTAAAATTGGATGAAAAGTTTAAAGTTTTAGCTTAACCCATAAACGTCTACAGAAAATCCGATTTAAAATTCATTCTATTCAAAATTTCTCTTCATATCCTTCTTAATTTTAAACGCAATTCCCTTTTTGAGATATAAATCACAGAAATTAGAGTCTTAGAAATAACTTTTCTTCAAAGATATTTTTTAAAAACATATAAAAATGTTCATAGCGAAAAATACCCTATAAATTTTAGTGTATTATAAAGAAATAAAAAATGGGAAAAACAAGATGCTATCATCTTTAATCTTTTTAATGAAAAGTATTAATGCGTTTTAAGGCCCGCGCTACCTATCTATTTTGGGGAGACGTCAACAAGATAGCCTTAATGTCCGTATGCATATAATTTGTGGAATTTTTAAATCTCTATAGAAGACTTATTATCTGAAGTATTAAATAAAATTTTTATATGTATATGATTTTTTTTATACAGCTGGTAAAAAATTTTTGCTTCTTGAAGCCCCCTCACGCAATACCGCTTTACTGTGATGCGTTCTAACAAATATATGGGTGAAATAGTCGTCAATTTATATTTTAGTAATATTTCAAAACCCTTTCGTGACCAGAAAAATCAGACGATATTTATTAAAAAGCAGAAGATTCATATACAAAACTATTTGAAAAAGCAGACGAAGGTAAAATTGTTTATGTATCATATAAGATACACTGGTCACGAAAGAGTATACGAACGCACCAAAATATTCTTAATATTTAACAAAACTTAGAACACCATTCTATTTCAAAAGCGATAGTTCAAGTAGATAAATATTATGTGTGTGTGTGTGTGTGTGTGTGAGGGTGCGTGAAAAAAATATGTACGGCAAAATGCCAATAAATGAATATTCATAAGGAGGTTGCTTTTGTTTTGAGACACGCTTCCTCTTTCAGAAGTATTTAAGAATATAACAAGTGCTCACACTTCACTTTGGTATGTTCAGCAATAAAATTCCTATATTTTGTAATTATCATTTAATCTAATTTTAGGCATACATACATATATATATATGTGTGTGTGTGTGTATATTACAACTCGTTAGCATTGATGTTTGATTATATTATGTTTGAAATTGATACTATCTTAATAACAAAGGCTGGTGAAAATAATCTTAATCATATCATATCATCATCATCGTCGTAATCATCTGTGATTATCGAAGTGTTAAGCTCATTATAAATAATAAAGCGCAAAATTCATCGACTTATCGACTTTAATGCTATCATCAGACAAAATGTCTCTTATTTATAGCATTGTCAAATCTTTGATTGACATCCTATTTAACGAATGGACTCGGAGTATGTGAAAATATGCTTTATTTTTGTGTAAAATAAAGCGCTTCCATCTCAATCTATCGACTTTTAGAGCAAGGGAATTTTCTTATTATGTTATTATTATAAACCTAAAATTTATTAACAGGATAATATACTGAAATATGACGCTTTTAACTAAAAATCTAACTAAATAATAAAAATAAAATAAATATAAAACTAATGTTAAAATTGCTTTCAAAATTTTTCAGAAAATTTACCAAATCCATTAGCTAATTAGATAATAAGTTCAGAGATCATATTATGGAGGGAGGATGAAGAATTTAGTTAAATTTTTAGAAACATAATAGAACATAATTTATGAATTAACAAGGATGGATCCAGAGATTCAATCTTGCTTATTTTTGAAACATCACTTCTTTTCTGTCTTTACTAATACTTTTCCACATCTTGTTAGAGCATTAATATTTTGGGTGTTTTTATTTTAAAACTAGGTCAAGCTAACTTATTTTTATCTATACGTGATAAAAACGGCCAATTTTTACCATTATATCCATATGTGATTCAACTGTATTATGTATGTCATCCAAAAGGCATCTTTCATGTCATCATAGAAGTTGGAAAGTCTTTAGAAAATTTAGATGGGGATCAGATCAGAGCCCGTGCTACCTATTAAATTTTGGGGCACAAGCCCCCCCCCCTTCTCCAATATTTCTCAAGCCCTCCTCAGCTAATTTTCAAGCTCCCCTAAAAAATTTTTCATTACCCTAAAAAAATAGATAATTTCTTTCATGAAAATGTAATGTGTATAGATATGGTTTGACAAATACATCATATGTTTTCTTTTCGCCTTGAGGCAGATTAATCTGATAGTTCAAAAATTAGCGCCCCAATGAAGCCCCCCGTCTAAAATTTTTGCTTAGCGCGGGCACTGGATCAGATGTTTATTAGTTCAGAAAGTCCTTTAAATTTATTAATTTTATCTTGATGGTTATCTTAGTTATCTCAATTATTATAATTATGTAGATTATAGTTATAGTTGTAAAAACATTCATTTTTTTTACACCTTATTATAAAAAACTTTTAATGCTACCAAAATTAACTTCTAATTTTTGAAAAAGATACATGGAAAAAAAATTTATTGAGATTCAAATCTGTTTGAAATTTAGACAGAAAGAAAGTTTGTAAAACTGTTTAGACGCCCATCGCGCATAAAAAGCGGTATTTAAATTCACCTATGCTTTTATTCAAAGCATTTAAAAAAGATTTATCTCATTTTTAATCATCAATTTTCTCGCTGAAGCAGGGTTATGTTTCGATATATTTAAATATTAATGTTTAGACTCAATGTATCAAAGAATTCTGTTAAAATTGAAATATTAGAACAGTAATAATATACTTGCTATTTAATTAATATGTTCAAATCTTAATAATTAGCCTAAAATTGAAAATTCATTTGTATAAGAGTATCTTGAATTAAATATAATAACTTCGCGTGAAAATAATAATCTACCTTTTTACACAATAGTCTTTAAAAATGAGTATAAATTTTATAGGAAATATAGATTCAGAAGATGAAATTGATAATGAAGATCTATCAAACAACATTGACGATTTAAGAGTTTTGGACTTAGATGAAAAAGAAATTCTTGGAGATGAAGATTGTACCGAAACGGGATCTAGTTCCGGCAAAAGACGAGGGCCTAGAACAACAATTAAAGCAAAACAGTTGGAAACCCTAAAGGCTGCATTTATAGCCACGCCAAAACCAACAAGACATATACGGGAGCAACTGGCACAAGAAACCGGGTTGAACATGAGAGTGATACAAGTAAGTTACGTGCTTTAATATTCCATTGAAAAAATAATTAAAAAATGAATTAAAAACAAATTGAGGTAATGTCTATAAAATGAAGGTAAATGTACGGGGGAGTGTTTTCATCGAGAAGGCACAATTGCGCAGCTTGTATCGAACTATGAGAAAGTAGGTTTGATGCGGGATCGAACCCAAGAAGGCCTTGAGTTATCGAAACCCAGTACCCAACCAACCTTACTCACGCCCCCTAACATTTAAGTTATATAAAATTTATCTTGCTTTTAAATACCGTGATAGACAGTGGTGTAGCCTATTTTTTAAAAAGTCAAAAAAATGACCTCAGATGGAGATGTGGTTAACTAAATCTTGGCTTTAAGAAAAATTTACACATAATTTAAGATTTATTACCAAGTCTTTGAGCATTAATTCACAAGTAACATTTTCACTTTATCATGAGTGAAGATAGGTAGGTAGTTGGCTATGTAGAGTATTAGTATTTGCATATATATTTTTCATTTATATATTTTTTGTAATTTTTTTTGAACTGAAAAAACTTTTTATTTTGAATTCAAATCAAAACAAAATGTGCAGTTTTCCAATTAAAGTAAAGAGTGTTGTCATTTCTTTTTGACTTATCCTGGAAATACTTTGAAAATGCATTTTTTGATCAATCTTTTTGCATTTTTTTTATATATATATATCCCACTCCTTCATAACCGTAAAACCTCGCTACGCTACTGTTTATATCTTAACAAAGCGAATATGCAATCGATATAATCACAAAGTTGTGTTTTTAGTCATGACTTAAATAATAATGAAAATCGCCAAATGACTACCTCTATAAATAAAAGCTGAACAAGTTTTGGCATTTTGTATTTGATTAAATTGAGCTGGAATTGAACCTTTCGTTATACTTCATTGATGTCTATACTCACTAAATAACAAACTCTCTAACTCACGGCTATTTTTAGATAGTAATAAAAAGTAAACTAATAATAACAGAAATAAACAATGATTCCAATTTTTCATGTACAAAGGAAAAATGAAGGACATTGGGAAACAAAGAAATATTTCAAATTTTTTATAACTATATTTAGTTGATCCCTTGTTCTTGTTGCCTTGCTCAATCTACACTTTATGCATAACCCGCTTCATGAGACTCATTAAATGGGAATAATTGAGTTGATTAAAAATAGGAAATGCCATCGCATTCCTCACATTAATATTCACCCAAGCTTTAATGGCATATATAAACAATTATAGCATTTTTAAAGACAGTACGCATTTTAGTTTGTTCTGCATAGCTGCATTGTAGGAGCAAACTCTCTACTTTCTTTGTAACTCAATGTTATTTACATCTTCAAACACTAAAAGGAAGAAAAAGTGTTTTGTGCAATTAATGCCAAGGGTGGAGAACAAAAAGCGTCGCAAACGTGTTAAAGAGGGTCGTGGATTTGCAACCAAGTCCTTCTCGTCCCTTAATTGCGTCAGCCTTCTTCATGTCAAAGTGGCGAAAGAACTTCACCACGACATAAGCAACGCAAAACACTTGAAGCGCGCCTAGGAATGTTCTTGAAGCAGCTTTCATCTCCAATACCGTTATCAAGGGTTAAGAAGAGTGTGCTGTGCACATTTCTTTACAACACCAACTTTTGGATGACCATGCAAGTGAGTTACGCAACATTTACAGAATCGAAACTTAAGGATAAACGCCCCAAAGAGAAAGCGTCCAGCTAATGACAACAACTTTAAAGCACTGTTTTAAAACGTCGTCTCATTGAACCCATAGGTGTTCACACAAAATCCAAGGTGTCCAGGAAGAATTTAAAGAATATAGTTGAAGACACACGTATATATGTTGATGCATAATTTGACATGATTACCGTCTTAATTTACTTCACACCATTGCAGTGTTATCCTCAATGACTTCGTTGCCATTAGATCTTATGTTGTGAATGTGATGCACTAAGCTCCCATATAAGGTTGGATCGTTAGTAAAATAAATTTTATAAATAAAATGGCTAAAAGTTTTTGTGGATAAAAGCTCATAAAATTTTTAATATTGTTAGAGGCTAACACATCCGAAAAGATTTGGGGTCATTGGTTAAATCATTTGTTGTGTTATTTACATGAAAGTATCAAAACATAATATTTAAAAGATGCCGTAAAGATCAACACAAGTGGTATACACAAATATGTATCAAATAGAAGTTTCATCAGGTAGGATTCGTAAAACTGCAAACTTCAATATATGTGAAATAAAAGTTACAATATGAAGAAGAGGAACAACGTGAAAGATTGAATGAAATTTTAGCCACTATATATCATTTATTTAATGTTATACTTTAAGAAATCTAAATTAGTTTTTCACTATTGAAGAAGAAAAATTTAATTTGTTAAAAAAAATGTATTTTGTTATATATAAACTGGAACTATTAGGAAGTGAGTGGATTTACAAAAATAACGAAAAACGTCATTTTGTTTATTAGTTAGCAAAAATTTTCCTATCCCAGAAAATACAAACGACATAAAGTAATTTGATATAAAAGTTCGTTAAAATCAAGAAAACTTCTGCGTCATTTAAAGATGGGGTTGGAAAAAGAAGTTTAAAATAAAATTTAGAACTAAATCTTTAGAATAAATCTTATCTCTCTAAATCTAAAATGAAGTAAAATAAGTTAAAAGGATGATACTTGCTAAAACTGGAAAAGCTACAAAATACAATGATTTTGAATTCGAAATATGAATAAGTATAACTCTTTATAGAGCAAACAAAAATTGCTGTAGCAGTGTAAAGTTTTCCCAAGCAATTTTTGATAAAACCTGTCTGCTCTATATATTCTGATGTCTTATGCAGACATTTCGTAAACAATGGCTTTATTTACCCATGCTTTTGTTAAAGCTGAAATCTATATGTAGAGCATACACATTTTCTATAAAGTTTAGTGATATCAAATAACAAAAATGTTTAAACATCGTGAAGAGCTTTTTGATAGGTAAATCTGTTAAAAGCTCGGTAGGTATCTCTTTGTAATAGAAGTGCATATTCTTTACAATTCAAAATTACAGAAATTTTTATCTTTTACCATTAACAAAAATCATTGGAAATAAGCTTAGTCGGGAGAAGAAGAAGAAGAAGTTTATTTGAAACAAAACATGAGTGACACAATGATTACATACTGTATTAATGATTATAATTTAAGTGAGTGGAATCAAACTCCATCAAAGCTATTTGAATTTGAAAAAAGGTAGCAAAAAAAGTTGAAAAAGGCTATTTGAAAAAAAAGTAGAATAACTCGAAATATAGAAAAATCAAAATGTGACACATTAAAATTACCATAACAAAAAGACACAAAACAATAATAAAAAAAAAGAAAAAAAAAAAGAAAACTGTGCAATCCAAAAGGCCCATAAGCCGCTTAAATGATTTGAACAAAGAAAAAAATAATACAATGTTAGATAATAATTCATAATATTCACATTAGGATTAGAAGATTTTATAGTTGCAAAAAAAGCATGCCTTCACGAATACACAAAATTTCATAATAAACAGTTCGAAACATCAAGAATCCAATTGGATTGAATTGGATTGTAACGCTTAGTTGGAAGATGAGCTACGCTCGTGTATTTGTGAAATTGCGTTACCTTCCACTATTCATTTCCATCTCATAATGTCTATCTATATCACGTTCAAATTTTGAAACAGTATTGTTTAAAATAATGAAGGTACTTTGACGTTTAAACAAGTGCTGCAATAAAATCTATTTTGAAATAATACTAAATTATATTGAAATATTTGAACATGAAATGATTTTGAAATTCAAAGACGATAATTAAAATAAAGTAGATCATTTAAATATTTCAGCTTCAAATTAAGAAAAATTTGTCTTAAGTATTTTAATTATTATTTCTTTTGAAGATATTGATGTTTATTTGTATAGAAAAGGCATTAAACGCGTTAATTAAAATGTGTATTTGTTGTATATATGTAAGTGTATTGGGTAAGTATTTGAATAGATAACTTTTTCATCTTTAAGTCACAAGGCTTAGTGAATAGCCCTGTTCATATTCCAAAAATATTCAAATTGAGAACGTATCGTGCTCGAGACATTTTTTATGCAAATCGGGCATTTTTTACGCAAAATTTTCATATAAATCTTGAGTAAGAAACAACTAACATATTTGCTAAGTGTCTTAGATACAAAACGTCATGAACTTTTTCCCCTAAAAACTATGTTAGGTTCAATGAATATATTATTATAAAATTTGAAATTTTTTGTTTATAATAATCATTTGCCTATAATAATTAACAGTATACCATAAACCGAATCAAAGTTCTTTCCTATTTTTTTCATAAATTTTATAAAAAATGACGATATTTTACTATTTTTTTCATAATCGCTCACATTCAATAATATAAGGCAACTTGACGCTTGAATATTACTGCTATCGACTAAGTTCCCAGACATTCAATAGAATTCTCAACTATTATTATTTAATTTAAAAAACTAGATTTAAAATCTAACTCAAAATATGCTTAATTATTTCTTTTCGTTATAAAATTTGTGTTTGACTTTCATGTATTGTTCACATAACTTATTTCTGTAAGGAATGACACATTTTCTTCATTGCTTTTTTCAAGCTGATATTTGTTCCGATTGGCTGATTTAAAAATCTCACACTTCTACTCTAGAACCTTTTATTGATTGCAAGAACTTGGTATTTCCCATTAAACCCCATTTCAAATCATAAAAACCTACTTGTCTCAGCGTGTTTAAAGTTTGTAATGTCTTAGGTTCGATCCATCATCAAGCCTTCTTTGCTTATAGTTCGAGACAAGCGGTGTAATTGTGCCTTATCGATGAAAACTCTCTATGGTAACTTTAACTTATTGAGAAAGGAGAGGTTATCAACATTTTCAATCTTGTAATTTTGACAGTTTTCCATTTTGAGACCGTTCAAATTTAATAGCGCTACTAAATCAAACCAAATAAATAGAAGTCTTCAAGTTTATTATGAATAAATCTATCGAACGTAAGATACTTGAAGAAGTTAAACTAACTAAGAATTTTTTTAGAAATTTGATTAAGGTTATCTTGAAGTGTTTAAAATCTTATTAAAGAAAACATCTTCATTCTTACAGGAAAAATAATTGCGCAATAAGTCATATACTAAGGTCCATAGTAAAAAATCCGAACGTGTAAAAATGTTATCCATCAAGTGATGCGAAATTGACATTTTTGTGCTGATCAAAACATAAATAGCTTAACAATTAATATACTTTAACATACTTTTTTTAACAATAATTTTGTATATGGCTATAAATATTACACTTTCATTATTATGCTTCCTTAACGCTCTTTACATCATTTCAAAACAAGACTTGGCCGTTGACCATCCTTTTCGAAGCAGTAATATATGGCATATAAAGACTTTGTGAGTGTCTGTACGAAACTTTTTTTAGGTTTGGTTCCAAAACAGAAGATCAAAAGAGAGGCGAATGAAGCAGTTATCGGTGTTGGGCGCGAGAAGGCATTTTTTCCGGCATTCAAGGCGCATGCGAATCCTTAGATCTGGAGTCAACACTGGTAGTGATGAAGCGAGTGAATTATCAGATGCCACTGACGTCCTACCATCCAATGAATTTGCCTACTACCAGGGTAAACTTTTTTAACCAAATCTACACTTTTCATGTAAAAAAAGCTTGAACGCAAATAAAATATGTCGTTATTTTATTTTACCCTCTAGCGAAATTTTAATTCCTTATTCAAATTTTAAGTTTACTTAGCTTTTGGGGTAATAAATTTTGTTCAATGTATTATATAAACGTTCGGCACATATTTAGCAATTTTTCTTCAAGTTGAATATAAAAAAGATGAGTTTACGGTAGAAAAAGACGAAATAACATTAAAATAGACAAACTTAAACTAAAACAGGGCGAATTTGAAGTGAAAATGCTATACATATAAAAAATATATTGATTTTAAGTTTAGAATCGTTCATTTTATTTATATTTTTTTAATACTTATTGAAAAAGAAATTTTACGTTGTGATTTAAAAAATATGAGCAGTGAAATTTAAAAGAAATTTGTGAGATTTTTGTCTTCTTTCTAAAAGTTTTCACATTTTAGATCCTTAGAGCACATTTATGAAATCTTTGAAGCAACATTGCTCTCAAATGTAGTTTCATTTTCTTAAAGATGAGTTGTACTTCACACCTGTAAGATGTGACATGAGTAAATATTTATTGCCAAATACTAGAGATAAGCATGCATTAACTTTGCCTTCTTATTTAGATTATATTCAGAAAAGTTCATTTTACAAAAAAATTTTATAAAATCGATCGTCAGTAAATTTTTTTAGATCTTCTCCTGCCTACATATTACAAACTTCGTTTGAATCGGAATTTAATTTTCTTGAATACTTAGGATTACCATCTTTACTATTCATGGTCATAAACTTTTTTATACTTTTTTCTTTATTCCAAAATTGCTTTGTAAATCGTGTTTATTTATTCCTCATAGATGTGTCAATTTAGATAGAGAATATTTAGTTTTAAATATTTTGACTGATAAATATATTACCACCATTCATTCCTTTTAAAATATCCTTATATAAAAATGGACATTTTTAAAAAGAGATGATTTACTCCAGGTATTATGGTAAAAGATGCGTTTTACACAAAATACATTTCTTTCCACCAAAATATAAGGTCTTCCACCCGACACTTGAAATCACCAAAGGAGTGCGATATTCAAAAAAGGTTGGAAACCCCTGAAACCTAAATCAATTAAAAAAAAATGAAACATTATTTTCTTTACCTAAGAATTCCGATTGATCAAAATGCAATTAAATATATATCTAAATGAAGATAAATAAAACTAAGATTTACCTCAAATGTCTACTAAAATATTTGAGAGTATCATTGAAACAAAAATTTTTGCTATTTCAATTAAATTATATTTTTTACTTTTCTGTAAATTATAGCTCTGTTAAAAAATATTGATATAACTTTTTTCTTTTGATTCTCTTGAATAACTCTTAAGATAAAATGTATTTTCACAATAACTTTAGGTGTTTATTTTTCTTTATACATTATATTTGTTATTTTTAAAGAATTGACCTTGCTCTTCTTCTTTCAAAATACATTGACTTCTTCCTTTCAAAATGTATAAAGTTCATGCGTAAACCATTATGAAATTTTGTGGTTTTAAAAATTATATAAAAGAAGCAAATTAAACACCCCCGAATTTTTGAAAAGTAAACATCTGCTTATCTTTTTCAATGAATTGTATATAACTTAAATGGTGCGATTTATGCTACATGACTGGCTAGTGTCGCATGCAGCCTGAAACAACTGAAAGCGCTAATAACTCTAAATTTTCATATAAAATAACGTTATATTTTAATCAGAGCGATCATAAGAAGACAAAGAGAAATTATTTCTTTCCACTTAACATTTCAAGCATCAGTTTCCAAAAATGAATCATCTACTTTTCGTTGTGAATGAAATTGTATATAGCTTATAGCAAGCGAATTTATTTCGGTGACCCATTTTACATCAAAGGGCAAGAAACCTGCACACTTTACACCACATATTTTCATATCCCTCATTTTTCATAGCTTCAGCCTGAACATCAAATAGTTCGGTCAATTTTTGAGAAAAAGAAAGTTCAGAAAATTAAAAAGTCATTACAGACTTTAACATATAGAAAATTTTATTTTTTTATCAGCACAAGTATTATCAAGTGTATAGGAAATAGTTTCATTTATTTTATATCGATTACACAGTTCACAACCAATCAAATTACAAAGCGAGTGTGTCTGCGTGTTGTTCGGATATATGTATCGTCGTATATCTATTTTTATTTTCATCTATCTTATCACATAACACAGATGACGAAATACAAAGGAAAAATTGATCGAGACTTCGCCTGCTTTTCTATACATATTTCTTCCTTTCATATCTACTATTCAACCCTTTGATAAGGGAATGAGTGTAGAGAAGTATTGACTTTTTTTACTTCAGTTTGTTATATAACACATTTATATACATAAACCAACGTATATATAGAAGAATATATATGAGTAGTATTGAAATTATCTTTACATTTGCCATCGATCAAATTTGAGAGAATATGGCGAAAAGCACGCACATAGATGGCAAATTCTGATAAGAGATATTCTTTTCGAGATAAATCTTCATATCTTCTCCTGACCCATCTATACAGAATATAGTAAAAATGCATACTACTTATACTGAAGTACATACATATATATAATAGTATCTAAAGATGCATGTGAAAAATTATTCTGATGCATAGAAAGAGTGTGTGATTTATAATAAAGTCAGTATATAAATCTATCACCTCTCGATAGGTTATAATGTGTTAACATAGTATTTAGTATTCTATGTAGTTGAATCAAATGGTGAGTTGAGTTAAAAAAAAATTTTAAAATTCAAAAAGATAAAAATGATACCATTTTTAAATTCAAAATAGAATTTTTCCATGTTTCCATAAATAAATTTATCAGTTAAAGCACATTTTCATCAATTTAATGAACATTTTCAAAAATACAGCCTAATTTCGAGGAAATTCCTCGAATTACATGGGATTTCCGTAAATAGTGGCGCCCATCTAGTTATTAATATGATACTTTTTATCAATATAGTACATAGTTAATCATTTATTATTAATTTGTAAATCAAAAAAATGTTAGAAAAGAGGGCTTACTTTAAAAATTAGAAAATATCAACTGTGCTTAAAAGCTAATTGCCACTTAGCTGATTAAATTGATCAAGCTAAATTTACTAACATTAACCTTTACTTTATTAGTCAAGTTAGTAACTGTTACAAAAACATTTTATCAAGGTATTATTCCTGATTTCTCTTAGTAAATACGTTTAATCTAGTAGGAGAAAGCGTAACTACTAGTGTTTACTAGCAATTTTTAGAATTGTATTTGAATTAAAAAATTTTAAATGTATAAATAACAAATTTTATAAAGGATTTTTTAATCAAATTATTTATATAAATTTAATATTTCCAGATTACCAACTAGTTATAAAAAAATTTTAATACTTATTGAAATAAGCAATTTCACAAACAGCGTGTAGCATAGTGAGAGTAGAAAGAAACCTAAGAGAGTCTGATTCTCCTATGTAGTGACGTAAATCGATTCAAAAAAATATTCATATTATTTTGATCAACAAATATCTATAACGGTAATAGCTAAATAAATAACCTTTTAACTGACTTTATCTAATAAACTTAATAAATAGGTCAACTGTCTAAAATTTTAATTATAAATTTGCTGATTAACTTTTTCTGAAAGACCAAATTGCCTTGACGACTCGATATTTGGTAAACTTTGAATCAAACAATAAAGCTTAGTATCCCCGTTTTCTTTCAACAACCATTTTTATTGATTTTGATTAACGTTAGCTACGTATATAAACTGAATATATCATTTTATTAATTTCTTTCACATATTACAATAATAATTAATCATTTAAAATTTTGTTACAAACTAAATACTTCTATTACAAAATTGATATAAAAAGCGAACATTTAAAACAGCGTGTATTTTCGCCTATCAAAACACAATTAGCGTGGATGTGAAATGAAAACAGTGAGGAATAATTGCTCACAGCACGTTTGCACCAAATTGTATATAAAAACAGAGCTCATGACTGCTATATTTTGCATCTATGCAATGAGTGGAACACAATTTGCCTAATTTACTCGTCAATATTTTGCGCCCAGCAAAGGTCTTTTTACGTGGAAAGCGTTTAAAAAACATGCAAGTATGCTTGAAATCAATGCCTGGTGGCGCATCTTTGTGCGCGTTCTCCCTTTATGCAACTACTCTAAAGAGCTTCCTGCTGAGATCATTGTAATTGGATCCTGTCTAATGCTCTTATTTCTCGCCTTGTTGAGATTTATTCAATTATTTAAATCATTAAGTACTTTTGCACGTGTGCGACGTAGTATTTTAACTTCATCTTATGAACCAATCAGGTCACGACGTTAACTCAAAGAAAGAAAGCATATTGAAAAACGGATTAGAAAACATAATGAGTATATAAGCAGAAATCTATACATTTGGTACACGTATCTTTTATTCAAACTCCCTTCCTACTTTTTCCTTATAACAATAAAATTTTGCACTAGTTAGTTAATTAGTTCAAATTAATTGGTAATGTAGATGTATTCGATTTATTTTTTAACATAGCATGCCTAATATGGCTATTTTTTTTTTTATAAAAACTGTTCTATTACCACACTTCACTGTCAAAATGATTCACCAATATGTGTTTTTTTAATATATTTTTTCATCAAACCTACTTTTGAAATATATCAATCACTTTATCAGCTTTCTCAACTTTATTTGTCTAATTTTTCCTTTTATTCTTCAGAGCAGTGAATTATATTTAACAAGGAAAGTATAGCTAATAGAAATAGACATTGTTAGAGTAGATTTTTGGTCTGTGCTAGTTACAAACATCCAGTAATCTACTTTACTAAATATCAAGAATATCAGTATCAAAATATACATACATTTTGTATAAAACATAAACAAAATAATTGATAAGTTGTTTTAATCTGTGAAAACATTTTATATTCATATAGTTATTGATGGCATTCAAGTCTTAAATTGATCAAAATATTTGATTTTTGGAGAGACTTTATTTCAGACTCTTTACGCTAAATATTTAATCTACATTATTTTCTATACCTAAATTTAATAGAAAAAATGGGAATTTGTTAAAACTTTAATAAAAATAAAATATGAGTTAAATTCGAATTATAGAATTTGTACACATTCACCGTTCAAAATTATTTATATTTTTTACATTTAAAATCCTAGTGATAAGATAAGCCAAAACAATAAGCAAAGTTATTTATTAGTAAATTTTATTACATATAGAATGAATAAAAAATATTGGAAAAAATAAATCTCCAAATCCTTTCGTTATAATCAATATTACTAGCTGTTTTGAACTCTTTCGTTATCGGCTGAGTCATTCGTTATCAGAAATTTTTGGAGCTAATCAATGTAATCGCAAACTTAATGCAGAACCTACTACTTTGAAGAGGAAGAACAATATATCTTTCCCTATTAGTTTTGGGGTTTTACTGGCTTCCGTTAAAGATAAGAAAAACATACCTCAAACTTATACTGATTTGTAAAATGATAAACTGTCATGAAAATAAATTCAAGCTATAAATCGTCAACATTTTAGGAATGGATTTCGATCAAAATCTTTTCCTTTGTGTTGTATGATATCTCACGAAATCAAAATGACGTTTTTAAGCTAAGCAAGCAGGCGTGTATGAAGTGAAAAATAACATTAATTTATGCAAGATAAAATCCCAAAGATAGCAAACGCTGCAAAGAGTAAAAACACATAAGTATAAAAAAAGAACGTTTACTCCCCTTTGCATAAAACTTAGTATATTCACTTTACTGTGTTTATTCTATTTAGTTCTAAGATAAAATATTTCCTCTTATGAGTATTTTGAAAGTTCAATAATGCACTGTATCATTATTGAAGCATAAAATAGGATATTTTAGTCACTATCTTAAACTTAGAATATTTTCATCCTTAGAGAGTTAAGGATGTTTTCCGTTATCTGCTCGTAAACAGTGGCGGATTCAGAGATGGAGATGTAGCGATTGCTACCTGTCCCTTCTCAATTTTTAATCAAATCAAAGTAAAGTTCCATCTAATTTAGTTTGCTTTTTTGGAAGAATATTTGTACTTCAGATCCTTTAAGATAAATCCTTGCGTAATACGAGTAGTACTTTTTAGATATAAGTATTCGTTCGCACCACTTTCATTAGAATATTCATAAAAAATTATATTTTACAAAAATGTACCTGATTGTAATGGAAAACATTTTCAGCTTTGTTTAACAGGGGTCTGCAATAATTTTGAGCTTGGAGGCGCTTTCTAGTCTACTTACTAAGGGTTTAGCAGGCCGCAATAAAATTGGGTTTTAGGAAAATTTTAATAGGTTATTAGTAAATTGCAAATACCTATTTTTAATTCTGTGTTTTTAGACAAAAAAAATAATTTATCAGTTATTATCCACAGTTATTTGGAATGATTTCAAACGTTTTTTTTTTAATAATTTTGAATAAAATGATTTGTATTTTTTTTAAAACGTGATAAAATGTCACGTCTTTGAGCTTATGTTTGAAAAGAGTAAGAAAAATATATTCTTAAATAATTTCTTTTAATTTTAATATGAGTACGAGCCACATAAAAAGAATTCAAGGGCTACCCCTGGTCTAAAACAATATTATTAGAATTACTACGCGAAAATTAAGTCAACATTTGCATCAAAAGTAAAAGCTCACTTATAGTACTTTAAATACCTTGATTCAGTGGCGGATGTAGAAATTAACCATAGGGGGCAACTTTAAAAATACTAGTAAAATACTACCATGCAAGTCTTGATGCTTTAGGAAAGAGCAAAATCAGTAAGGGGAATTTCTAAAGCCATCCTTTATAGGAGGGGCCTAGGCCCAGGTGGCCCCATCTGGATCGATCAGTGCCTTCTCTGCAATTCTAAATGCTTAAAGAAAAGTGATATTTTTAAATTCAGTCAGAAAAAGGTTGTATTACAATCAGTAAAAATATACCATTTTGACTTTTGATCTATAATAATATCCCTATTTTTCATAATGACTTCAAATACTAGTCATTGTATTGCATACATTTAAAAAAAAATTAATATTTTTATAGAGCAAAGCTTTTCTCCTGATTTTCCATACTCAAACAGACAAAGTTTCAGAGACTACTTATCCAATTTGCCAATCATATCTCAAGAATCTTCACAAAATCCCCAAACTTATATGGAAAATCGTATGTGTTCTTTCTTAGAATTCCATTCGATACTAACATGTTTCGGGTTGCGCTTAAAAGATTGAGAAATCAAAGGAGGGACAAAATTTGTCATTTCTATAATGTTCAAAGGAGTCACTAATGAAAGGAGTTACAAAGTTTCGCACTTCTTAAATACTGTTCAAAGGAGTCACAAATCTAAGGTTAGTTATTTTGCTCATTGTTTAGATGGTTAGTAAATTTTTCTTAGTTAGTGGATAGGTTAGTTCATTATTTATTTAATTAGTTAGGTGGTTAGTAAGTTAATTAGAATATATATTGTGATTTATAGATTTGCAGTTAAAATATATAGTGACAATGATGTTAAACAAACATAATAATGTTAAGTTTTGCTGTAATATCCTTCAAAATCCTGTCAAATTGAAACAAATGGTATTTACGACTATATATTTTTTTGCAAGTTTATCTAAAAATCGGCATTCACCATTAAAAATTTTCAAGTATCCTTGAGGTTCGTGTTAAATGAAAAATCTTAAGGTACAACGTGAAGCCCAAGGAAGAAACAGATTTTGGTATGAAAAGATATCTCTTAGAAATATTTGCAATGTTCCACACCATGAGACATTTGAGGGATATAAAATAAATTTAAAGAAATGCAAATTTTAACTCAAATCAAACTTACGAAATTAACTATAAAGTACGTGAATTTTTTAACAAAAACTATGCAACTTTTTGGCTGTAGTTGTGAGTGCTCCCCACAGTTTTCTTACGTCTATTGTTTGATTTATTTCATGTAGCGTTATGTATTTAGCCTTATCCTACAATACAACTCATCATTATCTCTCATCCCTATATGTCTTATAAAAAGTTAAAAACGTTCTTAAACATATCCCTATTTTTTCAATGCGAGCAATTTGTCAGTAGGCCCACTGCATGGGTTCGGTTGTAAATAGGATTTATTTTAATGTGAGCCAAGTTGGCAATCAAAGTTTTAAATCATTATTTCAAAATACGAAGAAGTTATCAGATTGCGTAGTTTCTTTACTAGTATTTCAAAGTTTAAATTTTCTTAACGCCTAATTTAATGCGTAGGAAGAAAAATATTAACTCCTGGATCTCAAAATTCACTGAACGTGTATCCAGATCCCTCATTCACTAACTCTTCATTAAAGCATTCTCCATGCCACAAAGACGAAGATTCTTCCTGTCATATTCTTGAAAGTTCTAACAGTAACCTTAATAATAATTTTAATAATATCGAAAGCTTACAGTCGAACCCCTGCTCAGATTCCATTTCTTCGTACATACAACAAGATGGTGTGGCGTCAATGGAAGCCGTTTTTAACTCGAGAGCAAGCCTATCTCTTGTCGACTCCATATGGTAACGCGGCACTTCTACCAAAAAGCAAGCCAAAGATGATGCCACATAAAGACGTTTATTTTTGGATGTGTAAAATTTCAGTGTTGTAATACTCTAAAATAAATGTAAAAGAGATTTTTGTCATTTACAAAAGTGAAAGCAAAGTAATATTTATATTTTAATCGCACTATAAATAAAAACGATTTGCTTTATAGTTTACCTAATTGAAATGGAAAAAGTTTGGATATGAGCAAAATGGTAAATGTGTTATGTTAAAGTAAATATGTGTGCATATGATGCAAACCTAAAATTAGTTTAATCAAGTATTATCTTTTATATTTCTTTTGAATCATGTATAGGTGTGAAAATTTGATTCGTCTAAATATAAAAGATTCTCTATTAACTTTGACTCTTATTTATAATGATTTTTATAAATTAAAATATTTACTTTATATGCAACCTTTTTTTTGTTGATTCATTAATTAATTTTGTTCTTTCCGAAAAATAACTTTGAATTAATAAAACCTCTGAATTTTTTTTTCAAATTTTAATATTTTGCATAAAGTAGGTTACATTTTTGTTTTCTACTTTACTTTATTTTTAAAAAAAATTTCAATACCCCTCTTAAATTTTTAAAAGTTTTTAAAAACCTCCAGAATATTATTTATAAAAATGTAAAAAAATTTTTTTAGAATTTTTGTTATTTGAACAAATTGTTTGTCCATTCCTTTTACTATATTTTCCTAAATTTTTGATATTTTCAATAAGTTGCTATTTGCAATTTCTTATCTGCGGGCGTTTACTTCTTTTATAATTCTAAACAATATTTATTATTTTCCTAAAAGTAAAACTTTTAATTATTATGCAAATTATTCCTCTCCGAGCCTCAATGGTTGTTAGGGTGTAGCTCTCAGCTTAACAGTTGAAGGTCAGGGGTTCGATCCCCAAGGCTCCCAGTCTCAACTCTTAAAAACATCTTCACAAAAACGATTATTAATCATCTTAAGCATAATGCGAGCATATAGCCTACGGCTGAAAGTGCTTTGATATCTCCAACCAACCAACCAACCAACCAACTTATTCCTCTCTTATTTTAAAAGGTTGTTAATATTTTGTTCTATACTTCATACCATTGTACTATTCGTAAGCTCGAGAATTTGTTGGTTTTGTAATACTTGCTCTAAGAATGACTCTATAACTGTGAAGAAAACTATAGATCTTATGTCTCAGGAAATTCAAATTTTTAGGAAAAAGAATGAAGGTGACGTTAGAGCCTTGCAGACAGACTTTTCTAAAAAAAAATTGATTCTTTGTTTGAAAGTATTACATAGCACGCAAATGTTCAAGAAATAAAGAGCCACAATATCTATGTACATGATGTTAATCTCAAAATTAATGAAGAATCCAATAAATCTGTTAGTAAAAACATTATTGAAAATATGGAAGTTATTCCTGGTTTTAAAAAAATTATAAAAGAAGCTCTGGATGACGAGTGTGTTCAGGAGTTGGACAAGGAGAGGAGAAAGATGAATCACATTATTCATGAGTTTGCTGAATACGACAATGGTGAAAGAATTCGAAAGTTAAAAAATTATTAGATTGGGTAGAAAGTCTCTGATTGTTCGTTATCCAGAAGGCCAATTAGAATTATTTATGAAAACTTAAATAGTAAATTGTCAGTAAAAAGTGCCCTTTTCAGTTTAATAAAGGTTTCTGGCAAATTCAAGGAAATCTTCGTTTGCAAAGATTTCAATCCCGTAGAAAGGGATGCGATTAATCCCTGAAGCTTGAAGCAAATGCAAAAAACCTAGACAAAAATGATAATTCATTTAAGTATGTAGTCTTGGGTGACATTTTAAAAGATTTGAAAATTATAGAGAAAAAAGTAATGAAACAAGTGGACACAGACGTTACACTATTGACATCTATTCAAATTCCATGCGTAATTTAGTAAGAAGCATTTACTCTATAGTGTACTATATCTATTTTTTATACAAACGCTAATCAATTACTCAGCAAAATAGATGAATTGTCTTATATTCTAGATAATAAGTTTATAGTTGCTTGATTGACAGAAGTTCTTTCAAAAAAGAAGTCTAGTGTGATTAATCCTACTCTTTATCAATTAAAAGGTTTTGAAACTGTTCATAATTTCTGCACCAATTCGAATTTTTCAATGAATATAAGAGGAATTATATTTTAGTTGGGTAAAAAATCATCGATTTTTTGACTCCTAGGTTTATTGAACACCTGACCTTAAAACTATTATTTTTAATAAAGAACTAATCTTTTTCTGCATATAATGAAGCCCTAATACAATTTTTCTTGATTCTTTGGATGAAATAATTACTCTTCTAAATTTACTTCCTTCTAATTTTTCAAAAAGTAACGTTATAGTTCTAGGAGATTTTAATTGCCTGAGATTGTTTGGACTTCACACCATTGTACTATTCGTAAACATTAAAAATTCTTTAATTTCTTGCAGGAAAAGTGTTTTTCTCACCAGGTCTCCAAAAGAACTAGAAATGGAAATTCAGGTGGGCATTCAATTCTTGACTTACTGATTATTACTAATGTTCGTGATTTAATTTCAAGTCTGAGATTTACATCTCCTCTCGTTAATAGTGATCATTTATGTATCAGCTTAAACATTTTAATAAACACTAGTAACACTGCCTCTTTCACTAAAAAGTATAATCTTCAGGCTGGGAAATATGAAGTGATTAATTTTTGTGTCAAAATTTGACTGCCATGCTGTAAAATGTTTCAATGTCGATAATTCTATTCTTTTTTCATAGGTAAACTTTATCCCCTTATAGAAAAATATATTCCTCCGAGAAACAGAAATAGAAAATTTGACGACTATATTAGAAACAGGATTAAAATTCTCAATAGAAAAAGTCAAATTTTATCAAACAAGAAATAAAACGCGTAAAGCATAGATCTCTCATTAGAAGAAACTATAATCAAAATTCAAAAAAAAATTGGTCTTACATAAATCAAAAAAGAAAAACTAATACTTTTACTGAATTAACTGTACCCAATGAATCACCTACGAAGACTGATATTATAATAGAAAATGTGTTTAGTGAATGCTGTAGTTCAGTCTTCTCGAATCAGTATACTTATAATAACAATGTTTCCTTCCCCAACTAAATACTTCAATTGACTGTAATAATTTTAATGGTGACACAATATGCGCAAAGTTAAAAAATTTGTATAAATTTAAATCTCCTGGTATTGATAACCTTCATCCTTTTATTATCAGTAAACTTTGCGATGTTCTAGCCACTCGAGTTAAAATCCTTTTTGAAAAGTCTTTAGAGGAAAGAAAGTTTTTGGATGTATATAGAAGACTGCTTTAATCATACCTATATATTTAAATCAGAAGATAAAAAACTTTCTTGTAATTATAGACCTATAAGCCTTAATCCAATTTTTGTAAAGTATTTGAGTCATTTATAGGCTATAGCTGAAAAAAGTGTATCATTTAAATAACTTCCAACTTTGAATCAGCATGGATTCATGAATGGCAAATCTACAAGAACTAATCTTCTAGAGTTTCAAAATGATTTAGTTCATCTACTGGAATTGAATGATACAATTGATGTAATATACCTTAATTTTAACAAAGCTTTCGATACTATATCGCATAAATACTTGACTGAAAAATTAGAATCATTCGGCATTCATGGAAACTTCGGTGCTTTTTCTTAAAGATATAAAACAAATCGTTGTAATGAATGGAAATTATTCTCATGAAAAGTTAGTTACCAGTGGTGTCCCAAAAGGGGCTGTCTTAGAACCCCTTCTTTTTGAACATTTTTCTGAATGAATTTTTAAACTTAGTGAACTCTACACTCTAGCAAGATAAAAGTGTTTTCAGATGACATCAAAATTTATAATGTGTCGAATAAATATGTTAGTTCTTTTCATTGGTGCAATAGATGGTTGATGAAGCTCAATCAGGATAAATGTACTCACTTGCAAATTGAATCGCGAAATGCTCAATCCTTCTTCATTGGAGCTCATAATTTGAGAAAAGTGGACACACAAAAAGATTTAGGCGTTCTATCAACTCTAAACTTGATTCTTCTAAAAATATTACAATGAGAGTTTCTAAAGCTTTCTCAGCTTTTCATAAAGTTCACAAATATTTTTCTTTATCTGATATCACCACAGCACCACTCCTCTCTAAAACTCTCATGAGGCCCATATGGAAAACTCTTTATAAGCGGAATGCACAACGAGCAGAAATTTTCGCATTTTATATTCATCTTATATGTTGACAATTTGAATGTTACTGAAGGTCAGAATGCCCTGCACTAATTTAGAGTGAACATTTAATCTTTCATCTAGGCTTTTTGAAAAGAGGCGTATGGGAGATGGTCCGTTTATTTTCATTTTACCATATTCCAACATTTTAGTGACGTCCAAAACAAATATGGGTGGCATTTAATACTTTACTTAGTTGTACAATTTATTAAAAATAGTAGTATATTTATGTTTTACTTACAACTCAAATTTTTAAAAAAATTTTTCAAAGAATCATTTATAATGTGAAAAAGATTTATAGTGTTGTAGTATTTTCCACGAAAAAATTTTACTTTCTAATTACAAAGATATCAGCTCAGAAATATATAAAATAATTATGCTTGTTTTGATTTTTTTTTCACATACATTCAAAAAATGCTATATAGAGGATTGTTTAGAAAGCTGAATTTATGATATTTTGAAAACTATTCAGTGTAAGTTTTAGCACAAAAAAAAGTGACCAAGGATTATCGAAAAACATTTGTGTATCATAAAAAAGTATTTTGCGAAAATATCAAAATTGATACTCCATATTAAAATAGAGAAAAAATATTCTTATTTTTGACAAGATTACAAATTAGAAAAAGATTTTTGGGGAACATCATAAAATAAATCGCTTTATCATTATATTTAAATTAGGTAAAAATGTGAAACTATTAAAAAATTTGGTTTCAACTTAATATATTCAAATTTTTATTAACGTTTATCAGAGTTTTTATAAAATTACTTAAATTAAAAAATGGAATGCTTTAAAAAAATCCAAAAATCCTTTTGGAAAAAAGAAATGAAATGATCAGAAATCATAATTGAATTTTATATAACTTGAATCTCTACTTCAACTGCTTAGCGACCTAAAGGTTCTTAGGGCCGGTCTCCTCTATCTAAATACATTGAACATAATTCAAGATTTACTAGTGATAAGATACAATTTCGCTAATTTTCCATAAGCCTTGCTTATGAAAGACGAGATATGCGTTGCCTTTATGAGTTTATTCGTAAATGATGTTGACAAAGTGAAAATTCGTAAAGTAAGGTTTAATTTATACAATTAGATTTGATATAAATATAATTGAAACTACAGATTTAAAAATAATATTAACTTTTGAAATGAATATTAGCTTTTGACAATATGTTTATTCTAGAAAAAGACAAAAAATATTTAAATGAAATGCAAATATAGAAAAATCATTGATATCATTAGTCGTTAGATTAAATATTTTAATTTTAGTTCATTTTACTTGTAATAAAACAAGACCAATATATAAAAAATAAATTTCTCGTATAGTTAAGTCTTGTAAAATATGGAAACACTGTATATAAATTTTTTTACGAATCTAGATGGCGTAATTTGATTAGAAGGTATATAGGAAATGAAAATATAACAATGAGAAATGAATACAAAGAATAAGAGAGATTCAGTCAGATAGATGCATTCATGAAATCAATGAGTAGAGCTATTATAAGAAAAATTCCAGATTTTTCAAGAAGCGTCTGAGTCGTTAGATAGCCTAAGGTTAGAAACGTAGAGTCTCCTCTGATTTCTCTATAAAAAAAATTTCGAAAAATGAGAAAATTTTAAGATTATTATAAAAATATCAAGTATTTTTAAGTGTTTGTGTAGCTTCTTCTTTCTAAATTAAATTCAAAATCTGAATCTTTTAAAGGAGCTGATCATTTTTGTATAATTTTAAACTTTAAATATTCGATGTGAGTTTGAGAACGAGTCTTAGAAGACAGATTTTTCCAATAGCGAGCTTTCTGAAACCGAGTTTCGTAGCAAAGACAATCAGAAAATCAAGAATCTATTGAGCAAGATGGGGATAGCGATGACAATGCAGAAGAGAGAGCGATGAGTAACGCTGATGATAATTTGATGACAAAAAAACTTTATCGTTATATGTTAAGCAAGGAAAAAGCATCACAAGAAGTATTAAAAAGCATACCTGTTCTTGGTAAATTTGTTGAAAAAATATGCACACATCAATGTGTGCAAAAAAAAAATTTCCGATTTTTTTCTATAAAGCATCAATTTTAAGCATACTTTTTTATTTAGATATATTTTTAGAGTAAAATATTTTTTATCTTTTTAAAGAATTCATTTTAAAGTTTCATTACAACGAAGTTTCATTATAACGAACTTAAAATTTTGGCCGTTGAAATTCAATAAAAAAAGCTAATCCTGTGTGGCATGAAAGATTAGCAGCAAGGCTATAAAAATTGTAGCCAGTAAGAAAAAAAATTCACTTTTAATCATACATTTTCTTGAATGGATATAAGATTAACAAGAAGAGTAAATGCACCATTACTTCTTAGATGAAATTGCTCAGAAAATCATCTTTAGCAGATAAACTAAGGTGAATGTTGGAGTGTTTTCAGTGACAATGCTCAATTGCGCTTGATTCGAACTATGAGCAATTAGGGTTATGACTTTTTTTGATTTTTTGAAAACCCTCATAATTTTTAAATGAGTTTTTTGTTATAAATCATGAAAATTCCTGTAATTTTTTTTTTAAGTTTAAAAAAGTCACGCCCCTCTTGTGAAACAATGTTTGACTGATAGTGAACCTATTTTACCTAGTGTGTCAAATATTGACATAATTTATTCACATCATTAAAGAGTGAAAATCAGTTTTAAAAGATGAAGCATAATTAAATTAATCAATTGACGTCCTTCATCTATCATTAATCTCAAAATTTTGTTTTCATTTCATCTTCTGCTGTCATTTAAATTTTCATCTCTTCCAGTTTTCTGTTTCATAACACTCGCTTATTGAAATATTTAAGGTTAAAATTTTTAAAAATTAAAAAAAAAATAGATTATATTTTAAAAACAGAAAAATATATTTTATTTTAATATTTTTGTCAGTGTATCAAACATTTACTTTTCATATATTTGTATAATTATTTTTAGATATAAATTTTATACAATTTTATAAAATTCCTTAAAAATGTCTTCCAATAAGTTCAGTCATACTTCCATTGAAAAAAATTAAGAAGTGTGGAAGAAAAATCTCATTAAATTTCAAGACTCTCATAAAAATAGTCATTTTCCTTCAATAGATAATAGTTTTGTGGAGTTCGTCAGAATGCCTCTTGAAACTCATGTCATTGGACGCTTCAAACATCTTTCCACCAACTTTAAAAACAAGAATCATCGCATTTCAATTATTTCTGAAGAAATCATAAAGCTTTGGCAAATAAATTTAAATTTTCCATGTTTTAAAATCCAACCAGTAAAACGGAAGGTTCAACAAGTCATTAAAAAATATGAATCTCTAAGAAAAAAAGGAAAAGCTGACATCTTGAAGGAGAAGATATTTGATGTAACGAATTCTCAAGGTATTTGGTTCTCAGCTGAGGACAAAAGATTATATGAGATTCAACTTCAATCTAAAGGAAAAGTTGGATATAGTACAAATGAGCAGGCAGATAAATCATCTATACATCCATCGATTTTGAGAAAATTCAAGCCTCATCCTTGAACATCTAATCTTGCTCATTTTATGTCAGTGGTGATGATGAAAAAAGATATTCTATCTCAGATAACTTTGAAAGTGATAAAGATGAAGAATTCAAGCGAAACTCAGATGATAACTACTCAAAACAGTCAAAAAATTATAATCGTTGTGAACTTGCAACCAATTTGGTTATCACATCAAAAATTTCAACCAGGAAAGCCTCTAAGTTATGTGGCAAACTATCAAAAGATGGAATAAAAGTTCCGACACCTTCCCAGCCCGGAATTCACAAAGCTTTGTTAAGAAAAGCAAAAAAAACTCCAAGAAGACTATATTCTTGAATTGAAAAAAGAAAACTGGAGTCTTCACTTTGATTGAAAGCGGCTGAATGTTAAGGAATATCAAGTTGGGGTCATTAAAAATCAAAGAAAGAGATTAAATTAAGTGTTTTAGAATTGATAGATGGGAAAGCTCAAACCATTGTAAAAGGGTTGAAAAGTGTTTTAGATAAGTTCAAATTGTGGGAATTAATAAAAATGATTGTGGCTGATACAACTAACGTCAATACTGGTAAAAATAATGGTGTAGTCATTAAAATACAACAGATCATGCAGACTCCAGATACCTCAATTCATAGGATGAGAGCACCATATTTTAGATCGAATACTTCGACTTGTCATGGACGACGAATTGGAAAAAAATTCGAATTCACCAGACATTAATTATTTCTTCAGCAAAGAACTTTTAGAGCAATATGAGGTTCTGAAAAGTAAATTTGGAAACGGTGTTGAGATAATACTTGATGTTGGCGGATGGCGAGATGATATGAAATATTTATTCCATCTGACAAGATCTTACCGATTTTTTACTGAAAAAAAGTACTTTCCCTTAATCAAATTTCAAAAAATTCCAAAAATAAGTAATGCTAGGTGGAATTCTAGAGCCATACTAGCTCTACTCGCTTATTTTTAATGCCTCAAACCAGAACTAATTTAAAGTTAACTTGTGACTTCACTGTTTAAGACTGGGCAGAGCTTTGGTTTGATGATCAGTATTATAAAGAAAGATATTATCAAAAGTTGTCAGAAGTTTTGAAAAAACATCAGAAAGCATTGACTTCATTTCAAAAACAGTGGAGCATTGAACCATCAGCTATTCATATTCCAAGAAGCAATCATTGTGCCGAAAGAGCCATAAACGTGGTGGAGGAGCTTCACAGAACATGCAAGAAACAAAAAATTCTGCAACTTAAATTTATACTATCGAAAAATTAGCTTTAATTTGATCTATACTATATGAAATATTAATTTTTGTGCAAATAAAAGTCTTTGTGTTTATTTTGTTTTTTATAAAAAAAAATGATTTCAGTACTATATCCAAATAAAGAATTTTTCACCATTTTTGTAGTTGGGCGTGAGGTTTTTTTCAAATATAATTATAAACTTTCATTTTTGAAGTTTTTAGTCAAAAACTCATTGATTTATTAGTTGGGGAAAAAAATTTGTAAAAAGTCATAACTCTAAATTGAGCATGCTGGAGCGAACCTAAGAGAGTATCCCTTATCAGATACCAAATTTTTTTAACTTCATTAGATTAGAAGGGTACAAATGTAGACACATAAAAATATGAAAAATTTTCTAAAAGTTACTCATGATTAATTTATACATTTATATTAAGAAATTCTATGCTCAAAAAAATAAGCCAGTCTAATCTGAAGGAACATACATAATATCAAAGGGAGAAATATTTTATTTTACATTTTCAGCAAAACTAACGAACAATTTTTTTTCTGTTAGAATGATTTTTACACACATTTTTTCCATAAATTTGACAATAATTTCGAATTTTTGCATTTTTGCTTTTGTTGAACTTGCTTGTTCTTCAATTTCATTTTTTCACACCAATAGTCCGATGGAGCATTTAGAATATTTCAAAAAGCGATTACTGTTGACTCTTTTTCTCATAATATTGAGAGCTAGTTTTAAAGATAAGTTTTTAAGGAAAATTTTACATGACTTTGAGTAACCATTTTTTAGCAATCAGGAAGCTATTAAAACATCAACGTCTATAATATTATAAACAACGATCATTGGCCAACGAACACTTTTCTTCTGCAAGTAAATTCTTTTAAGTTTTCGTCTAATTGTTATACACCTCCTTCAATGTTATTATAAAGATGAATCGTCTCTGGTAAAGAAGATGGAAGAGCATTCATCTTGAGCATAAAAACTCCTGTTCAAAAAGTTTGATTTTTCTTAACCCTATTAGTGCTGGGCAAAATTTGTCCGCTCGACTGCTGTGGGCGTAAAGTGCCCCCCCCCCCCCTATTTTTCTCAGATATTAATAAGTTTTTATAAATATTTTTAATGTTACATATATATTTCAACTAGGCTGAATTCAGTGGTGATGTCCATTTTTTATCAAAATCAATCAAACCTGTCAAAAAATTGATTTATATTTGACAGCTCATCTCAAAAGGGAACTTTTTATTTAAATAATTAAATAAAGTTTTTTACGCATGTATACCCATTTTCAAATATGCTGAATTCAGTGGTGATGTCCATTTTTTTATCAAAATCAATCAAACCTGTCAAAAAATTGATTTATATTTGACAGCTCATCTCAAAAGGGAACTTTTTATTTAAATAATTAAATAAAGTTTTTTACGCATGTATACCCATTTTCAAATATGCTGAATTCAGTGGTGATGTCCATTTTTTTTTATCAAAATCAATCAAACCTGTCAAAAAATTGATTTATATTTGACAGCTCATCTCAAAAAGGAACTTTTTATTTAAATAATTAAATAAAGTTTTTTACGCATGTATACCCATTTTCAAATATGCTGAATTCAGTAGTGATATTCATTTTTTATGAAAATCAATCAAACCTGTCAAAAATTGATCTAAATGTGACAGCTCATCCCAAAAAGGAACTTTTTATCTAAATAAGTATATAAAGTTTTTTACACATGTATACCCATTTTCAAATATGCTGAATTCAGTAGTGATATTCATTTTTTATGAAAATCAATCAAACCTGTCAAAAAATTGATCTAAATGTGACAGCATATCCCAAAAAGTAACTTTTTATCTAAATAAGTATATAAAGTTTTTCACACATGTATACCCATTTTCAAATATGCTGAATTCAGTGGTGATATTCATTTTTTATGAAAATCAATCAAACCTGTCAAAAAATTGATCTAAATGTGACAGCTCATCTCAAAAAGGAACTTTTTATCTAAATAAGTATATAAAGTTTTTTACACACATATACCCATTTTCAAGTAGGCTGTGTTTACTTGTTATATTCCTTTTTTTTTATAAAAAATTAGTCAAACCTGACAAAATAATTTAAATATGACAGCCCATGTCTAAATTAAAATTTTTATTCTTTTAAAGTTTTTTATACATTTCAAGTATACAGAATTTAATGGTGATGTTCATTTTTTTATGAAATCAATAAAACCTGTCAAAAAATCGATTAAACCTGTAAATCAATGTCAAATATATAAACATAAAAATAACTTCTACTTGCAGTATTTCTCTGGTAACTATTTTCTTAATTTATTTAATAAACCAACTTTAGGTGTTTAATTCACTCAAAATATTTCATTCTACAGTAACTTATGTAACTCGATAGGACCTCCATCTTTTTGCTACAAATTCGTTATCGGCTCGTAGTCTCTACGTCATATTATAATTTACAGTATGTAATTTTGGTATACATTCTATGATGATCCTTTCTTGATAGCTCTTTTTTGGTACCCGGACATTTGGCCGAAAGACAATTGGCCGACAGACATTTGGCCGACAGACATCTGACCGAATGGACATTTAGCCAAAGTACATTTGGCCGAACAGACATTTCACCGAACAGACATTTGACAGAAAAGACAATTGACCGAACGGAACAGAACAGAACAGACAATTGATCTTTCGGCCAAATGCCCGGAACGGTAAAGATGCGTATGTTATCATATGCTATTTATAACAAAATTTTGTATATACTTACGTGCCACCAATGAAATGTATTCGTCTACAGAGCACAAGTTTCACGCTTATAACTCACTTATGGTAAGTTTATTTTCACTCAGGACTAATTTGCTAAATTTTGTATGGTTATAAGGGTCTAACTAATTACTGACAAACAATCTTTTATTTTATGGTTGGATTTGAAAATATGCAATACTATAATATACTATACTAACATAAACTCTAATGAACTATGCTAACACCAACTCTAAAACTAACAATATTCTAATTATACTAACTCTAAAACTAACAATATTCTAAATATACTAAAACTAACTCTAGCCATATTCTAACTATACTAACTCTAAAACTAACAATATTCTAACTATGCTAACACTAACGTTAAAACTAACAATATTCTAACTATGCTAACACTAACTCTAAAACTAAGAATATTTTAACACTAAAACTAACACTAACAATATTCTAACTATACTAACTGCTAACACCAACTCTAAGACTAACAATATTCTAACTATACTAACTATAAAACTAACAATATTCTAAATATACTAAAACTAACTCTAACGATATTCTAACTATACTAACTCTAAAACTAAGAATATTTTAACACTAAAACTAACACTAACAATATTCTAACTATGCTAACACTAACGTTAAAACTAACAATATTCTAACTATGCTAACACTAACTCTAAAACTAACAATATTCTAACTATACTAAAACTAACTCTAACAATATTTTAACTATACTAAATGTTTATTCTAAAAATCGGTTCTGTCAAATGTAGGTTCTGTCAAATGTCTGTTCGGCCAAATGTACGTCGGCTAAATGTCCATTCGGTCAGATGTCTGTCGGCCAAATGTCCGGACACGCTCTTTTTTCATTAGAAATTTATATTCTTCAAAGTGTGTTCGAAAATTTTTTTATAAGGATAAAATTACTTTATTCCTCTCTCAAAGCATTCTGATTAAAGAATCTTCTTGAAGATCTTAGACTTTTTTATCAGTATCGTATATTTTATTATCAGGTCTGAATATTTGTCAACCAATCTTATTTCAAAGGATTTTTTCTGATGAATCATTCGTGATGTTGATTGTTCAATTACAAAAAGTTGTCAACGTTCTTCATCTAAAAAATTATCTCTTTGACACAAAAGGAAAAGATGGACAAATTCAATTTAAATTAAAAATATCTTGATAGTGACTAAATTCCCACATATTGGCATCTGTGCCATTTTTGATAAATCTGACATATTCTAAATTTTCAGATTTCCTACCCATCTTAGCTAAATGTTAACTGTAATCCTAGATGATAAGCTATAGATTTAAATATTTTTCATTTGTAAAAGAGGAACTTCTTTTTCACAGTCAAAATCTTTTTTGAAGCATCTAATATTATATAATTAAAACACTTCCTAGTTCATTAGAACATTATAGATCTTCCATTTAGTCCAGATACATATTTTTTTTAATTATTTGTTTTGATCACAAGCTCTCTTTTCAATTAGTTTTCAACTTGGTTCCTTCTCTCATACAAATTTTTAAAAGATTTTATAATACGTTTTATTTTTTTTAATAAATATTTCATACTCAAGATGATTGTAGAAAGTATTATAAGCCAAAATATACAAAAAAAAGGTATATTTTTACTATATACCTAATATGCAGCCATTTTTTGAAAATTTTTTACAGAACTGTTTTTCAGGCTTTTGCTTTGTTTTTGGATGTATTGCTCAATTGCCACTTCGAGATATTTTTAACCGTATTATCCAAAATCCAGTACAGAAATAAAATAAGCATAGTCGATTTGTTATAAAACAGATATTTTATTTTTTTGAAAATATTTTTGAAGACAGTATCTAGAAGTAAACCGCAAATCTGATTCAAGCTTTCAGATATTTTAAAACCATAAATGCCAAACCTGAGTCCAAAAATGAAACCAGCATCTTCCATTGTGCATAAAAACACATATTTTATTTAAATTTCAAAAATATTTCTGCAGACATTAGACGTAAATCGAAAATTTGATTGACACTTTCAGACATTTAAAACCTCTAAATGCAAAAAATGATTTCAGAAATAAAAATTATCATGGTCGAATTGGTATAAAAACATATATTTCATGTAAAATTAGAGAGAATATTTTGGAATATAGTTTTCAGACATAAACCGCAAATTTGTTTGACACTAGCAGTAAAACCTCTAAATGCGAAAACTGTGTTCAGAAATGAAATCATCATGATCTATTTGCTATAAAAACAAATTTTAGAACTAAACACAAATTTAATTGATACTTATATGTATTTTCAAATTCAAACTGCAAAAATTGAGTCCATAAATGAAACTAGAATGGTGGATTTGATATAAAAACATATATTTAATTGTAAAATTTGAATGAATGTTTTTGGAGACAATTTTTAGGAGTAAACCGCAAATTTGATTAACACTTATAGGTATTTTCACATCTTAAATGTAAAAAATGAGTTCAGAAATGAAAACAGCATGATTGATTTGGTATAAAAACATATATTTCAAGAGAATATTTTTGGAGACAATTTTCAGAAGTAAACCGCAAATTTGATTAATACTTATAGGTATTTTCAAATCCTAAATGTAAAAAATGGTTCAAAAATGAAAACACCATGATCGATTTGGTATAAAAACAAATATTTCATGTAAAAGTGAGAGAATATATTTGGAGATAGCTTTTAGAAGTAAACCGCAAATTTTGACTAATATTTTAAAATCTCTAAATTTGAAAAATGAGTTCAGAAATGAAAACAGCATGGTTGATTTGGTATAAAACATATATTTAATTGTAAAATTTGAATGAATGTTTTTGGAGATAATTTTTAGAAGTAAACCGCAAATTTGATTAACACTTATAGGTATTTCCAGATCCTAAACGTAAAAAATGAGTCCAGAAATGAAACCAGCATGGCCGATTTAGTATAACGTATATATTTTATGTAAAATGTAAAGGAATGTTTTTGGAGACAATTTTCAGAAGTAAACCGCAAATTTGATTAATACTTATAGGTATTTTCAAATCCTAAATGTAAAAAATGAGTCCAGAAATGAAAATAGCATGACCGATTTAGTATAAAAACATATATTTATGTAAAATTTGGAGGTATATTTTATTAGATATATTTTTGATCAATCAAAATTTTGATTGACATTTTCCAAAAAGTAGCCATGATTATTGAAAAAAATAAATATATAAAGTGTTATGCGTTCCAAACTGTATATAATTATAAATTTTCAGGGTATTATATAATATAGATCCTAAGTTATAAGGTTAAGTACAGATAATGTCAAAATTTTGCTGAAAAATTTTAATTTTTGATTTTGATTGACAATTTTGGACATGAAGGGGTCATTCAACTACCATGAAAATGGTTTCAAAAGATGCAGCTAGCGATTTTAGGAAAAGTCAAAAAATTTGAAGGGATATGATTAAGCCAATTTTCTACAATTAATTTTTTAGTGAAGGGGGGGGGCGTTTTACGCCCCCCCCCCCCCCACCAGCACTAATAGGGTTAATGAAAAAAAAAAATTGAAGAATGCTTAAGTATTCTTGCGGCTTGACTGATTTTTCTGATGCTAATTATCATCTACTCAGATTATTTTATTTTAGTGTTTGTAAGGTCGTATTAAAAACAACTAGTAATATGTAATAAAGAATATGATTGCGTTGAGTTTTTACTCAACCAGATATTTTTTATATGTTTATCATATGGAAATTCGTACTTCAGGACACAGGGCTTAACCCATTTAAAGTAAAATGTTATTAAATTGGTAACTTTAAAAATTGGAAGAAAACAGCCAAAGGCAATTCTATATGCCTGGTTTAGAGGAATATGTCCAGCTTATAAAAGTTTATATTAGAGTCTAGGGTGACCAGACGCCGGAAAAAGCCGAATTTGTCCGGATTTTTTCGAGAAAAAAATAATTCTGTCCGGTTATTTTTTGATCAATGTCCGGATATTTAATTTTTTCAATTTGTTCCAATCTGAAAATAAAATGTCGTATATTCTTCTTTTTTAACAAGTTTCTGATACCCAAAAGTAAGTGTATTTTTAATCAAAGTCTTGCAAAAATGTACGGATTTTTGAAAGAAGTAAAAAATAAAAGTGAAGTAAAATGTTTATTTTGTCAAAACTCAACATTTATTTCAATCAGCAACAAAGGGGCTGGTGACATAGAAAAGCACATCAACACAGTTAAACACCAAAGCGCATTTCAAAGTTCAAGTACTCAAATCAAAATGACAGATTATATTGATAAAAATAATAAAATACAAAATTTAAGATGCGCGGCTGGAGGAGCTTTGGTTTATCATTGTGTTAAACATGGAAGTAGCTTTAGAAATATGGAATGCACTTCTTTATTGATGAAGCAACTTTTTACAGATTCCGAGACGGCTAAAAGTATAGCCTGCTCTAGAACAAAAATATCTGCCATCATTAACAAAGTTTTTGCTCCTCATATTTTAAAAGTTAGTTTGAATGCTATAATGAGAGAAGAAATATTGTTTTATGGAATATCTGTCGATATCAGCAATCATTATTCTTTAAAAGTTGTTCCATTGGTTGTTCAATACTTTGACTGGAAAGGAGAAGGTATTGTATCAAAAGTAATTGAAATACAAAATTTTTCAAATGAAAGGGCAGAAACATTATTCAATTATATTGTTGATACACTAGAAAAATTCGGTATTAATAGAAAATGTATTTCTTTTACTGTAGATAACTGCAATACAATGTTCGGAGGAAAAGATAATAAAGGCCAAAATAATGTTTTTTTCAAGTTACAAAGATATCTTAGTAATTTTAATCAAGTTTCTTTGGATGCCCAGCGCATGTTTTAAATAATGCTATTCATAAAGCTATAGATACCTTAGAAATTGATATTGAATTAGTTGTAACAAAGTTGTTTTATTACTTTCATACATACACTGTAAGAACTGAAAACCTAAAAGATTTTTGTTCATTTGTAAACTTGAAGTTCAAAAACATTCTCTCCTTCAGTAAAACAAGATGGCTTTCTTTGTTTCCAGCTATTGAAATAATTTTGGATTTGTTTGAAGCTTTGAAGTCTTATTTTCAATCTCAAAACAATTCTCCCACTGCTTTAAACAATTTTTTGAGCATCCTTTCAGCGTAATTTATTTGAAACTGGTTTGTTCTTTAGCATACTTATTTCATACTTCCATTGCTAAAATAGAAAAATCTACTAATACTGTTGTTGACAACTATGAAATTTTCACTGCAGTTTTAGAATCTTTGGAGAAACGTTTAAATGAAAACTTTTAACCTTCAGAACTTAAAGTTTTGGTGGAAAAAAAGCCTGAAGAGGGCTACGAAACTTCATATAAAAATTTCAAAAGGATGTTAAAAAATTTTATGCTGAAGGCGTTTCTTACTTGGAGTCATGGCTGTCTTCGCTCAAAAAGATTGCAGTTTTTCGATGGATGACTCTTAAGAAAAACATACTATGGGAAGATATTTCAAAATCGTTAAAATTTTTGGACCAAAACAACATCAAAGTTGATGATGCCAAGCTATTTGACGAATATGTATTATTAACCAAATTTTTGAATGAAGAAATAAAAAACTGGAGTTTTTGTCTTTATCAACTAATGAAAAATGGTTAAATTTTTCAAGAAACATCAAATACAAGAAAATTTTTCCAAACTTTCAATAATTGTTCAATATGTTTTTTCAAATCAAGCCCATAGTTCAAATCTAGAAAGAATTTTTTCAATGATGGAGCACCAATGGACCTATAAGAGAAATAATTTATCAATTGAAACTATAAGAAGTCTTCTTATCATAAATTATAATTTCAAAAAGTTAACTTGTGCTGAGTTTTATAGGTATCTTCTGAAGAATCAAGACCTTTTAAAAAATATATCTTCTTCAGACAAGTATTGATTTTCTCTGCAAAATAATTTTTTTTAAAATTTTGCCTACTTTAGCATGTCCGGATTTTTTTGGTTGAAAATATTTTTATGTCCTCTTTTTTCTTTTTTTTCATCTGGTAACACTATATTAGAGGGTATCATATTAATAATTTATACAATAAAACTCTTCATTAAAAATTTAAGTCTGGATTTGAACTCAGCATTCCGGGCGGGCCACGATATCCGAAAGGATGGGTGCGAACCCCACAAACAACTTAATTAATTAATTAATTATTATGCAGTGGCAATCGTTAATTTGAAGACCAAACTGTTTTGCGTGTTTTAGATCAAAAATATGCTGCTCTTTATTAAAAATTTTGAATTCGTATTGTAATCGTAAGGAAAGAATTAACTCAGGGCTTTTTGCCCAAGAACTACTTCTGCAGGTTTTTCCAGTACTTCACCTATTGTGTGAGGTTTTTTAAATTTCGCAATTCGCCAAGCTACAAGAAATGAAACAAGGGTTGAGTCTTGTGAATTCTAACAGCTTTTCTACTCTGAGGATCTAATTTTTGATTAAATCAAACTTCTTTTGATTAACTTCTTTTTCTTGGTAACATAATTACTATGCTTTCCTTCAAAATACTATTTTAGTTTGTTATTATTTAAAGATTCGTTTGACAATACTTCTCTACAAATAACACACCGCTGCTCAGTTAACCTTTGATGATTTATATAAGTAAAACAAAGATTTTGAAACTATTTTTTATAAAGTCTTTTAGTCATAGTGTTAGTTGTATTCATAAAACAAAATTTTTTTTAATTTTTTTCTAGAAGTTTAAAATGCAAACATATATTATGTGTAAATATAGCACTATTTTAATCATCTAACAAATTTAAAAAATTAAAGTTACTTACACTTAATTTATTATCAATAAAATGAATAAACTAATTGGAAAGTTAATTTGTTTAATAAAACTGCTATTATAACGTTTAAAATAAATAGAAGAAAGAAACATTTCCACATGTCATTGTTCAAAACACGTTTTTATGAAAAGTCGTCTAATATGTTATTTTATTTTAATTTTTGAATTAACAATGTCATCCAAAAGTAATATTCATAGGAAATTATTTATTTTTTCATTTAAAAAAAGAATATATAGACCCTTTTAAAAGTTTCCAGGACCCAAATTTGTATCGCAACTGTTTTAAGGGCATTTCTCAGATCATTTTTACACTTTTAACTCCTAATACTCAACTTATCACTATCAATAAAAGAATGCGAAGCTCAAAGTCTACCAGATGCACTCAAGTAGCCACCTATTGGGCACTGGGAACCAGGCCCCTCCATCTAAGTTATCGGCGCGACCATCAAAAAACCCAAATTTATAAATTAAAAAATGAAATAATGAATTAATTATTATTTGACAATATGCTACAATGGTTATACTAACAATATAAAGAAAATAAAATAAAAATATAGGAAAATTGTTGATATCATAAAAAAATATCTGCCTGTAATAAGTATGCAAATTTATAATAAAAAATTACTCATTGGTACGAAGATAAGAAATATTAACCATAATATAATAAGAAATCTTAACAAAGAAATAGAAAGAGACAAGTAGATAAAGGAGCTCATTAGCACAAAGAGTAGAGTTGTTATAAGCTAAAGGTGTTACTTTAATTTTATACCGAGCTTGTATAGGTAAACATACAGTTTAGTGCCCCAATTGGCCTCTTCAAATAAAAATTCCTAGCTACGTTACTGACTATATGCCTGACCCAATATTTTAACCTTCACTAAAAAAATTAATTGTACAAAATTGGCTGAAGTATATCTTCAAATTTTTGCAACATTTCCTAAAATTGTTAGCTGCATCTTTTAGTAAGTCATGGTAGTTGTATGAGTATCTCATGTCCAAAACTGTCAATCAAAATCAAAAATTCACCTTTTTCAACAAAATTTTCATATCTTTATAAACAGATAACTTTATAACTTAGTGTTTATATTAGATACTCGCTTGAAAATTCATAATTATATACAATTTTGAACGTATAAGTTAATCAAAATTTTGATTGATAAGAAATATATCTAATAAAATATTCCTTCAAATTTTATATTAAATATATGTTTTTATACCAAATCAACCATCTTATTTTCATTTCTGGGCTCAGTTTTTGCATTTAGGATTTGAAAATACCTATGAGTGTTAATCAAATTTGCGGTTTATTTCTAAAAATAGTCTCCAAATATATTGTTTCATATTTTACATGAAATATATGTTTTATACCAAATCGATGATGCTAGTTTCATTTTTAAACTCAGTTTTCGCATTTAGAAGTTTCAAAATATCTGCTGTCAATAAAATCTGCGCTTTACGTCTAAAGTCTACAGAAATATCTTTGAAATTTAAATAAAATATCTGTTTTCATACCAAATTGACTAAGCTGGTTTCATTTTTGGACCCAGTTTTCGCATTTAGGGTTTGAAAATATCTGAAAGCTTCAATCAAATTTACGGCTTACGTTGAAATTCCCCAAAAATATTTTAATTTTAAATAAAATATCTGTTTTGTATACTAAATCGACAAGGCAAATTTTTCTGTACTCCATTTTGACGAATACTGATAAAAAATATCTGAAGTGTCAATTGAATTAATGATGCATGAATAAAAATTATACATATATAAAGATGATTCGTGTAAAAAAATTTTAGAAAATCGTTATATATTAGTCATATAGTAAAAATATAATTTTTTTAAATATATTTTGACTTAGAGTACTTTCTTGAATGGGTGAATGAGTGAGGGAAATCTCTAAGCACTTTCCAGCGCTGGCTGATATGCTTGCTGTATTGCTATGATTTGGATGGCTTTGCTTGGTTGTTTCTATGTGACGGAAAATCGAATTAGTTGTTATGTTCTAAAGGAGCAAAAATAAAAGGAAGGAAATGTAGAAGTGTTGTATTAAAGGGGTGATATATGAGATTAGGAGTTGGGTGATGGAGGGATAAGATTTTGGTGTGCTTTAAGAATTGGTTCTATTGTGTTTATCAGGATTGAGAGTTCTTGGAGGATTGAAGGGTGATATAGAAAGTCATAAATGGAGTTGGGGATACCATTGAAATATAAGTGGCAGAATTTGAGTAGTTTGGTTCGTATGTTTTGAAAGATGGGGCATAGAAGGATGATGTGTATTGGTGTTTCTATTTCTGTGCAACCAAAACGGCAAAGTGGATTGTTGTGTAGTTTGAATTTGTAAAAGTAAGCATAGGTTGGGCAGTGAAAAGAGAACCATCTAATTGAGTTGCGTGCGAGAAAAATGTTTTTATTATTAATCGCAAAATTGATTAGAGGAGGAGAAATGCTGAGGGATGACCAATTGTTCAGGATGGATGTGTGTGTTGAAGATTTGATGCAGGATAGAGGGTACAATAATTGAGGCTGTGTTCGATGTTGATGTTTTGAATAATTGATCCACTATGTTGTTTTCCGTGCATGTAGAATGTCCGGGAGACCAGGTGATTGTGATGTTGAAATGTTGAGCGAGTTGGGTGAGTTTGGTGGCTATGCTATGACATGACAGCGGAATTTTATGATTGAGATTGAGATCGTTAATAATGTTTTGAGCGTCTGTGTAAAGATTGATGTGACTAAAGTTGTGACAATATGTGTCGATGTTGTCTAATAGATGGCTGCAAACGGCTAAAATTGCTAACGCTTCTGTTTCATAAGATGAAGTGTTGTTGTCGGTGTGAAGGACTTCGGAGAAAAGGGGGGTTAATGAGTTGCGTATGCACCAGTAGCATGGTGAGAGGATTTGGAACCGTCAGTAAAGATGAAACGATTATATGGTGAGTGGGGATTAATGCGTTGCATTTTGATTAGTTTGGTAGCAATGTTTTTATGTTTCCATATGGTTAATGTATAGGGTAATTCATCTCAAGGGTTGAAATGGAAGATTGGATGGATTTCAGATGATATGGAATAGTGAGCTAGGTTTGGTATGTACTTGGCACATATGGTTTCGTAAAATGAGAGTATAAGGGATGAAGTTGAGTAGGGTGTGGTGAAAACATGAATGGGGCTCATGGATTTGAAAGTTTTCGAGTATAGTGTTACTAGAGTTAAGTGTAGTTTGTATAGAATTGGTAGAGTGTGTGTAAGGAGTTCAAGTTTTGAGGTAGGTGTGGTGTGATACGCGTTAGTGATTGTGAGGAGACAGGTACGGTGAATTTTATTGAGAATAATTCTAGTATTAAGCAGCTTTAGGGAGAAACCCCAGTAGAGGATACCGTATTGAATTATGGGTAAAATAATTGATGTATAAATATATTTTGAAATTTTCGGGTTTAGTCCCCATTTGTAGGAGATGGCTTTCTTGAAGGAGAAAATGATAGGCGTGAGTTTAGTGTGTAGGTTTTTGATGTGTGCTTAGAATTTAAGGTTTGATTGAAAAATGATTCCGAGATATTTTATTTGGGTTACTAGTGTGATTGGTGTGGGCATGACTAGTGGTTGTGGTAAGATTCTTTTCCTAGTGAAATGTATGATGTTCAGTTTACTCTGGTTAAATTGAATTTTGTATTTAGAGGCTATGGAGTTAATATTCGTCAAAAGGGTGGTAGCGTTGTTCAAATTGGTTTCCTGGTCGTCGTTGGAGAAGGTAAAGCGAATATCGTCAGAGTAGCATTGTAAGAAGTGTGAGTTGAAATTAATGTGATCTAGGAGTGGATTGATGAGGATGAGCCATAAAATGTCTGAGAGGCAGCCGCCTTGGGGGTAGAGAGCGAGAGTTGTTTTATGTAAGTGTTGTTGTTGTGATGCAGGATAAGTTTGCGTTTGTTGAGATAGCTTTGAATGAACTTGCTGAGGTATAAAGGGTAATTGTTTTGGATTAAGTTGAATAGAATTGCGGGATGCCACGCAGAGTTGAAAGCATTATCAATGTCAAGAAAGGTTGTTGTTGCAATTTTGCGATGGTTTAGTGTGTTTTCCAAGAAGAGAGTTAGGCGTGAGAGGGCGATTTCAGTATTTTTGTTAGGGAGATAGGCAAATTGATTTGGATGAATGAGATTCTTTCTGCAAATGTGGTGTAGTAATCTTTTTCGTAAAATTCGTTCTAGTACTTTGCCAAGAGACGGTAGAATCGAGATGGGGCGCCAGTTTTTAATTTCGTTGATGTTTCTGTTGGGTTTGGGGATTAGCACTAGCTTGCTAATTTTCCAAATGTTTGGAAAAAAGCTAAATTTTAGACATGCATTGTAAATGTTGATGAGATGAGGTTGTAAGATATGGTATGATTTTTTGATGTGCCTGGGAGAGATGAGGTTTAGACTATGAGAGGATTTTGATTTCATATTGTGAACTGTACGATTAAGTTCAGATTTGGTAATGGGCTGAAAAGGTATTGGTGAGTTGTGTGAGAGTTTATGATGAACAGTTTGCCTAATAATGGTGCTCAAGGTGTTGTCTGAGTTTTCATTGTCGGATGGAAATAGTATGTTAAGGAAGTGAGGGTCGATGTGTGTGTTTGTGTTTGAGTTGGGAAGCAAGTGGTGAAATGAAGGTGAGGTAAAGAGGCGTTCTGCTTTGTATTTCTTGTTTTATTCAATAAGTTCCATGGGTTAGAGGGAGTTTGGCTACAAAATTTGGTCCATGATTTTCTTTTGGCTTGATTGATTTCATGTTTATATTTTCGCTTAAGATTGAAGTATGATTCAATGGATGCAGTAGAATGTGATTTTCTTAAAGATTTTAGGGCGCTGCGTAGTTGTTTTTTGAGATGTGTGAGTTTGGGAGTTCCAATAGTATGTGTTATGCCTTTTGTGTTCTGGGTGGTTAGGGGTGGATGCTTGAATGCATGATGATATGGTTTTATTGATAAATGTTGCGGATGCTTCAATATTTGGGATTGAGTTGGTGACGAGTGTGGTGTTGTTTAAATTGAGTTCTAGTTTATGAAGCTATGATGTCCAAAAAATTTGAGTGGTTGGAAGATTTTTTCTGTGTTTTGAATGAGTTGGCTGCAGATGAAATTGGAAAGTAATGTAACAGTGATCTGATGCGGAAGGAGTGTTTGATATCTGCCAGTTATGGATGAGGTTGATTGAGTGGAATGAAGTTATTGTGAGGTCAATGTGTGATTCTTGAATGGGTATGAAATTTTTATTTTAGAAACGAAAAACAAAACACATTATAAAATCTTTTGAAAAGAGAAGGAAGCAACCTGAAAAAATTGAAAAGAGAAAGTGTGATTAAAGAAATAGATGCTTCAAAAAAAACTTTTACAGGTGAAAAAGAAGCTACTCTTTTGCAAATAAAAAACCTTTAAACCTATAAATTTTCAGCTAAGATTAAAATTATCCTTTCACTAAGATGGGTAGGAAATCTGAAAATTTTTAATAGGTCAGAGTTATCAAAATTGTAATAGATGTCAATATGTGACTATCAAGATAATTTTAAATTTAAATTTAATGTGTCCTTCTTTTTGCTTTTGCGTGAAAGAGAAAGTCTTTTAGATGAAAAAAGTGGATAACTTTTTGTAATTGAAAAATAAATATCACAAATCATTTGATCAGAAAAAAAACTTTTGAACTGGCATTGATTGTCAAATATTCAGGTTGAATATCTGTTCATATCAACTGGTAATAAAATACAACGTTTTTTTCGTTAAATGATGTCTTTTAATTGTTTGTAGAAGTCATTCAATTGCTATTCCTACATCGTCTGCATGAAAATTTACTAAACTTCCTTTTGATTGATGTAAAAATTCACCATGAAGCATTAAAGCCACTCAATAAACCATCTCTCCCGGAGATGTAAGATATTCTTTTCGAATTGTAGTTAGTCCTAAGAGTACACAAGAAAGTTCTTCTACTCAATTGTTTACCAACTTAATTTTTAGCGAATTTTTAATAGATTGAAGGAATCTTTCAATCTTTCCATTTAATTGAGGATGATAGGCTTTTGTCTGGTTTATCTTCAATCCCATTTTTTCTGTTTTTTTACATATGCATGAAGTAAACTGTGGAACTCTATCTGATATAAAATATAGAACTACTTCAAAACGAGAAATCCGGTTTTTGATGAAAACTGAAGAGCACGCTTGAGCCTTTCTTTTTTATTTGAATTGCCTCGAAACAACGGTTTGTTAGGTCACTAATAGTAAAGATATGAGTGAATTCTTAGGAAGGTGAAAGCGGGCCCACTATATAGATATGTAAGTAAAAAATACTATTTAGGTGTTGGATCGGGGCTTTGTGTTTTTTGTATTTTCGAAGCTTGGCATTCGATGCATTGACTTATCCAACGTTCTATCTCTCTCATCAAATGTTTAAAAACAAATTTAAAAGAGAATTTTTTTGTGTATTTTTGAAAACTTTTTGGGATACATTGTGAATAATATAAAATTATTTTTTATCAAATTCTTCGGGAAAGAGTGGTCTGATTATGTTGAAATATCACAGAGCAATGAGAGTCCATCATACATTTTGATGTATTTGATTTTTAACCTTGATCTTGTATCATTATATTTATCCTAAACCTTGTTTGTTTTATAGATTTGCTAAAGCTTTTTAATGAATTCCTAGTTTAATATTTTCAATATATGATGTGGAAAGGCAATCTGCAAATATGTTTCTTACCTTCAATATAGTGAATATCAATTGAATATTCTGTGATATTTTGTTGACGTGCTGTTAAAAGATCATTCATGTTTGACAATGTTTTTACTAATGACTTATGTTCAGTAATAATTTTGAAATTTTAAACTCCAAAGATCTAACCAAAATGGTATCGCCAAATATATTACATGTAACTCTCCTTCAAACGTGCCATAATTCTTCTGTGATTTTATCAACCATCTACAGAAAAATGAAATTTGTTCCCGAGTTTCATCGCTTAATAGTTCTAGTACTGCATTATTCGAAGAATCTGTGGAAAAGCGATTTTCATCTTTTCATAAAGGATGATCGAAACCTGATATACACGTTAGCAAACATTTAGCTAAGCATCTTTGATTAATGGGTTTCAACAAAGTTTCTTTCATTTTTTTTGATTAATTCATAAAGAGGGAGAAGGAAGTCCTCACAATGTGGAATCAATCAGTGGTAAAAATTTACCATTCCTAAAAACCATTGTAGTTGGTTACACAACGGAAGGTTTTCCAAACTCTTGTATTGCTTTTAGATTAGAAGCTTATAAAAAAGTGCCATGTCTCTAGATATTGTGTCTAGAGAAATCTAATGAATCTTTGACAAACACGCACTTTCCTTTGTGTATAATAAAATTGGAGTCTTTTAAGGGACGTAAAAATAACCGAATATCTTCTAAATATTATTGTTCCGTTTGGCTTGCTATAACTATATAACCCAAATATACAAATGTACAACTAAATCGCAAAATGAGGCGTCCATTAAACTTTAGAAAGTTTGAGCTTCATTTTTAAGCCCAATAGCATGCAAAGGAATTCATATAAAGCGAAAGGATTTATAATTGCTGTTTTTTGTATTGTCTTCAGAAATTGGTATATGATGGTAAGACTCTTAATAAATCGATATTTGAAAAAATCACTTTTTTAGCAAGATTAGCAGAAAAACCTTGTATGTGAGGTATTGGTTACCAATACGGTATTAATTTTTAACTTACAAAGATCTGTCATTTCAACTTGTCAGCGTTTTCAAAGTGATTTACGATGTTAAATTTTGTCTATTTTTAAAAAGAAAAATTATATTAGGGATTAGTTTACATATTTTGGCAAATTTTATATATTTTTCGTAATACCAGCAAATGTTTCGTTTTTAAAATTCAGATTTTCAACAGACACATTTTGACTTTGTTTATAAGCAGTATAATATTTATCTGCTTGTAAAGCATATTTAGGCTTTTCTTTATTTTGGAGTTTTCTAAATCAACTTTAATTGAATATGGTAATTGCTTCAAAAAGAGGTTTGAAAAGAAAATATGATGTATGACTTTTTATGAATGATAGCATTGAATCTTAATTCTGAAGGTTCTGTATCACCAAGCCATTGTAAGCTGAAAGCAAATCGGCTCTTTGATTTTCAGTCATTCACAAAAGCTAAAAGTAGAAACTCTCGTATTCCATACTTTTTGCGATTATTCCCTGTTGTTTCTATATGGGAACCTGAGCTTTTGGTAGGGCAAACCAAATTTGGGATTTATGGTCCAAAAAGCAGGCACCTTGAGTGAAACAATTTCAATAGTTTTAGATTGTTCTTCAGTTATGTTTATTCCTAAAATACATTGTAGGCGCCATGGTCACGAATTTTGTGGTGCTTGTTATGAACAATAAGAGAAATCTTTTATTCAGAAAATAAAAAAAATGAATATCGTAAAAAAATGTATAAACTTAGATAATATTATATTTTAATACTTTCATTTGCTTATTTGGGGAAAGAAATAAGCCATATTAGAAACTCAAATGACGTTCGATAATTTGAATGAATACATTGTTTAGCTTATTTGGGCTAAGAAACAGGCTATAATGTCTTTGTAAAGATAGGATAATATGAATAGATGTTAATTTTAATGGTATTTTTAATTAATTTATGTTCTTACAATTGTAACCAATATGCTTAGAATTTTTATCTCTAGTAGAAAAATTTTCTAATCAATACCAAATCTTTTATTTTGTTTTCAATTTACTCCACATATTACAATATTTTTAATTCAGATTTTAGGTGCTTACTTTTTTGTTCGATCAATAAATTTCAATCTAATTTAATATGAATTCTAATTTCATTCATTTACGGTTGGTTGGTTGGAGATATCAAAGCACTTTCAGCCGTAAAGCTAGATGCTCGTATTATGCCTGAGACGGTTAATCACATTTTTTGGGATTTTGTTTTTTAAGATTGGGAAGCCTTGAGGATCGATCCACTGACTTTCCAACTATTATGCTGAGAGGTACACCATAACAACGATCGAGACTCTATTCGTTTACAGTAATTTAATATGCTATTTAAAATTATTTAAACTTTCTAATTCGGAATTACTTTTTTATAGGTATTAATTTGAATTCATTTAAAAAATAAAACACTAAAAACATTTTTGCTTGTAAACAGTAGAATATTTATATTTTAAATTACAGGCTAAGTTAAGAACCTAAAAAAATAGATAAATTTTAATCTATTTTTGTAAGAAACTTTTTATCCCCCTTAACTTTTAAATGTCTTCCTTTTATTTAAAGTATAAAAGTTAAAAATTATCTAATAATGTTTTAATTTTGTTTCAATCAAAATGGATTGTAAAGATAATAAAAGATTTTATTCAATATTGAATGTTTCTACTAATTCTACAGAACAAGAAATTAGAAATGCATATAGACGCCTAACCTTAATATTTCATCCTGATAAAAATCTTGACATTCAACTTGAGCCTACAGCTAAAAAAAAATTTTCTGATATTCAAAAAGCCTATAATACTCTAATTGATCCTGCTAAAAGAGCATATTATGATATGTATGGAGAAAATGATATTTATTTCAATGAATGGCAAATCACTCAAAAATATAAATCTAAGGATGAAATAAGAAAGGAATATGAAACCTTAAAAAAATTGGAAGATATTAAAAATTTTCTTCAGAGTTATATACCATCTAGCAAAATGGTCCTTAAAATTGATTCAAAAGATCTCTACAAGAGTATATTTGAGGAAGAATATGTCTTAACAAACGAAGGATCTGTTTTACCCCTTATTAATATTACAGAAATACAATTAGAACAAAGTGTTAAGCTTGCTTCAAATTCAGTATCAACCGTTATGATTGGTGGAAACGTTTCATCATCGTTTAAAGATTCAAGTGGGTCCTTATTTTTAAGTTGGTTAAGAAGATATTCTCCATATAAATCTATTGAATTGGTTTTGTCACTCGGTAAACCGCATTCTAGTTTGGTTATTTCATATTGGTTGAATCTTTCATCATTAATTTCAATGAATTTATCAGGTGGTATAAATATACGAAATCAAAGTTTCGCTCCCTTTTTAACAACTGTTCTTACAATGCAATTAGATCAACATTTAGTTGGTTCAATACAATGGCATTTAAGTATGAATTCACTAAATATTTCAATGAAACTTCGATACGCCACAGAATCCTTTTTTACCACCGGTGCCTTACATTTTGGTCATGAAGAATGTTTTGGGACAGTTACCTTGGGAAAAAATTTCCATAGTATGGATTTAGTTTTATTTAATAAATATAAAATTGGAACAAGAGGAATTAGTCTTACTTATGGTGGTCAGAAAGTTATTAATGAAAAATCAATGATTAGTGCTGAAATGAATATAGATTCTTTAATTGGAATAAGGTTGAAAATAAAAATAAATCGCTGTTTCCAAGAATTTGTTTTCCCTATTTCTCTATGTGAAGATATCCTACCTGCTCCAATTATTTATGGAACTATCGTTCCTATAATTGGATATATGTTATTGGAGAAGTATCTTTTTAGTAAATGGACATATTCCGATTCTTTGGATCAAGATGAAAGTAAAGAATTAGAAAAGGTTTTAGTCGACAAAGAAGAAAGTGAACAAGTGGTGAAATTATTAAATAGAACATTTGAAAAAAGTTTAGAAAAAGAAACAGCTTGTTTAGGCTTGATAATAACTAAAGCTTTTTATGGGTTTTTAGATGGTGTTAAAAATAAGGTAAGTCCAGATCAAATATCTTTATATGTTATCAATGTTAAAATCCCATTACAGTGCTTGATTGTTGATTCTAAATTGAATCTTCCAGCTTCTTCTCCTAAATTCCAGTTAAATGGATTTTACGATCCTTGCCCGAAATTGTCTAAGCATCTTTACCTTGAATATCAATTTAAAGGATCCGTGCATTCTGCTTTAGTCCACGATACCGAAATGCTTTCAATTCCTAACATAAATCACAGGGTTTCAAGTTAACGACAGACACTTCTCATCAAGGTATAACCATATGAAGGGAATTCTGTATGCATTGGGAAGTTTGTTATATTTTAATAAAAACTCTGCACCTTCTTTTGTACTTTGTTTTTTACTTTTGATAATAAAACATTATATGATACAAGGTTATCCACCGTTGCATTTAACTTTTATATCATTTTTGGTGTAACGTTTCAAAAGTTTTTTGACCTTATCTTTGAACCGTATTGTTTGTTTGTAGTGACTTTTCTCTAGTTAGGGATATGAGAACCATCTCTATTTTGTTTTAATTTTTTAGTTAAATCAGTAAGTAAACATAATATTTATCGCTAATAAACAATATAGGTATTCTCACTGACAAAGTACTATTTTTTGCCACTTGTATATAACTATGAGAAAAGAAATTTGAGTGTTTGTTTTTAGAACTCAATATGCTATGAATGGTAGCCAACGACTAAACAAATATTCAGCTTTGTCTCCTGCACCAAAGCATTGTGAGCGACTCTTTATCACTGCACTTCTTCATACAAGCCGTAATTTAGACGTGATTTTATGCCGTGTATTCATCATGATTGATTCCACAATCCACGGTTGTGTAATCTTACTCTTTAATTTTTACATATGTGCTACATTTTCATCTCATCCTAAAATTGAGAGTTTTTAGTCTCAATAATAATTTAATTATTTTTATGTTGCATTAGAAACAAGTGACTTTCTAGAAAATCCTCTGTTTTCAAACCCGAAAATTAAATTTTAAACCATTTTATCATAGAACATTTGCGTTTTGATGTATTAATTTTTTTAACATGGTCAGACTGTATACATGTCTCCTTCGATATCACAACATCATTAGGTTTTCACAAACATTGCAAGTATGGGGTTCATCAATGAAAATACCACACATTTGCATAATTTAGAAAAAAAAAAGTTTTTGCGAAGTTTTCTTTAATTTTTTTATTGTCGTCCATCGAAGGGAATAAGGACTAAGCCCATCTGCCTATCAGCTCAAAAAACTCCTTTTGATTTTCTTGCATTCCAAATAATTTTAAAATGTGCCAGGGTGTTAACTAGATCTCATACTAGACGTCAGACGGACCCTTCACAATTGGGGCTAGCAATTCATTTTCCCTATTGAATTTTTGAAAGAAAAGAATATAGAATGTGTTAATTATAGCGTTTGTTGCTTTAAAAATCCTCTACTTTTTTTGAGCAAACACATGTTGATGATCCACTAGATTTTCTCATCTGTCACAATGATTCTATTTCTCTTTCTGTCTCCTTCTCTGTTTTTCTCTTTCGCTTTCTCTGCTAAAACTCAATCACTCAAGCTCTCTTCTCTCACTCAAGCTCTCTTCTCTTGTTCAAGCTCTCCTATCTCATTCAGCTCTCTTCTCTCCAATTTGTATTTAGAGTTAAATTAAAAATAATTCTATTTTATCTCATTAGAAACTAGTTTTTAGCGGAATATAAGTTTAATATTTTCAGAACCTTTCTTCATGATACCAAAGTTCAGCTATTCAAATTAATCACAGAGATTTTTGGTAAAAATTTAGTTCCATCAATACACCAAACATGTTGCAAAAAGGAAAATTTGTTTGTTTTTAAATGAGGGAAAAATAGTTTTCAATCGTTACAATTTTATTATAAGGGTTAGCTAATTCAACGTTGGCTTTTGCTGCTTATAAAAACTTAAAAATATCAAATAAGCTATCTCATTTTTATGCCTCCTATTATTTTGACATTATTCTGAGAACAGAGAGTTTCAGTTTAAAATAGTGAAAATTGCTTTATTAGTTTATTTTGTTTCCTTTCTCTCTTATGTTAATTATGTAGCAAATTTTTCAATTTTGAGTAAAAGGTGCAGCGTATGTATTTTCATTGACCAGGCACTGATGTACCGCTTATGTCAAACTATGAACAAATTGGTATCGATAAGGAATCGAATCCAGAGGCTTCCGTGCTGAGTCCATCATATCAACCAACCTGCCATGCCACCCATAGAGCTGTAGGGGATACGTCAAATTAGTTTTCAAAAAACCTAAGTTATGTTGTAAAATTTTTTAGTTTTTGTTGAAGCTCTATAACTTTTTCTGATAGACTCCTTAAAAGTTATTATAAAAGGCAAATCATTGCAAAATGTTAAAAGTTATTTTACATTTTGTAGATTTTTGTAGCTTGAACCAATTTAGCTTTTAAACTATTTTTGAATGATGCTGAGAAAAATGAAGTAATGAAATCTTAATTTTTTGTTTGCACAATTTTATCTTTATTTTATACCCTTTTTTGAGAGTCTAACTAACTTACACTTATTCTTATACACTAAAAAGAATGAAAAAATTCTAATACAAAGTTTTCTAACTTTAGTTCTATTTTACATTTTTGATAGAAATTACCTCAGAAAAGTTATGTAATTTGGATGTGTTTTTTTTTATTTATTTTTCTCAATAAAACATTTTTTAGGAAGATTATTTATTGTTAATTGATTTCTTTACCCCTTTTCTACACATAATTTGGAGATGGTGCGCATCTATTTGAAGTGAGAAAGAAGGAGCTATATATAAGTCCTCATTGTTGACATTAAGCTTAATAGGGCGGGGGTTAAAGTTTACATTAAGCTTAATTAAGAATGAAATAGAATAGACAAGAAAGGAGTAGGAATTCAGAAAAATTTGTAGTCTTTTTTGGAAGACGCTTGAAAGTCCGCCCTTCCAATAATTTCAAGGATGTACCCCCTCCCCTAAATCAATCACATTTTTTTCATATAAACATCGCAGGGTGTCTAGTAGACTCTTTTCCTTCAGACTACATTCACTCATATAAAACTCTCCAACATTCAGTTATTTGTTTTCAGTTGTTTTCTCTATCAATCAAATATCCTTTCATCAATTCCTGTAGGGTGCCTGATCGACTACTTCATTTTCAAATGAAAAGCCTATTCGCCTCCTAACAATTTTGGATTTTTTTAAATTAGCGTATATGCGATATGCTAATTTAATTAAAATATTTTCGTTGGAAGTATAGTATTTAAATTTCACCAAATTTGTAAAAAAATATAAAGTAGTCTTATAAATTTATGTATGCGCTGAATACACTTTATTTTAAAGGATTGCTTGAATATTTGGTCTCCCGTGGTATTTCCAGAACCAGTAATTTTGAAAATTGCAAAAAAAAATATGCCCCCCCCCCCCTAATAATTTTAAGGATGTGCGCCCCTGATGTATAACCTATTTTTAAAATAGCCAACTTTGAATTCAATACTATTTCTTACTAAAAAAATTAATTTGAAACTGAGAAACATTTTGTTAAATATGACTATTCTGATAACAGCACGATTTTTTCATAACTGAACAGATAAATTACTGATCTCGAACGCAACCAAGAATACTGGATCAATGCCCAACACTTCAACGACTAATCCAGGGGCGGTGAATTTTTTGTTTAAAGGCTGTTTACAATTTGTCATAGTTTTTTTTAAACAAAATGCTACTAAAGACTATTTTTTATTTAGCTAAATTGCATAAACAAAAAATTATTTTTATGCAATTAAAGACTTTTTTGTTTTGAGATAGCATTTTGATTTCAGGTTCTATCTTGCAAATGTTCATCTGCTAATTTGAGTTCGATGCGAATTTTTAATTTAAGGCAAGTAAGAAAAAGCCGATTCACAGCAAAATGTTGAGGAAGAGCACAAGATTGATTGTCGCTAAAATTTTATTTTATTAAAAAATATATGCTATACTTATTTTGATATTAAAATGTTTTTATATACGTATTTTTATCTTAAGTATTTGAAAGCTGCAATTTATATTCTTTTTTTGTGTTATTTTATTATACATTGAATATATGAACAATAAAATTTTTTTTGTCTGCAATCAGGGTTGTGGAATCCAAGTCTGGATTCACCCCGTTTTGAAAAGGAGTAGTAATAATAATTATTGCGACATAAATAGTTATATTCATATATGTTGGATTACAAAGTAAATTCATAGACGCTTTTTTAGTGTACAAAAACGCAGCATAAAATGTTTATTATTTTAGTCCAAGCCTGCGGTATTCTTGCAACTCATAGAAAAGGGCTGAAAATTCAATAAAATTAAAGAATGAACTTTTTTATTTTATATTTAAATTAGTTTGTAAGGAAGCATCATAACTCAGTTTATGAGTCGAGAGTTTTTAGGAAAAAATTTTTAAGCCAATATTACCTTTGGAAAAAAATTTAGGATAAATTCAGTTGTTTTGTCTTAGATAAAAAGGTTATAGACAATAAATTAAAAATCATTTTGAAGACAATACAAGAATGACGTTAAACTACAAATACAAACGAATAGATTTTAATAAATTATGTTGAAGAAAATAGATCAAACATTTTCCTTGCAACACAAAGCAGAAATGTCTACATTTTAGGAAATCTTTTAATGAATATCTAAAATTGACATTCACAGGCTACCTTAAAATATGATAGATGTCATATCACACTTTTAGGAGATCCATAATATTTGAAACAGAAAATTTGATCTTGCGTAATTATAATTTTTTTAAAGTTAAAATCAAAAAAAATATGTATGTGGAGTCATTAATGTTAAAAAAAAATTATACATAAATGAATTGTAATCTCAAAAATTACAAATAGGTGGAGTCGGAATCGCCAAATATTTAAAAATATGTTTAATTAATATTTTTGCCTTGGTTAAAATTAATACTTAATGAGCATATTAATACATTTGTAACTTATAATCACTTTTTCAAAACTTTAAGAATTTAAAATTCTTTATTTTCTCAAAAAGAAACAATCAAACGTATCGCCTCTCTTTATTCCTTATTTACCCAGATTTAAATATTCATTATTTCAAATTTAGTATTAAGATCGTGGTTCTGTATTTTCATAGCACAAGTTATCTGTGAATATAAATGGATGAATTTTGAAGGCTCCTATATTTCAGTTGAATTTGCTTATTGACGTATGCCTCATTTGGAGTGTTTATTTACGATATCAACAACACATGACGTTATATGGGATATAAAATGGCATCCGTCTAAAGAATATCTTGCATCTTGCGGATCGAATAAAAAAATTTTCATTTGGGCGAAACAAAAGGAAATTTCGCATTCCAAGGAATTAGAAGAGTGGACTTGCAGGTGGTGTTTAGATGAAGGTCATTCCAGGACTATTCGCAGAATCGCATGGTCACCTGCTAACTTGATTGCTTCTGCCAGTTTCGACTCTACTATCGCTATTTGGAAAATGGAGCAAGATGAAGAAAATTTATCAAAAAGTTTTAAATGTATTCTTAATTTGGAAGGTGACTTTATGATTTTATTTGCAATTGTCTTTCATAGATTATTATTTAGGAAATTAATTTTTTTATTGAGGATACGTATATAAGCTTGATACTCAGCTATATACTATATAGAGTACCCTACCCTCAACAAATTAAGTTTGTGACAGATAATGATTATTATTGCTCTACTTTCTTTTGTTTATTATTATTTCTCATCCACCATGTTTTATTCTCATTAACCCCATTATTAGGGCATAAGAAAGTCATTTTTATATGTAAAAAAACTGAAAAACTCGAAAACGGTTCTTAGAACAAATGTTTCTTTCAAAACTGGATAAAACAGGTTTTTGAAAAACGTTAAAAAATTTTATAGTGAAAGTAAAAATGTTTATTTTGAAAAAATGATAAACTTTGTAACACATAAAACGAAATAGCTACGAGCAAAAAATCTTTTACGGAATAACTAACACTTCTTTTTTTGAAAATATGATCTTAAAAAACAAAGAGCATCTAAGCTTGATACAGACAATCTTAAATGCAATTTATAAGAAAACAATCCAGCATATCAAAAAACACGTTTAGATTCTGTAATAATTGTGTTAGAGTAAGGAGTGCCTTATATAGTAAATTCAATCTTTATGTTCCTGTTAGAAAAAAAAGTAGTCGACTTCACTAATTTAACTGGTTTAATTACTGTTCTCATTTTCACTATTTAGTTCGTAGATAACTTTTGCACTCTCAAATTGTTGGAAACAACTATTCAAAGTTATCACTGACAACTTTAACTAATCACGTTAGCCAACGTATATCAAACGTGTAAAACTAACGAATCAGTATACTTTTATATTGTATTACAATAGGCCTATTTATGGATGATTTGTTCTAAAAGGATCTAGTTCTGATTCTGATCTAGTTCGGTTTTTCATTACATATTAAACAGCAAAGATAAAACAAAAATTGAAAAAGCAATTTATTTAAAAGCAAAAATTAAAATTCATTTTTTTCAAGACATCGTTTTTCTTTCATAATTTCAAAGTAAATTTAAATGATTCTTTTTCCCGCTTGTTTTTGATTTGAAAAAAACTTCTTCTGGAATCACATGGTTTTGACACACTCTTTAAGGATTAAAAACATAGAGAATAAAAAGCGTTAAAAAATTATTAAAAATGAGTTTTCTTGACAAACAAATTGCCCGTTGAGAAAAAAGCCATCTTTTTAGCACTTTCTAAACAGTCTAAAACTAAAATGTCAACTGCTATTGATTCATTCAAGGGTCTGCTTAAAATGCTTGTAAAATTTTCATTAAAAAGGCATGCAAATTTGAACAAAACCGCACCCTCAAAATACACGTAAAGAAGTTAATAAATTAGAAATTTTAACATAAAAACCCCAATTTGCTTACATTAGTTATCTTAATTAGTTATCTAGACACAAACAAATACGCCAAGTCAAGTCAAGTTTTCACATCCTTTTTTCCCGTTCTTGTTTTAGAGTTAGCTTTATTAAAAGTCCTTGAGGAACGAAGTCATCTGGATGGATTAAGTTATTGAACTTAATTACATTAAGAAACCTACTATTTAGAGCTTAAAGGTGTGCTTGCACAGCTAAACTGTTGATTTGATTGTGATGGAAACACGTATCTAGTATAGTAATATTGTTGTTGGTGTATGAAAAAGTCTTGGCCTAAAATCATTATTTTTAAATTTGAAGTTGTTAGGCCTATAGTTTAAAGTATTAATATTAAAGTAATTTTGCCCAATTAAATCTTCAACTACGAGAGAAATGACCACAACTCCTTCAAAAACGTCATGGCTCAAATCATACAAAAGACATTCAAAAACATGAAAATATTTTAGAGTTCAAAATAGAATCAAATTTGATGTATACCTTTGAAAATCTGGTATCTTTCTGTGAAAATGTATCAGAAGTTCTCAATACAAAACTGTTTGATTTCAAGTTTTTTTGAAACGTTTGCTTATCTGCAAAACAAAATCTACAGTATCTATAAGTGTTAAATGATTTTTCAAAACCACCAAAAATGTGTGTGCCTAAATTGCCAGCCATCGCTCCACAAAGAAAACCCTTAAAGTTAAAATTCTGTTCATTTTCGATTATATCAATACCTACCGTTTCTATATATTTCAAGTCCTTGAACAAAGGCCTAATCATTTCATTAAACCCAAATTTAGTTGGTAGTTCTCTGGCGACCCGATTCTAACCTTGTTAGTAATCAAGCTATCACTAGACTTTAAGATTGTTTCCCAAATAGGGAGCGTTCGCGTTAGGATTGTATCGTTCACTCAGCTGTATTTATATATTTCTAACATACATTCTTGTAAAATAAAATATATAACAAGGTATAGCTATGCAGTAACAAGGGCCGGTAGGCGTTTAGTGGGATAGAAAGTCCAGGTAGACCTGGACTCAGCATTCCGGGCGGGCCACGGTATCCGAAAGGATGGGTGCGAACGTCACAAACAACTTAACTTAACTTTAGTTGTATAGACTTCAGTTTGGAACGATAGACAGGTGGAATATTCTCCGGAGTGAAATGAACAACACTCAATTCAAATCAAGTTTGATATCGTGAAATCATCGTAATGTAGAAAAATTTGTAAAAATGGATCATTACCTAAACTACTTTGGCATTTTTAGAATCCTAAAAATCATGCATATACCCAACAGTAGAAAAACAATTCTGATTAACTAATGAAAAAATGTAGTCCATAGATAAAATCTTCTTTATATTTTATACTCTTCCCTTAATTAAAAAAAACATGGCAAGAATCTTAACATTTATATCGGAGCAATCTTCATCTATGAGTGTTGTTACGTGAAGTCTCAAACTAAATAACATCTCTGCTAGAACTTTTTTGATCAAATATGTAACCAAAATTGCATTTGTTATCGACTACCAAGTTACCTTGATTGTGTTTGACTCTAAAATGTCTTAAAAGTCCATTTTTATGCGAGTAAGGCTTATCGCAATAATAACATTTAATTTTGGCGTCAGGGCGTTTTTCGTAATGAGTAAATAACTTTTGGAAATGCCTAGTTGTTCGAATAAAAAGATCATTAAAATATTTCAATTGTTAAAACATTTTTCGAATAATTATTAAGACAAATAAAACATTTTAATTGTTAAGAATAAAATTCTTACTCCAATAGAAAGTAGAAGGCGAAAATCGCAAACTAAAAGAAGGGAGGTGAAATTTCAAACAAAAACAAACTGAATTAAGCGTAGAGACGGAAAATCTGAAAGAGCCGTTCAATACCGAAGCAAAATCTTTTGGTGAATGAAGAAGGAACATGAACGTAATTGATTTGAAGGAATAATTGAAATTAACGCAATAACACAAATTGATCGAACACAGTCAAAATGATAAAATGGTTGAATTTGTATGCCTATTCATCACTTTACCAGTTTTGTATAACAACTAATTCAGTATTGGACTGTCTCTATTTCAGACCTTTGCCAGCTACACATTTGTAATGTGTCAGATATGCTAATTTATTACTCACAATTGTATTTCCGAACGTGAGTCAATTTGCGAACAAAAAATTTCACTGAACTATCTAATGTGTGGAATTTACTAATATTTTTTCTGTGTTGGGGCTATTCTTGACAGCTATTTAAGTGTAGGTCTCTTAAGGTATTTATTTTTCATCATATTTATATGTGAAAATAAATGCTGATTTAGATATGCATATTAAAGAAAAAATAGATGTTAGAAATAAGGCACATTTTTCGAGAAGTGAATATTTTCCAGACAAAAGACATCAAAAAACTTTGCTTTGATTTCTAAATTGTTTTGAATTTTAATACTTCAAGCTCAAAAGAAAGTTTAAAAAAGCTATAGCTAAACAAAAAAATTTTCATCAATTTGAATAAAATTTGGAATTGTTCTTTGCCTTTTCAAAGATGAATTCTTATGCTTATGCAAGCTATCCACTAGAACCCTCTTTATTTCTTTTAACAAAAGGATTCAAAATTATGGATTTTCTATGCCATGAGTCCACATATTTGAAAAATAAATTGTAGAAGAAAAAAATTGAAAAATAAAATCGAATAAAAACTTAAGTAAAATTAAAAAAAATATATAATATATTTTAAAAGAAAAACAAATCAATTTATTCAAAAAAAAATTTACTAAAGTCAAACCTAGTTCTGTTTTGGCTTTTAATAAATTTAAAAGAACCGCACCGGGGAACTAGTTTTACATCTATAACCTAGAATACTTTTAGAAATAAAAACATTAAGTTTGACTTTAAAAACTTTATGGTCAATAAATTCAACTTTTTAGTTTTATCGTAAATCAATTGAGATTTCCTTTGATATTTCAATTGTTGTGATTAAAATGGTGATAATGAAAAATAAACAGGCAAGAACTGGAAAATTTGATTAATTATTATCACTAGATGACGGTTCTTGGATATAATTAGCACTTTGGTATGCAAAAAATTGAATGACGTGAAACTAATTCTTTTAATTTATAAGAGTTTTATATGTGTTAATAAAGCAAAAAACACTAATAGTTTCTTCTGCATTTTAATTAAGAATTAAATGTAAACAAATTAGATTTATACTTTAAGACTAGGAATACACACCTAGAATTCATTAAAAATACGCATATTAAAAGCCATTCCATCAAACAGGTCTGTGAAGACACGATGTAAATGAAAACATCAGCATTATAAGGGATCAAAAAATATTGGTGTTGCTGAAATTAAAAAGAAAAAAGCTAAATTTTGTTCCTTTTTTATATTCTTTGCTAAAGAATAATCGACCAAGATCAGTAAAAGTTGAAAAAAGATTTTTAATGCTTATTCAATGTAAAAATTAATTATGAAAATGGTGTAATGCATAATGTTTATTTAAATTTGTAAAAAAAATTTTATCCTAGTGAATATTTATTTATTTTTAGACAATTCTTTAATTTTTTGATTGATATCATTTGATTAAATTAGTATCATTTATTTTATTTCACTACTGATTTTAACATTTGAAATATAACATAATCTCAGTTTTCAAGGTAAGACAAGTAACACAAGAGTATACATAGCTACAGAGAACATTAAAATCTTGATCATACGCATTCACGCAGGCTATATACTTGGAAAGTTGGCTCTAACGTGTAAAATGGTCAAACATCAATTAAGGTCATATGTTACAGTCGAAAGGCTGCCCTTAATACAAAAATTTTACTTATACATTTCTAACTACTAATGTGTAATGTCTATGATCCCATTCAATAAGACATTTCTCAGAATTTGAAATTTACCTTTTGATAAAAAAAAAAGTTATATATTCCCTTGGATATATAATAATACATTTAAGTCTAATAATAATAATAAAAAAAATTGTTAAAGGCCGTATGAAATGAGGGTCTTGCGCTTAATAACTTTATCCATGCTCTATTTTTGAACATTTATAAATTTGAAATACAACTTACTTAAAGGTCATGAAAATGAAGTGAAGGGATTGAGTTTTTCGAATTCAGGAAAATACTTAGCAACTTGCAGTCGAGATAAAAGTGTATGGATATGGAGTGTGAAGGTGAAAGCGCCAGACAGCCCCTGCTCTAACGACGAGGGGGAAGTGCCCTTTCTCATAGATGATGACGATGATGATGAGGTTGAGTGTGAGTGCATTTTGAACACACACGAAGGTGATGTGAAGCAGGTGGCATGGAAACCGGGCAGTGAAGAGGATTTTTTGGTTTCTTGCTCATATGACAACTCCGTTCACTACTACCACAGCACTGAAGGTGGCAACGATTGGGAATGCTACTACAAAACTGCTCTGCACGCCAGCATCGTATGGGACCTCTCTTTTAATCTTGACGGTAGCATTAAACTTCTTTTTGTCCAAACATTTAACGTGATTTTTTGTTGTCTTCTTATTATACTAACTTGACATTAGAATTGTGAAATCTTTGGAAAAGAAAACATTAAAAATAGGAATATCATTTTATGTAAAAATTCACTATAATAAGTTTGTTTTTGAGGTCAAAATAAACAATATTTTTGTACTGAAATAATTATGCGAAATATCAAAGAAAAAATACGTCCTAAATTATAATTGAGCAAATATTTCCGACACTCTAGTTCTAAAAATATCAATATAAATCCAAGTACCAATTTTTTAAGTTAATTTCAACACAGCCAGTGATAAAAATTAATTTAGTATTATATACAAAACTTTAAAAAGATTTCACCCAAGGTTACTTCTTATTTTCATTCCTTTAAAAAATCGACAGTGCAATCACGACTCACCAATCTGACTTTAAACTAAACAAAATTCTAGTCATACTTAACTAAGAATGGGCGTAAACGAAAAGAGCCAATCGTTCCAAATGTTCATTGATTTAGCAAAAAAATATCAAATTACTAAGCATACATAGATTTGACTACGGAAGTACTATTTATATGTGTTTTTTATTTTAAGGCAGTATGCTTGCTTCTTGTTGTCAAGATGGCAGTGTCAAAGTTTCGTCTTTTCCATTTCCACGACACCAGAACAACGAAAGTAAAAGCGTTAGCTTTTGCCTATCCCACAATTCCTCGGAATGTGGAAGCGAGTCGCTTTATTGCATTGACTGGAATTATCCGCTCAATAAAATCGCAACAGCCGGCGCCTTAAACCAAATCTACGTATACGATGCTGTCATAACAAATAATGTTCTGCCGCTGGAACTGACACAACACAATGCCCACGATAAAGAAATCAACACGTTAGCGTGGAAACCGAACCATAGTGATGGCATTCTTGCATCTGCTGGCGATGACGGAAAAATTAAAGTTTGGCGCTACTTACCCAAAGACTAATATCCCTTCGCATAACGCCATAACCGAAATATAGTATAGCGTACTTGCTTGAGAACAATGCTTTTTCTAGAATTGTCATTCTAAATGTCTTCTTAAAATGTGTAAATGCATAATACTCGTACATCATGCGGCGATATCAACAGTTTTTATACACGAAATGCAATTTTGTAATAATACAGTCATACTTTCTGTTGTCTTTTTGCGTTTTTATTAGCTGGTTCTTATTATTTTTCGATAGCGTGATAAAAATTTAGCTTGTTTTTTAAAACTCGCATATATATCGCTGCTTTTAATGTAATTTTCAAAATTTTGTGTCAACATTTTTTCAAGTATAATTGCAGGAATTACCCAGAAAAACGCTGTTTTAGATTAAGATTAACAAAAAATATAACCTATGTGGTCTGGGTGTTGGCTAGTATTGAAATAAATATTTAGCTGGTTATATCTTTATATTAGAAAAGCATTTCAAATTCTATGCGGGTTAACCATGAGCCAGTGCATTAGTTACTCCGTTTATTGTAGACTGAAAAATCGTATCATTGATATAACATGAAAATAGGGTTAAGTAAATGTTATCTTTGTATACATGAAAACAAAGATTTCTTTTAATCAATCTTCAAGCAAGAACAAGGAGTATATATTTTTCTTTTCAACAGTATCGAATTTAGGAATGAAATCAATCTCGTGAATATGAGTAAAACCTTCGCTGAGAGTTGGCTCAGTGTAAGCCTTTTGAAAATTTTTAAAAAGCACTTTCGTATTTGTATCTTGATGACTTCTGCTGCCTTCAATGCTTTCTAGTGCTGAGGATTGACACAATCGAAACATATAATTGTGTCTAGCGTGGTGCACAGTGGTAGTGAGTTTAAAAGCACGAATGGCAGATAAATTTTTAAATTCTCGGCATATTGATAAAAAGTTTGATCTTGATTTCGCATTTACGTTATCTGTATCAAATACGATCCTTTTTTGCGAAGAAAGAAGCTCTCTTATTCTATCATCATCCGTTCTAAAAATTGTCTTTAGCGAACTAAAAATTTCGTAATTCATCGGGGTTAGGTAGCGTTGTACGAAAGTGCTCTTCCCAGAAGCCGGACATCCGATCATGAAAATAACTTCGAAGTTTTTACCAAGGTCATGAGGTAAATGCATTTCGACGTCTTCATTCTCACACACGAATAGGGAAGGATTGAAAGATGGAGGCTTTTGGATTAAGTCAAACCCATGATTTTCATCTAAAAAGAAGGCTTCTGGTGTGTAAAACTTCACCTTCAAATTACGGGCAAAAAGAGCATCAACAGAAGAGTGATCAGATTTAATATCATTGAAAACACGTCCTGCGGCGTCCCCAACGTAAAAGGAATCACTTTTAGAAATTGTTTCACATTCGTGCAATTTTTCTATCAATCTCCAAATGCCGATGCACGGCTTTCGGGAAAAATCCCTTTTAACGCTAAAAAATGCTTCTCCTTCAACGTTTAAGCTTCGGAAAACGTTTTCAATTTTTAATTTAAAGCCTTCCAAGTTAACACTACCATTGCCGATGCCAAGCTGATTGCTAATTATTATGAATGTGTAACCTTTTTCCTTGTATTCGTTTATCTTATCGTATATGATATTTTTATCGAATAAAAATTTCCAATCATTGCAATTTCGGGGAAAAGTATAGCCAGATTTTGTTGTAATTATTGTGCCATCAAGATCAAAAGAAGCAACTTTGTCACTACAAACTTTACTTTTCAAGTTTGAAAAGGCGTAAACTGAGCCATACTTTTTCCAGTTTAAACTTTTTACGCTAGAGCCTAAGAGTACAGAGTAAGCATCAGCTTTCAACTTAGAATCATCTTTTAATTCAATTTTGGCAACCTTGAAATTAGATACGTCATTTTCATTTTCTTCACAACAATGTTTATTGGATTCTGTCATTTAAATGTATCATCTATATTATCTAAAAAAGTTTACAATTTGATTAACATATAATAATCAGTAGCTTTGCAAAACCATGAGAGACAACAAAAAAGAAGCAAAATATACCGTTTGCCAAACCTGCTATGTACTTACCTCAGAGAATGTTTAATTTATTTTTAAAAAATTTTTAAATTTGCGTGTAATTTGAGATAATCCTCTCTATACTTTTAATGCGAAGTTTAGTTAAAAAACATACCAGTAAAGAATACACGTTTTGATTTGTTTTGTTGAAAAAACTCCACTCTTTTGACATGAAACTTGTTAGAAAGTTTTTCTAACCACAACATATTTTGCTACCTTTCAAGTTAACATCAAATGCGTTTTCCAACAGTTTATATTGGGTAGGTCAATATATCGTTTTGATTTCAACGATGCTTTTATACTGTTCTAAATTTAAAAATCGAACAAAAAAGTTTTTTGATATTTTTAAGACTTATTTTAGGGTCAAATAAATAAATTTGGGTGTGAGTAATTTTAAGAATATATATATATTGAAATTTAATTTTCTTTTTAATGAATCAGTTGAAATATATATACTCATATAAAAAATATTTTAAATAAATGTTTGATATGACTATATTTTCCATGTAATTGGGTGAATATTGGTAAGTTAAGCTTTTAAATACCGCAAATGAAAGGAGTAAATGTAAAAAACGCTACATGACATTTCATATTTAAATTTCGCAATGAATATATTTTCCTAATTTGTACTAATAAAATCCTCTGATTAAAGACTGGCATTAGTCGAGCCTAGTTTTTATGGTTATAAAAATATGTATCCGATTATTTCATCCCTTTTGTCCTTGTAACATTTTTTTAGAAAATATAAATGGAACAAAAAATAAAATCGAAAAGTATTTTAACTCAAAATAAAGTTATTTTCTGCTACTCGAAAATGGATTTTATAAAGATAGAGCACATTTTCTGCACAAAGCATTTTTGAGTGCTATGATTTTTAAGCAGTGCATCTGGGTTATGACTTCAATTTTTTTTAAGAAAAATAAAGTTCTGATGTTTTTTTGGATGACATTTTAATTACTAATTTATCTTTCATCAAGCATTTTATTTAGTTTTGCAAAAACATTACGCGCTTAACATGATTTTTTAAATTTATCAATGAAAATTTTGGGTCGGGATAATCTATGCCACAAATTTGGGTCTGACTAAAACCTAAATCCATACCATTACGTATTGTTCAATTACTAAGCAATAACACAATATAATCAAATGAAACTTAACTTACTTATAGAACCTGAGTCTCTTATTCAGAAAAAATCTAATTTCGCTATATTTATTATATATTTTTTTTATAATTGAAAAAATGTTAAAAGTTTTGCTTTTTCCTTCATTTCTGTAATATCGATATTCAAAGTTATGTCTCTTGGAAGAAAAATATAAATTTAAAGAGAATTTACTATATAATTTATGATTTCTATTTTTTTGTAAAATTTTGCTCGTTTAGGCTTTATAGCGATTCTTTTAACAAACTTAGAATTAATAAATACCTAGGCAGGGATTTGACAATACTCCAATATGTTTTCTGATATTAGGGAAGTATTTTTTTCAAAACTTTTATATAATTCTATAAGTGTTATACAGCTTGTAGAACAGAACATAAAAGAGGTGTCAAATCAACACTTTTGACCTAAAAATTAAACAATATAAAAAAAATACAAAAAATCTGCGGTTTAAAACATGAGTGTAATAATACAAGCTAACAATCGAAGATTTTTAACACAAATAAATAAACTTTCAATAAAATTCTTTGCATCATTCTTCAAGTATAAGATCCCAAATGTAAACATTCCAAGTAAAAATAACTTTACAAGTCAAGCAAAAATGGAGCCTAAAATAAAATTTGAAGAACAAACTGAACATTTCTTCGAATTTTTTATGTATACCATTATTATAAAATTAATACATAAATTGGGTGAAAAGTTAAACCCTACTAAGGATTTTTTCATTTCCAAATAAGATGAGTAAGGCAGCGTTTATATTTTAGAAGATATTTCATCTTGGTTGGTATATCTACAATTTTTAATCATCACATACAGAGCAAATAGTAGGTATCTATCATTTATCAAAAAAAATTACTTTTTATTGTTTTATACAGATCTTAAATGTCTCAAATTTTTATAGTAAAATATAATTTAATACAATTAATAGATATAATTTAAACAATATTAAGCTTACTAAATCTTTAAAACAATTATTTAAATCTATTAAATTTTTAAAATTTAAATTGTGGATTGAATGGATAATTAGTTTGTTCGAGAATAAAGAAAAATAATTCAAAAAATTTGTTAATATCAAATAAAAATTAAGAAACTACACAAAAATATTTTAAACTTGAAAAAATACTTTTTGCACTTTTTTTCATTTTATTATTGAAAATTTTATTTTTTTTCGTGAAGAAAATAGAAGTGGGCATAGGTAGGCACATGTGCAGGCCCCGCGCTAACCAAAATTTTTTAGGGGGGCTCAAACTTTCTAGTGTGTTGAATATACACTTAAAGTTTTTTCAAAAAAAGCTTTTATCAATGTGACAAAAAATAGATATAGAAAATCATTTGAAAACTATCTTTGAGAAACAAAAATTAAAGAAGAATCATTTTATTAAAAAATTGTGAATAAGTTAATATTCCATGTTTAAACAGTTAACGTTAGTCTTCTTAGTTTTTTGTTAAAATTCTTTAGGAAATCATCAAATGTAACTTTTTTAGTGAGTTTTTTCCCTTGAGAAAGAATTATAAAGTTTTCTTTTCTTTCACTCAGCATCGACTTTCGTGAAGAAGTGAAAACTCTTTTAAGTGTTGAAAAACTTCTTTCATACGACGCTGTGCTGATGCCTATTGTTAAAGCAGCTTAAAAAATATACTGTAAAGTAAATAATATTTTAGTAAAAATATCATAATTACCAATATACAAAGAAAAGATCTCATTACAGGCGGACTTGATAGGATATAATTCCTTTAAAATATCAGAAATTTCTATTCCTGGTGGTAAGTTCTTTCCCTCCAAAAAAGTTTTGATAACCTAGTTATGTCAAATATTAAAAACGATTATTATAGAAAACGTATTATTCAAATGATAGATTACTAAGCACTGAGAAGATAAAATATTTTCGTCAGTCTTTATTTCAAGAAGAGTGCATAGTGGTTTGATTTTCTCATACATAAGGAAATGTTCTTTTGAACAAGGCATAAGGCAGTTAATAGCATTTATAATAGAAATGTTTTGATCTGCAAATCTGAAAAATTCCAAAAACTCTTTAAGCAAAATAGTAATATATCATTTTTTACCTTTTTGAAATTTCCTGTATTACTGAATCAAAGCATTCATAATATATTTTTCTAATTTTTGCAATTTCTGAATTATTATCATCAGAATTAGGCTTCAGGGATGAATCAACTTCAAAATCACTCAATCTTTGAGGGAAACTTTTTTTTCTTTGACTTCTAGTGTCTTCTGAGTACATATTGTTTGAAATTTCCACAAATTTTTTAAACTCTGTTTCCTTTTTTCTCTCTTCTTTTAGGACGTTCAGGGTGGAGTCAATCAAGCTTTTTGCTGTGACGATATTTGAGGAATTACTCTAAAACATTGAATTTAAATTAAATAACATGCTAAAAAGTTTTGATAAAGACGATCTTACTTGAAAAAAGTTGTTCAAAGGAGTGAAAAGCTCTAAAATTTTATGGGAAACTAAACAGATAAAAAGACATTTTTTTCTTTTAAAATGTTTTAGAATTTCACTTGAATCTATTGATACTCTCAAATCACTGCTTGATTGAAGCGCCTCAAGAAGTTGCAAAAGAGGAAGATAGTTTTCTTTGATATATTTTGTTGTCTCATAGTGACCATACCAGCGCTAATCAAGAAGTCTTTTCAAAGTGATAGAACCACCTATGTCTTAAATAAATAGAAGTCAATTTACTAGTTAACCATGAATAAAACGTCACTGAAACTCACCGTTAATAATATGCTTTTGAACAGGGGTGAGACTTTTTACCAAAATACACCCAAACAGATGAAAATAAATTTAAATATTCAAAGAATAAGTAAATATACATAGAAGAATTATTCTCAGGATAAAACTAATATAAATTATTAATTTGATATTGAATTATAAAAAATTAATCTATATTTTTTTTAATTAAAATGGTTTATATTGGTTGGTTGGAGATATCAAAGCACTTTCAGCCGTAAGGCTATATGCTCGCATTATGCTTAAGATGGTTAATCACAGTTTTTGTGAATTTGTTTTTAGAGTTGGGAGCCTTGGAGATCGAACCCCTGACCTTCAACTGTTAAGCTGAGACAACCATTGAGGATCTGAAAAAATAGTTTATATTATAATAATAATTTAAAATATAATAATTATTTATAAATAATAATATAATTATTTTATAATAGTAAGTTTGATAACACAAAATAAATTTTTAATTTAAATAATTATACTAATATGTGTGGCCTGGCAAGAAAATGGGTGACATAAATATATATAACAATACTCTATTACCAGCTCTTGTTCAAACTTAAATATCTGTATATCTTTTTATTTTAAGTATTTATTTAATATTATTTTTAATTTCAAGTTCTTATTTGTAAATAAAGAACATATTTGTGTATATTTGGGTGTATTTGTATATATTTTGGTGTATTTGGGTAAAAAGTCCTACCGTTTGAACAGTAGTTAATTTGGACAATTTTTAAAATTCATTAGCTAAATCAAAAAAGTGTTTCAGTTCTTTAACTTTGCAAAGAGAATCCATGACAACTAGGTGTAGACGATGGTTGAAACAGTGGATGTACGGAATATTTTTACTTGCGAGTTCTGATACTTTTTTTTGAACGCCTGCATGTTTACCTGAAAGATTTAATAAAATGAGAACAAAAGTTAAATATTTAGATGAAAGATTATGATTAGTGAATTTTACCAGCCATTACAGAAGCACCATCGTAGCACTGAGAAATCACACAATCAAGATTCAAACTATTCTTCTCTAAGCTTTCTTTGTTAATTACTGCAATCGAATTAGCATCAGCTGAAACAGTAGATAATTATTGCATCATTAACTACGATTTCTTTCAAAATTGTAATCATTTCGTTTTGCATTGAATGATGTGTATAGAAGCAATGCTTTGGAATTAGCTTAGCAATCTAAATTACAATAAATGTTGCTATCAAAATAAAATAGAAAAACTAAAAACCTTACATTCATAAGTTTTTCATCATTTTCCATAGTATATTCAAACATATTTAAAAAAAGTCCGGAATTAAAATCACTGTCTTCATCTTTATTTACTGTACTTCCTTGAAAAGTGAATTCGTTTATTGCTAAAAACTTAGCAACTTTAAATAAAGCATTCAAATAATATCTAAATTGGATATAAATTACAAAGTTATTTATTTACAAAAAAATGGTTTTTTAAAATACAATACCTGTTATGTTCTATTTTTTAGTAATGAGCTCGTTGCCAATTGTTTTATTAGTTTCAAGCCTCTTTATACTTTCAAAATATAAAAATGTTGATTCTTTATGCATTGCAGACTCTATATATTTAAAAGAATAGAATACTGCTTAAAAACATATTAAGTAAGCAAACTTATAAGTTACCTTCATGCTTAGCAAATCCTTTGTTTTTCTCCAACGCATGTTTCCAATCTGAAAAACCATTGCGAACAAAAAGAGAATTAAACTCTTTATTCCAACTCGTTTTGGCAAAGTTTCTGCAATAATAGCAAAAGGAAGAATTCTTTTGCACAGAATACTCTAGCCATTTCCTTCCTTGATACCAAGATTTTTGGAAACTTCTTTTTTGATTATTAACAGGATATGAGACTAAATTTGGTTGGAAAGGTTGAGTTTGCTTAGTTCCCAAGTCTAGTTTAGGTGTTGAAGTAACACCTGCTATATTGTAAATAGGGAGTAAAAACTTTACCTTGTGGTTTAATATCAGAATTTTGAGTATTCAAAGAGTGACCTTCATTTAGTAAATCTGGTTGAGTACCTTAAAGTATAAGCTTATATATCAAAGTTTTTAAAAATAAACAACTATCATACTTCCAGATAAAAAAGATTGTGATTGAACAAAGGCATTAGTGTTTTGATTTGAAGTAGAATTTTCATCTCGGTTCATATCCAAATGAATTTTTAAATCTTTCTTTTAGATTAAAAAACTTTTTTTTAATTTCTTTTATTTATAATGTATAAACTTTAAAAATAAAAATTATTTTTTATGTCTATACAAAATATAATTTTGATTTATTTGAAAAAATATGATATAAATTTTGGTCAAATTTCTGCAAAAGTTTTTTGATCTTAGTAATAACCGAACCTAGAAAATAAGCTTTTGTGCACTTGGGACTTCTTAGCAGTAAGAATAATTACATATAGGGACAGGAGGGGCCGGAGCGTTGTCCCTTTATTTTCAGCCTATTTAAGCCTGTCAATGAGCCTAATTTTTTGAAAAAGAGCTTTTTAAAAATTTATTATCTATAATAGAGATGATTTTCTACGAAAATAAACTAAATATCAAGATTATTACTATTTTTATAAGAAAATTGTAAAAAAAATAATATAATGTAATAAAAACATATTTAACTTATTATAAAACAAAAATAATATAAGCAAATCATGAATAAAAATTACTACAAAGCATCTCCTTGTGAATTTGGAAAGAAGGAAAGTTTTTTCTGATTTTTATCAAAGAAACTTTTCCTTTTAGACGACATTATAAACTATAAAATAACTTTAATAATTGGATTGGATTGGAATATCTAAGCACTTGCCAACTTTGTTGATATTCTTGCTTGATTGCTGGATTATTGGTTAGGAAATTGTGCTTTGATTGTGGAGGATTTCTAAATTAGTAAAGGGGATGGAAGAGAAAGAGTATCTGAGAAAGTAAATATGATAGAATAAAAGTAGTGATGTTAATCTTTGTGGGTGAATGGGAGTAAATTAGGGTTTGATTAGGTTTTGTGTGAGGCTGTTGTTGTAGATGAAAAAAAATGCAAAAAATCAGAGTAAAAAAACGCCCGTATTGAAAGGAGTTATGAAATAAGATAAGAGGATCTGAGGAAGAGCAGTGTGGGATTAATTGAGGAAAATTTGATGGAAAGGAATTGAAAGGAAAAGGAAGCCATTTTAGGAAGGACTAAGCTTTAATTAAATAACACTTGAATTGGATTGGATTGGAATATCTAAGCACTTGATGCTTGCTTGATTGATGGATGTTTATATTAAAAACAATGAAACAAAATTGTTTATTTTACAGTGACTTGAGATTGATAAGAGGGGGGCTCACATTTAAGGAGAGGGGGGGGGGCTTACTTTATGAGTGGGGGGGGGGGGGGGGGGGGGCTCAAGCCCCCAATTTTAATAGGACGCGCGGGCCCTGCACATGTGGGCATTTTTACTAAACACCCAGAAAGATGAACTATTTTTATAAAATATATTTAAAAATATTTTCTATAAAAATTTATCAATTTAAGTATTGATTTTTAAAAATCAATTATTTTTTAAAATGAATAGAAATAATATTATAAAATCTGGTTTGTGAATATGTAAGTCTTTTTAGTTTTTTTCCTTTTTATTATTTTTATATTATAATTTACTTTTAGATATCAAATAAATAAAATATTTAAGAGAAAAAAATGTTTTAAATGTGTGAAAGCCAACCACAAATTTAAAAAAATGCAATCGTGACTTGTTTAAAGATTATCCTAACGTGACTATAATGTTTTTCTTATTAGGTATACTAAAATTTTTTTGAGCCTCATGGTTGTTAGGGTGTACCTCTCAGCTTAACAGTTGAAGGTCAGGGGTTCGATCCCCAAGGCTCCCAATGCTAAAAAAAAAAAACAAATTCACAAAAACTGTGATTAATCATCTTAAATTTGTAAAAGCCTCATGCCAGCTTTCGAAATCCTTGCATTTTACAAGCTGTGTCAAATAAAACAACAACAACAACAACAACAACTAAAAAATTTGAGTTTTTTGATAAAAAAATTCTTTGCCTCGATTTTTTACTCATTTTACACAATCCCATTGATGTAATCTAATATTTTTGAAATATTTACATAATATTTTATGTTTTGTAAACTGTTAAAGCGCCAGGATTTTTTCAGCTAAGAGCGCCATATCAATTAAAAAAACATCACAATATTTGTAATTATATAAACTCACATTCTTTGGGAATATGATTTTATATACTCTTGTTATCAACACAAATAAGCTCATCACTTCTCTTTCTATATTTACTGTTTCCATTCGTGTGACATCTGTAAATCAACTTTGTAAGAGTTAAGCAGGAAAAGCGTCATTTTGTAATTCCTTGCGTGTGACAAAATCAAATGATTTAGAACATGTATGTGTGTTTCAAAAAATACGTCATTTTGTTCTTTCTTTTAGTAGCCTTAATTTTGATTTGATTTTGTCCGAACGAGGCAGTTTTTCTTATCAAGTAACTTTAGTTCACAATTTTTTTTTATAAAAATACGAGTAACTTCTGAGTGACGTGTGTATGTACAAAAAACAGTCAAAAGTAAATTTAGATGTAATGTGTCTTATTGTTGGAGCATAGCAACATGTGTGTATGCATGTATTATATAAATATTTTTTGGTTATTCATGAGAATTTTTTTATTTCATTAGCAAGTCCATCACTCTGAACAATCTATCTACGCCCCTAGCAATAAGACATATTACATCTAAATTTACTTTTCGCTCTTTTTTGCACATTATGTAATTAAATTTTCATTTTAAAATCAATGTTTTCGTTTGCAACTTTTTTTTTAGATTCTTAATTTTAAGTTTTCTAATAACCCATAAAATGAAAACATTAATGTTATCTGAGAAAGTCATTGAATTGTATGAAAAAGTTAAAAGCCTTCGTAAAGTAGGTGAAACTTTTGGTGCGCTCAATGATCAGGTACATAGAATTATTTTGAAAAAAAATGAAATTTTACAGGAGTATGAAGGTAGCACAATTTCTACACGTAAACGCAAAGGTAGAAAACCGGTAATGAGGAAATTAACAGTTTAAAATTTAAGTGGTTCCAAGTTGTAGCATCTAGAAAAGTTCTTGTAAATGGACTTAATACAACGCCAAGCTTCACGTTTTGCAAAAGACTTAAAAATAGAGTCATTTCGAGCTTCAAATGGATGCTTGCGAAAGTTTTTGATTATTAAAAAAATTCTATCTTTTAGCTATCACTATCCACTATGACTAAAGTTCCTACGCCGTCCCCTCCACGTTTTCTGCCCCCTTGCCTACTTTCAATGTGCCTGACTTAAACGTAACTCTCATCTCCATCTCCTCAAAGCTTTCAAGGATGGAGTCTCGATTCGAGGACATGGAGTCAACTCTGCGTACTTCAGATACCCCGTCTCGACTTCCATTCCTTCCTCTCTATTGACAACACAGCCCTTCTCAGCTACGCTTCTCCCTCCGTCTCTATTTACTCTTCCCACTCTGACAAGTGCTTTGCCTTTACCTGTTTTTCCACCCACTCTGCGGTGCCCTTAAGTAATTTATCGACGGCTCCACTCACGGCCTCCCTCCCGTTAGGAGGTTATTTACAACACCCCCTGGACCTCTTGGCAGATGGCGGGTCCGCGTAATATTGTAATTATCCAAAAATAAAGAACTTAACTTGAAAGGCGAAGTTATGCTCTATTACATGAGGCCCTTATACCACACATCCCCGCTTTATCTAAGGAGGAATTATCAACCCTCAACGGAATGCTGAGGACCCATTGTGTGGCGGCCCAGTCCACCTGAACTAACGTCAACCACTCTACCCCGTCCCTCCTCTCAATCGCAGGAATAACCGGAATCACGATTCCTCCACCCAGGACCTCTACTTCTCGCCCATGCCAGCTCCGCCGCGTTGTGGTTCTTTTCGCCCCGGGAACAATATGGGCCATAAGTTTACCTTACGTCGCCCCTTATGGGGGAGGTCCTCCTTTGTGGACCTACCCCCCCCCCCCCCCCCCCCCAAGTCAGCTTCGGGGTCACCCAGCGAACCCCGTCTTCCCCGACCCCCCTCTCCACCTTCGGACTGGACCGTAGGGCGATTTGATCGGGAATATCCTTGGGGCTACGGCCTCCCGAGTGCAACTATTCCACCACAGGGTCGGCCCAGACAAAGCCTGACCTCCCCGCCTCCGGTCCCTGTGCTGAGACCTCAGTTGAGACAAGCCCAGATTCTGTGGCTCCGCACCTACCTACCCTAGAAAATTGGACGGTAGGTATTCTAGATAGGGAATTCCCTCGGGGCTATGAACCCCCTAGCGCCACCTCGCCCAGTGCGGGCTTGAAGAGGCGTCGACTGTATTCACCACCCCCATTAAATTTTTTCGGAACGGAGAGGCCCAACAATACCCATACGGGTATGCTCCGGTTCGGAGCCAAACGGCATCACATGATACAATTGTGGCTAAGGAATCGATTCAGACAGACCCTATTGATCGGTCGGCAGCCTCACCCACTTGGACACCCAGTCCGTCTTTTCTTCTGGATTCGCTACCTGTTGAGCCTGTGGCTCAACCTGCCGGAGCACCAGAGGGTTATCCCCAGCCTGCTTCCGTCACACCAGATCCTGAGCCAGTCGCTACTGAAAAACCTATAACCGAGTCATCACCCCCTTTCGGGTCCCTAAGAGGAGCTTCCTCGAGGACCTGGGTTTCCCAGCCGGAGCACCAGTACAAATTCCAGGGTCCCTGGTACAGTTTTTTATTGAAGTGGTAAACGGACAGCCTATGCTAATTCGTTCACCACTACACCCGGCTCCTAGAATTCCCACGACACTAGTGGGTCCTCCACCAAAACACAGAAAGACAGCCAGTCCTGGTTTGGCCGAACGAGGACACCGTTCTTCCCCCTCGATGTCCTCCTCTCAGTCCATATTCATACGGACCCGGAGGCAACTTTCGCTTTTAAAAGCGATGGTTCCATAAGGATATTCATGGGCCTGCAGGAATTTTTCGTCCCAGCACCGGAGCCTTATTGGACTTTTACGACCAGAATAAGTCCTTATTCCCTCCCAGATTCTGGAAGGCGATATTTTCATAGGTCCTATCATTTGATCCTGAGGATAACCTTTTCCCGGACCCCGCGGAAGACCAATTACAATTCAATCATTGACATCACCTTGTGCCGTCAGCTGATTTCGACATTTGCGGGCTCAGCACGGATAAAAGCCCTGAGCCCAACAGCTTCATTCAAAATGACGGCCCCTCTCTTTCGATCACCTAAGGACCTCCACCAAAAGACGGCCAGAATTCTAGCAGGAGGATACAGACCCAAACTCATCTCGAACACCCCCTTTGGATCCCTGTCAAGATTCTCGCTCCCGCCGGCTGAACAGCGAGACGCATTCTATATAGAAGAAGCAATAAAATAATTTATAATTTAAAAATTTATATTTTAAATATTTTATAATCATATATATAATAATATGATGTATTTATTACATCATTTTTAATTGCAAAATTTATTTTTTAGAATGAAAACTAGAATAGCTTCAATTACACATTTAGTCAATTTGATTGGAACTGAGAAAGAAATGAACCCTTCACAATTACCAACTTTGAGAGATATACTGAGATTTGGAATATGGTTAAGATAACAAAGTCTTGAAGACTACAGAAACATTTCAGTCGATAATCTTATTCAATTACTTTATATAAACCTTATTGAAAATTGAAAGCATGCAAATAATTTATTCACACAACCTGTTCTGAACTCTAAAGTTCACATAACAAAAAAGCTCAAAGAAATTTGGAACCAAGCAAAAAATATATCTCTTGGGAGAAGCAGCATCAAAGTCAAATTAAACTTCATTGATAGACTTGATAAACTCTTTGATATTTTGAAATGTAAATGCACAATTCATAGTTGTGAAGAATTTCGTTGTAATGAATGTGAATATAAAACAAACATAAATTGTAAATGTCCTAAAATAAGTAAAATTCCTGTTAAAGAACTACATTTTGTATTGGATCAGAGAAAAAAAGTAGGATCATTTTGGCTCTCATCAAATTGGTTAGACTGATGATAAAGAGACCAAAAAGCAATCAAACAAGCAGAAAAGAAAAGCTTTGGAAAAAGAAAATATTGATAAAAAAAATTGTTGAAAATTTAGTGGAAAGTTCACAATTTTTAGATAACGCATATTTGTCAGAAGCGGACTCAAAATCAGAAAATGAAGATGATGATTATGAAATAAATTTACCTTCAAAGAAAAAGTTGAAATATAATACGATGCAAATACATAATGTGGCAAAGCATAGTCTAAAATATGGTGTTGGATTGAATGCAAAAGCGGCCGTTGCAACTGCTGCCTTCTCAATATAATAAAAGACACATATTGGATCATAATAAAGAAAAAGAGCTGAAGAAAAACTTAAGCGATGAATTCGATTTTCTTTTCCAAAAAAAAGAAATTAACTGCATATTTTATGATGGACGTAAAGATAATACTAAAGTGATGATTAAGCCAGAAAACTGGAATCAGCAGTTCCCAAGTGTTATAAAAGAGACACATTGTTCAGTATGCTCTGAGCCAGGTGGAGAATATCTTTATCACTTTGTTCTTGAAAAAAGTTCAGAGGGAAAGAAACCAGCGAAAAGCCATCTGAGGAGACTCTACTAATGTTAATACAGGATGGAAAGGTGGTTCGATGCGTTGGGTAGAAGTTAAACTTTGCTGTAAATTAAATTGGCTGGTATGTGCTCTCCATACAAATGAACTACCCTTAACCTTATTAGTGCTGAACAAAATTTGTCCGCTCAAGTGCTGGGGGGCGTAAAGTGCCACCCCCCCCCCCCCCCATTTTTCTCAGATATTAATAAGTTTTTATAAATATTTTTAATGTTACATATATATTTCAACTATGCTGAATTCAGTGGTCATGTCCATTTTTTATCAAAAGGAATCAAACCTGTCAAAAAATTTATTTTATATTTGACAGCTCATCTCAAAAAGGAACTTTTTATTTAAATAATTATATAAAGTTTTTTACACATGTATACCCATTTTCAAATATGGTAAATTGAGTGGTGATATTCATTTTTTTTATGAAAATCAATTAAACCTGTCAAAAAATTGATTTAAATGTGACAGCTTATCTCAAAAAGGAACTTTTTATCTAAATAATTATATCAAGTTTTTTACACATGTATACCCATTTTCAAATATGGTGAATTCAGTGGTGATATTCATTTTTTATGAAAATCAATCAAACCTGTCAAAAATTGATCTAAATGTGACAGCTCATCTCAAAAAGGAACTTTTTATCTAAATAATTATATAAAGTTTTTTACACATGTATACCCATTTTCAAATATGCTGAATTCAGTGGTGATATTCATTTTTTATGAAAATCAATCAAACCTATCAAAAAATTGATCTAAATGTGACACCTCCTCTCAAAAAGAAACTTTTTATCTAAATAATTATATAAAGTTTTTTTACACATGTATACCCATTTTCAAATATGCTGAATTCAGTGGTGATATTTATTTTTTATGAAAATCAATCAAACTGTCAAAAATTGATCTAAATGTGACAGCTCATCTTAAAAAGAAGCTTTTTATCTAAATAATTATATAATGTTTTTTACACATATATACCCATTTTCAAGTATTCTGAATTCAGTGGTGATATTCATTTTTTCCTCTCTCAAAGCATTCTGATTAGAGAATCTTCTTGTTGATCTTAGACTTTTTTATTAGGCCTGAATATTTGTCAAACAATCTCATTTCAAAGGTTTTTTTCTAATGAATCATTCGTGATGTTCATTGTTCAATTACAAAAAGTTGTGCACGTTCTTCATTTAAAAAATTATCTCTTTGACGCAAAAGGAAAAATATGGACAAATTCAATTTAAATTAAAAATATCTTGATAGTGACTAAATTCTCACATATTGGCATCTGTGCCATTTTTGATAAATCTGACCTATTCTAAATTTTCAGATTTCCTACCCATCTTATCTAAATCTTAATTGTAATCCTAAATGATAAGCTATAGATTTAAATATTTTTCATTTCTAAAAGAAAAACTTATTTTTCACAGTCAAAATCTTTTTTGAAGCATCTAATATTATATAATTAAACCACTTCCTAGTTCATTAGAACATGGTAGATCTTCCATTTAGTCAAGATACATATTTTTTTTTAATTATTTGTTTTGATCACATGTTCTCTTTTCAATTAGTTTTCAACTTGGTTCCTTCTCTCATACAAATTTTCAAAAGATTTTATAATACGTTTTGTTTTTTTTTTAATAAATATTTTATACTCAAGATGATTGTAGAAAGTAAATATACAAAAAAATGTATATTTTTACTATATACCTAATATGCAGCCATTTTTTGAAATTTTTTTACAGAACTGATTTTCAGGCATACATTACTAATTCAATTGCCACTTCGAGATATTTTTTTAACCGTATTATCCAAAATCCAGTACAGAAATAAAATAAGCATAGTCGATTTGGTATAAAACATATTTTATTTTTTTGGAAATATTTTTGAAGACAGTATCTAGAAGTAAACCGCAAATCTAATTGAAGCTTTCAGATATTTTAAAACCATAAATGCCAACCCTGAGTCCAAAAATGAAACCAGCATCTTCCATTTGGCATAAAAACAGATATTTTATTTAAATTTTAAAAATATTTCTGTAGACATTAGACGTAAATCGAACATTTGATTGACACTTTCAGACATTTAAAACCTCTAAATGCAAAAAATGATTTCAGAAATAAAAATTATCATGGTCGAAATGGTATAAAAACATATATTTCATGTAAAATTAAAGAGAATATTTTGGGATATAGTTTTCAGACATAAACCACAAATTTAATTGACACTAGCAGTAAAACCTCAAAATGCGAAAACTGTGTTCAGAAATGAAATCATCATGATCTATTTGCTATAAAAACATATATTTCATGTAAAATTTGAATCAATATTTTTGGAAACAAATTTTAGAACTAAACGCAATTTGATTGATACTTATAGGTCTTTTCGAATTCAAACTGCAAAAATTGAGTCCATAAATGAAACTAGCATGGTTGATTTGGTATAAAAACATATATTTAATTGTAAAATTTGAATGAATGTTTTTGGAGACAATTTTTAGAAGTAAACCGCAAATTTGATTAACACGTATAGGTATTTTCACATCCTAAATGTAAAAAATGAGTTCAGAAATGAAAACAGCATGATTGATTTGGTATAAAAACATATATTTCATGTAAAATTGAGAGAATATTTTTGGAGATAGCTTTTAGAAGTAAACCGAAAAATGGGATTGACATTGTCAGATATTTTAAAACACCTAAATGTAAAAAATGAGTCCAGAAATAAAAACAACATGATCGATTTGGTATAAACATATATTTTATGTAAAATGTGAAGGAATGTTTTTGGAGACAATTTTCAGAAGTAAACCGCAAATTTGATTAACACTTATAGGTATTTTCAAATCCTAAATGTAAAAAATGAGTCCAGAAATGAAAACAGCATGACCGATTTAGTATAAAACATATATTTTATGTAAGATGTGAAGGAATGTTTTTGGAGACAATTTTCAGAAGTAAACCGCAAATTTGATTAACACTTATGGGTATTTTCAAATCCTAAATGTAAAAAATGAGTCCAGAAATGAAAACAACATGATCGATTTGGTATAAAACATATATTTTATGTTAAATATGAAGGAATGTTTTTAGAGACAATTTTCAGAAGTAAACCGCAAATTTGATTAACACTTATAGGTATTTTCAAATCCTAAATGTAAAAAATGAGTACAGAAATGAAAACAGCATGACCGATTTAGTATAAAACATATATTTTATGTAAAATGTGAAGGAATGTTTTTGGAGACAATTTTCAGAAGTAAACCGCAAATTTGATTAACACTTATAGGTATTTTCAAATCCTAAATGTAAAAAATGAGTCCAGAAATGAAAACAACATGGTCGATTTGGTATAAAACATATATTTTATGTAAAATGTGAAGGAATGTTTTTAGAGACAATTTTCAGAAGTAAACCGCAAATTTGATTAACACTTATAGGTATTTTCAAATCCTAAATGTAAAAAATGAGTCCAGAAATGAAAACAACATGATCGATTTGGTATAAAACATATATTTTTTGTAAAATGTGAAGGAATGTTTTTGGAGACAATTTTCAGAAGTAAACCGCAAATTTGATTAACACTTATAGGTATTTTCAAATCCTAAATGTAAAAAATGGGTCCAGAAATGAAAAGAGCATGACCGATTTAGTATAATAACATATTTTATGTAAAATTTGAAGGTATATTTTATTAGATATATTTTTGATCAATCAAAATTTTGATTGACATTTTCTAAAAAGTGGCCAGGATTATTGAAAAAATTAAATATTATAGTATTATGCGTTCCAAACTGTATATAATTATAAATTTTCAGTGTATTATATAATATAGATCCTAAGTTATAAGGTTAAGTATAGATAATGTCAAAATTTTGCTCAAAAATTTTAATTTTTGATTTTGATTGACAGTTTTAAACATGAAGAGGTCATTCAACTACCATGAAAATGGATTCAAAAGATGCAGCTAGCGATTTTAGGAAAAGTGACAAAATTTGAAGGGATATGATTCAGCCAATTTTCTACAATTAATTTTTTAGTGAAGGGGGGTGGCGTTTTACGCCCCAGCACTAATAGGGTTAAGGCATTTGATAAAAGCTTTGGATGGTAACACTTTATCAAACAATAGATGGACTGGCAAGCTTGGAAACATGATTGATACAGTGACTGAACTTGAAATCAATTTTTCTTTTGCTAAGATTTGCAATGGAAGGCTCCATCAGTGATGAAGTCGTACAAAGTCTGTCTTCTGATCAAGCTTACGGATATAGAATCACACGAGCCATCAATACAGGAAAAATGTCAAAAGATCTTGGTTTTCTCGAAATTGGTCCAGTCAGTCATTCAAGATGGTTGACTACAGCAAACAGATTTTGCCGTTTGTGGGTTTCTAAACATGGATTAAAGGGTAAGAATTACAATAACTTAAGGCTCATCATAGAATACATAGTTGGAGTTTACTATCCTTGCTGGTTTAATATAAAAATCAATTATTCTTGGATAGAAAGACCGAGACATGTTTTGTCACAACTTAATTTATTGAAACTTCAACAAAAAGAGGTAGTAAACGTTGTTTCTCCTACCATTAAACGCTCTGCATGGTATGCTTTCAGTGAAATGATAATTCAAGCATTGATATGTTCTGAAGATATTAATGAGAGGAAAATTGGGGTAGAAAAAATAATGAACATCAGGGAAAGAGAAAGGCTTAATGAAAAAAACATTGTTCGTTTGAGGAAAACACCTCTAATCAATTTTAATGCTTCATCTTTATTGAATTTAATTGATTGGACAGAAAATGTATTCCAACCACCATTAAAGTGTGAACTGAGTTTATCTGAAATAGAAAAGTTCATTGACAAGCCCATGCAAGATTCCAAATCGCCATGTCACTCTCAATCAATAGAAAGATGTGTTAAGCAAGTATCTGAAGCGTCATGTAAAGTTTATACACATGAAAAACGTGATGGATACATAAGATGCCAAAATGCAAGTAGACAAATAATGTATAAATATCAATCAAAAAAAGACTTGATAGATCTTATTTGAATAAAGACTACATGTACATAACTTTGTTTTTGTTTAACAGTTTAAATATAGATTAATAAAATTAAAATTTACTATTTTTTTCTATACAAAAACCATGCTACTAAGCAATACGCAATTTACCAAGCAAAATATTCTGCAAAAACTGAAAATAATATTTTTTTTCATAGACATCTCATCTAAACACAACTTTTTAGACCGGCTTTTAAAAAAATAAATAAAATTTTTTTTTGTTTGTATTTGACACACCCTAATATATATGGCATTTAAATAAATCATGTGAAGTCCAGAAAATATAGCATATGTACTGTTTTATGTTGTGCTGTAAATCTTTCTTTAAAGAATTTCACCTTCCCGGAGGTCCTTAAGCTTCACAAAGTGGTACCTATACATAACAGAAATGATAAAAATTGTATAGATAATTATAGACCCGTCTCAATAGTTCCTATACTCTCAAAAATATTTGAAGAATATATACATTTTCAATAAAAACTTACTTGATCTGAATAAATTATTTCAAATTTGGGTTTCGAAAACATTATTCGACAGAAGCTTTTCACTAATATTTAACCATATTCCTGACGAGCTAAAAATCTATATAACTGTCATTTGTGTAAAGGTTCCCTGCTATTTTTATATTCATATCTTAAAAATAGGTATCAAATAGTAAAGGTGAACGATGCTTTTTCTGGAATGTTACCTCTCCAAAATGGTGTTCCACAGGAAACCATTTTAGTTCCCTTACTTTTTAGCATAGCAATAGACAACATTTTTTCAAACAGATGACATCTTTGCATACCAGAGCCTGTGATACCTATATAAATTTTGTGGCACAAGCCCACTCCAACTATTTATCAAGCCCCCCAGGTTATTTTAAACTCCCCTAAAAAATTTTTATTACCCTAAAAAATATGACAAAAATCTAGCATTCATGATCATTTCTTTAATGAAATCTGTATGGATATGGCTTGACAAATACATCATATATTTTCTTTTCGCCTAATTTTTGCTTGGTGCGGGCACTTGCATACCTTCTTTTGTCTAAAATAAAAAAAGGCAAAACTATTGATTCAGATATCCTAAATAAATAATTGATTTGGAAGGTGTAATAAGAATAACTTGATTTTGAATAAGCACAAAACAAAATGCATGATAGTTTCTAATAAGAAAAGAAGATATTTTTAAAATTTACTTGTATTAATGAAGTAAAAAATGTTAGGATACTTGGTTTAGTATTTGATAGCAAAATGGAGTTTAAGGAACACATTTATCAACTGGCTATCAATCTAAATCGAGTTATCGGCATTCTATTTTTACAAAAAAGATTTTCACTTTAAATATTTGATATACAAACAACAATTTCTTTCTTACATTAACTATAGTATTGTTAATTGGTTTACCTTTGGGAAAAGACGTATCGAAATCCTCCAAAAACGCGCTATAAGTAATTTTTAACACGAAGAAGTTTAATCATACTGCAGAAATTTTTTATCGAAATAAATTGGAAGAAATTTTTAAACAGAGGTTCTCTACAAAAATTTAAACACTTATCTGCAAGTTCAGGTCATTAATACCAGAAGCTCAAAAGATCCATTAGGATTGATTACATGCTTAAATGGTCGGATATTTCAATTTAAAAAAATTAAATGAATTTTATGCTAACAATAAATATCTCTTCGAAAATTTACCTTTGTCATTACTTTCATTTAAAAAAAAATTAAAATCACCTTTTATTTACATTCTATTAGTTTTTTCTTTCTCCCTCAAACGTGAACTTTTTTGTAACTATTAGTATCAGAAAAGTTTGACATTTTTATATATATATATATATAATTTATTAGAAAAATCTAATCACATCGATGATATTTATTAAAAAATAATTTAGTATGAGAACTGTGAAGAAAAAAATCTGTAATAAATTCTTTAGTTGTAAACAAGCTTGATTATTGCAATTAACTTTTATTTTCAGTATCTAAAAAGGACGGAGAAAACTTCAGGTTTTTCAAAACTCTTCTGGAAGAGTTATTTGAAAAAGAATAAATTTCAAAATACTCAATATAGTTTATAAATGTTTATATTTTTACGAAAAAACATATCTATTTGAAAAATTAAAAGTTATGGACAATACTTTCACGCTTTCTGTTCCTGATGGAACTATTGCTGTTGAAAAAGCTTGATACTAAAGTTTCATTTAATTGCTCTTATTTAAATTTATTTAAAAAAGATTACAAATGTTTATGTCAATATGTGTAAGTTTGTGTAAAATTTCACACCCGTTTAATCATTTTATGTTTTACATCTGTGAACATATATCAACATATTGCTTTATACTAGTTATTAACTTTTCACTATTTATTGCATTTCCCACTTAATATTTAAATTTGGTAAAGAAACTTTGTTTTGAAAGCGCTTGATAAATAAATTTCTCACTATGTTCTTTCAACTATTAAAATCTTTCAAACTCACTCTTCATAATCGGCATGTTTGTCAAATCTTTACAGAATACTTATTTAATACAAGATTCAATTTTATATTTGTAAAGTTTATAAACTCATTTTCAATAAATTTTTTAGAATATCAAAAATTTCGCTTTAGATATTGATAAGTGTTAAAAGTTAAAATAAAAAAATCATCAAAAATAATATATAGTGAGCCCTTTAGGTATTTAAAAGTGTAAAAAGAAATTTTTTAATTTTAATTATTTCATAATGTAAAACTTACTCCATTTTTATTCAAAAATGAAATTTTTTTTTCGAAAATTTTTTCACTTTGGTCCTATTATAACCTTTTTTTTAATATCTTATATATCTTTCAATGTTATTTTTATTTTTATAACTTACTCTACTATTATGAAACAAAATTTTTTTCCATTTATAAATATTTTTCTTTCTTTAATAACCATTACTTTTATTCTTTATAATTATATGGTTTGTGTTGCATTTGATCCAGGATTTGTAAGTTGCTCCTGGAAACCAGTAATTTAACTCTTAAAAACTAAGTTATTCTTTAATGTTAATTTTTTGTATGTATTTAAGTTACTAGAAAATGAAAATTTTCTACAATGGTGTAACGCCTGTTGCATATACAAACCTCCTCGATCCCACCATTGTAAAATTTGTAAAAAGTAATTTTTTTTAATTATAAATATGCTTCAAATAAAATATTTTTTTAGATGCGTTCTAAAAATGGATCATCATTGTGTTTGGATAAATAACTGTTGCGCTCATTATAATCATGCAAATTTCCTATACTTCTTAACATCTACCTTTTTTGCCAATATTTATTCTTCAATTATTTTCCTTCACTTTGCTTTCAATTGTACATATAATCCTTCAGTATGATTTTTATTTTTACTTTTTTAGTTCGACGTTTTTTACAATATTTTTATCCCTTAATTCTGATAAAATGTTTCATTTTTAAATAATTGAATTACAAAAATATGAAATTTTTGTCTACATATCATTGCATATTTTACTGAGGTTATCTACCTACATTCAGCTCGATAATTTATTAATCTTCATTAAAAAGGAGCTTGTAACAATAGAAATCTTTTATGTTGAAATTTTTCAAGATTTTACTCCTTCAATTTACATTTACACATAAGATCTAAAGAAAAGATTTAAAACACAGATTTTTATATTTCATATATAAGTTCCGAATTAGAAAATTACAATTTTAGTGGAATTTTGCTTAAGACTAGATATATTAAAATGTTTTACCAATAAATACCAAACTTTTAAATTGACATTTGGACATTATAAACATATATTTATATGTATTTAACTATTATATCATAGAAACCTCAAATTTTTTTGTCTCAAATGTTCAATTAAATTCCATTACTTACATTATATAAAATTTTCACAATTATAGTCCTTAGAGAAATAATATATATCCATAATGTTTCTTAACACAGGACCATGCTCTTTCTGCTTCAATACTTTCATTCTTTTTTGACTAAGATACCGAAAAACAGGTACTTTTTGAATAATACGAGGTTTATATTGTTTCTAAATACAAAAAAACTAATTTTAACACAAATTTTTACAATAGGTGAAGCCTCAAGAGTCATTACTCAAATTACATTAAGAGTATTAATTTTGAGCATTAAAACTTTGAAGCAGAAGCTGCAGGATGGTTTAATATGTTGTCAAAAAAGCATAATTATCAGTTTGAAGATTGATTTCAAACTTTCTTGTTTCTATAAAAAAGCTATTTACATATCCTTAACACTTCCAATATTAACATTCAACATGTACTGTAGAAAGATCTATTTGTACTATGAGATGCTTATTATCAACAATGACAGATGACCGTTTGTCTGGACTTTGTATGATGAGTGTAGTACATCCAGAAAGAATTTTCCAAGACAGAACAATTTATCAAAAAGTTTATTGATGCATTTTTTATCCTTTTTTTTGACCAATGTTTTTGAAAATAAATACGCTGCTTTTGTCCAAGGTTTATTTTTCAGAATAAAATAGTAAAAATTTGTATATCGTGTAATTAGACTTGAAAAAAGTAATGAAAAAAAAATAGAAAAAAATTTTTTTACCACAAAAAACCCTGTTGCATTAACCCAACGTTGGACAGATTCATGAAAATTATAACTTCTTTGAAAATCTCATTTCATAGTCTACCGGGTTTAGGAGGATTGTAATCCAGATTCAATAAATATTCAACTATGTATCTCCTAAATGACAATTAATCGTGTGGATTTGATGATTGAAACTTATGTAATGCCCAGGATTTGGTCACAAACATGTCAATAATGTGTGTCATAATTGGCCAATACCACTTTTCCTCTTATGGAAATACGATATTGGCTTATGCTTTGATCCATCAAATCAACAAAAGCCATGTACTTTTATATGTGTGGAAAATTGCTGATTTAACTGTACTTTTTTCTTTTCAGCAGTGGAATACCGAGTTATTTTTTGAACAGTCTCCGTACTTTCAAAATTTGAAACTGCTACAATGGATTTTTTATCTATCCATTGAACTATATTCGTGCTGTTGTTAAACCAGGAGTAAAACTGGCCCCTTTTTTTGTTGATTGTTTTTTTCAGAGGACATTTTTTGGTTCTATTTTTTCTGATTGTTGCAGTGTACCTAATATTATTATCAGTCATCTTTTCGACTAACTTGATAATGATGAAATAGTTATCTGAAAAATACCAATAAAAATTAGGTGAAACTTCAATCATATTTTTATCAAATTTAAACACTACAGAACCTCCTAATCCAAGCTCATTATGGAATTCATTTGAAGGTGGTCCTTTTCTCTGATAAATGTCAAATTGGGAACAGTACCCGTTTTTTTTATACAATCAGACCATTGTCTGTATCCGAACTTCACGGGTTTTCTGGGTAAATACAGCTTTTAAGGATAATTTCTGAAGTAGGGTATCATAGTTTTGTCAACAGCGTGAAATTCAGACGTAGGAGAATAACCTTTTTAGAAAATTCTGCAAGTTGTCACAGAAGTGAAAGTTGTTTTTTATATCTTCAAACTTTTTACGTCTCATTGCTTGAGAAACGAGATGGTTATGGCAATCATAACTCTGTTCCCAATATAGTCTAAACCAAGGGCGCACATCCGGGGGGCCTTATTTTGAAATGAAAATGCCTTATAATTTTCTATAAGTAAGAGTTGCTGCTTGTTTATAAAACATGTATGATGATCGCATTTTTCCTATCGAACATATTTTACAGACGATGCGTGAGAGCTATATAATAATAATCCATTGCTTCAATATGCACACAATAAGTCAGCAATGTTTATCACAGTGTCTCCTCTTTATAGTATTTTTGGGCAAATACATGTTGATGATCCACTAGATTTTCTCATCTTCTGTCACAGTGATTCTATTTCTCTTTCTCTCTCTATTTTTCTCTTCCGCTTTCTCTGCTAAAACTCAATCATTCACTCAAGCTCTCTTCTCTCCAGTGACATAGCTAGGCTGGGGCATGAGGGGCCGTGCCCACACTCCTATGTACCGCATGGTGCCCCCATGAATCTTATGCGATATCAGTTTTTGAAAATTTCTCCAATGAAAGGATCAAGAAAGTATAAATAATGTTGCGCAATTTTTTTGTTTTTAAATTGTGCCCCTTCTATCAACTTTTTTGGCTACACCACTGCTTCTGTCTAATTTGCATTTAGAGTTAAATTAAAATAGTTTTCAATCGTTACAATTTTATATCAATGAATATTGTTAGACTCGCGCTAAGAATTTTTTTTCAACAAAAGTCACTTAATCTTTATACGTTTGCTACATTTTGTAACATTTGAAAACCTTAATTTTTTCAAGTCAAGAAATTTTTTTCAATAGTTATTTGGGAATGTATATTTTGATTATCTATTCAGTTTAAAAGCAAGAATACTCTATTTGTTTAATATTTGAGCAGAGATATTTTTTGTAATGTTAGATTGTTAAATTTTATAAGTAACACTGTACATAATCAAATCACTTTTTTTTAAGAAAATTTGTTATATAATATCGAAACAAAATGTTTCAGTTGTTAAAAATGTACTTGATCTATTTATGACAGCTGTCAGAATTTTATTTGTAGACAAATATTCAAAAAAACGCAATGATTTTCTTTTCTCGTATACTTTGATTTATGTTAGTTTGATCCTCGGACATTTCGCCCCATTATTTTCATAAGACAGTTCGTCCCATGGACAATTCGCCCCATTATTTTCATAAGACATTTCGTCCCATGGACAATTCGCCCCATTATTTTCATAAGACATTTTGTTCATGGACAATTCGCCCCGTTATTTTCATACGACATTTTGTCTCATGGACAATTCTAAAAAATTAAGAGATAAATTGATTAATTTGAAATAATTTAATAGAGATAAAATAAACAAGAATATAAAATTTTTTAATAATTTTACACATATAATAAGCAAAGATGGATGAAACTTATAGCCTAATTTGTCAGGGGGCAAATTGTCTATGGGGCGAAATGTCTGTCGACCGTTATTTAAATAATTTTTTAATTATAAGGCTGTAAATATTTAATTATATCTAATTATAAAGCCTGTAAAGATTATTTCTAGCTAATTAAACGTTGGCTTTTGCTGTTTATAAAAACTTGAAAATATCAAATAAAGTGCCGATAAACTATCTCATTTTTTATGCCTCCTATTGTTTTGAAATTATTCTGAGAACAGACGGTTCCATTTTAAAATAGTGAAAATTGCTTTATTAGTTTATTTTGTTTCCTTTCTCTCTTATTTTAATTATGTAGCAAATTTTTCAATTTTGAGTAAAAGGTAAGGTGCAGCGGGTGTATTTTCATTGACCAGGCACTGATGTACCGCTTATGTCAAACTATGAACAAATTCGTATCGATGAGGAATCGAATCCAGAGGCTTCCGTGCTATGTCCATCATCTCAACCAACCTACCATGCCACCCATAGAGTATGCTGTAGGGGATACGTCAAATTAGTTTTCAAAAAACTTAAGTTATGCTGTAAAAATTTTTTGTTTTTGTTGAAGCTCTATAACTTTTTCTGATAGACTTTTTTTCCTTAAAAGTTATTATAAAAGGGAAATCATTGCAAAATGTTAAAAGTTATTTTACATTTTGTAGCTTGTATCAATTTAGCTTTTAAACTATTTTTGAATGATGCTGAGTAAAATGAAATAATGCGATCTTAATTTATTGTTTTATTTTTGTTTGCACAATTATAACTTCGTTTTATACCCTTGCCCCTGAATCAATCACATTTTTTCATATAAACATCGCAGGGTGTCTAGTAGACTCTTTGCCTTTAGACTACATTCACTCATATAAAACTATCCAACCTTCAGTTATTTGTTTTCTATGAATCAAATATCCTTTCATCAATTCCTGTAATGTGCCTGGTAGACTACTTCATTTTTCAAATGAAAAGCCTATTCCACCCCCTAAAATTTTTGGATTTTTTTAAACTAGTGTATATTCGATGGTTGTAGGTAAAAATGCCCCTGGAAAAAATGCCCCCGAAATAAATGCCCCCAATTAAAAAGTAGGAAAAAATGCCCCCTAATTTTTGATTTTCAGGATTTTTTAATTATATAAATATTTTTATTTGGTACCGTTTTGAAAGGCAAAATTTCTAAAAATTTCTTAATTTACAGGGTTTTTTTCTTTATAAAGTTCTTGAAAACAATAGCAAAGGTGCAGATTTGTGGGAATGTGTTCTTAAAATCAGTTAAAATACAAATTATATTTAGAAAGTGTTCTGATACACACAAAGTCCAAAAATATTTGCTGTTTTATAAAAAAAAAATTTGTATTTAAAAAATTGTCGTATGTTGAGTTTTTTAGTTTACTTTAATTAAATTTTAAATGTTTTAGTGAAAAGTTAACTTTTTTTTTACAAAAAATCTTTATTTAACATATCTTTTTTAAAAATTTTAATTAATAATTTTTTGAAATTTTTTGTGTTGGGGCACTTTTTCCTAATTTTAAATTGGGGCATTTTTTTCGGGGCATTTTTACTGGGGTCATTTTTCCTACTTTTTAATTGGGGGCATTTTTTCTGCGCACTATATTCGATATGCAAATTTAATTAAAATATTTTAGCTGGAAGTATAGTATTTAAATTCACCAATTTTGTATAAAAAAAAAATAAAGTAGTCTTATAAATTTAGGACTTTAGGTATGGGCTGAATACACTCTATTTTAAAGGATTGCTTGAATATTTGGTCTCCCGTGGTATTTCCAGACCAATAATTTTGAAAATTGCATGAAAAAATTTTGCCCCCCAATAATTTTGAGGATGTGCGCCCCTGACACAAAGTCCAAAAATATTTGCTGTTTTATAAAAAAAAATTTTGTATTTAAAAAATTGTCGTATGCTGAGTTTTTTAGTTTACTTTAATTAAATTTTAAATGTTTTAGATGAAAAGTTAACTTTTTTTTTACAAAAAATCTTTATTTGACATATCTTTTTTTAAAATTTTAATTTTTGAAATTTTTTGTGTTGGGGCATTTTTTCCTAATTTTAAATTGGGCATTTTTTCGGGGGCATTTTTTCCTACTTTTTAATTGGGGGCATTTTTTCCAGGGGCATTTTTTCTGCGCACTATATTCGATATGCAAATTTAATTAAAATATTTTCGCTGGAAGTATAGTATTTAAATTCACCAATTTTGTAAAAAAAAATATAAAGTAGTCTTATAAATTGAGGACTTTAGGTATGCCCTGAATACACTCTATTTTAAAGGATTGCTTGAATATTTGGTCTCCCCGTGGTATTTCCAGACCACTAATTTTGAAAATTGCGAGAAAAAAATTTCTTCCCCTCCCCCCCCCCCCCCCAATAATTTTGAGGATGTGCGCCTCTGCTTTAACTTTTTTTTAATTTCTTTTTTGAAACGTTTAGCAATGCATTTTGGTCAAGAGCATACTTGTTTGTATACATACAAATCTTTTCAACTATGTTATCAATCATCATTAAAAATAACTGCACCGGGCTTTGAAAATTTCTAGGTTCTTGGAAATTTAAAAAACTTTTAAACACTTTAACGTTTGAACCTGGAGTCCGTGTTTCACCTTGTTCCGTTTCGTCATCATCTGATAAAGCTATTTCTGGTTCTGCACATAATTGATTAGCAGACAAATGGTTAATATCGCAATCTTCTTCGTCACCAGACTCTTCGCCAGACAAACAAGGATTCACTGGAGGGTTGATATAAACTTTACGTCGTAACGAAGAATCTTCTTCTAAAACTTCAATTATTTCAGCCAATGTTTTATCCTATTAAGAAATTATGGTCTAATAGGGAAAAACATATCAAATAGACTTTTAACCTGACCAAAACTTCAATAGTCATGTTTTTAGCACATACATCGAAAGAACGAATGACAGACAAACATCGAGAGAACGAAACACACGAGAGAACTTAACATCACACACACCGATGAAACGTACAACACACCCACAGATAGAGAAAAAGTATACACACGGAGAAAACGTGAAACACATACACACACCGAAAAAAGGTATAACACACAAAAATCAAGAAAAGGTATAACACACACAACACACTGGAATAGCAAACAACACAGAAAAATCAGATACACAAAAAAAAGGTAATAATTTTTTAATGGTCAGGATAAAAGTCATACAACTTAAGTGGTTAAACTTACCATGTACACAACTTTTGAAACAATGGAAAATACTGGTATACAAAAGGCCGATTCACAGATTTAATTGAGTTTCAACAAGATCAAAATAATGCGAAATCAAGAATACAAAATTCAATTCACAGATTTTATTGAGTTTACTGAAGAAGTTGTGAAAACAACAAAAAGATAAAATACATTTTTTGTTTACAAAATCAAAGGTTTGTTTTCATGCATGAAGTATTATCATGCACAGCTTCCATGCATGAAACACAAAATATATCGTTTTATAAAAATGGCCCGAGTCCACACTTGTGATTCGTGCTTGCGTCTGTACATGTCACGTTTGTGCTTTACAGATTTTTAGTTGCTTTTTTTTATACCATAATTCCTAAAGTGTATTTCAGAGTTAATAACAGTAATTTGAAGTGTTTTAATATTTACTCTCAAAGTATTATTGAATTCGTTTTGGGAGTTTTTTCTATTCAATTTAGAACAAACTAAGTTTTTATCAGTAGTTCGAACACCTAGAAGCATAATTGTGTCGTAAAAATCAAAATTAGTTTATTGTGAACAAACTTTTTAGCTTTTGTTTTGATGTTGCAAAAACGCAACGAAAGGCCTATAGAATTTTCAGGTTGCGTTTTCGCAACGTAAGACATTAAAGAGATAACTCTTTTAAAATTATAAAAAATAAATGAATGAATTTAATGTTTTGAAAATCTTATTGAAATTAATTTATAAATTAATATGAAAATCCTTAGATTTAGCCACTAATTGACATTAATCTTGAATGAAAAAATTTCTTACTTTGGATTACAATATGTATGTAATAAGAAAACAAGATATTATATATAAAATGCACTAAAATTTCTAATAACTTATGCAAAGATGAAAAAGAGGACTATTTACATATCGCCCATTATTTAAGATGAAAAAAAAGTAGAGAAATTTTTGTCTCTAGAAAACTTTCACCGAACGCCCATGGATGATACATATATATTCCTTCTTTTCATAGAATGCATCACTCTATATGACTTATTTCTGAAGCATCGCGTAGTAGACAACATCGTATTGACTCATTTACTAATAATAGAACTAGGTTTAATTGTTAAAGGAATTGCCTTCATTTATCACCCGCACTAATCTTTATACCCGCCCTCATCACATTTCTATAAGGTTGGATAACCGTGGGTGCACACATTAGTGGATACCTGCATACCCGCTCCACACAGAACTCCAATAAATTCCATATTTAAAAGTTTAGAAATTGTTATCTCTTCTTTATTTAGATGAACCAACTTTTAACTCATCTTATTCCAAGTATCGAACCTCTCTTTTTGTTCTTGATATTCAGCATTGTTTCGTCTTTTCTTCTCTCTATCAGTTTAGTTTTTGCTCTTGGAATTCTACTATATTTTCAAGTAAACTTTTTTATTGTATCAAGTTATAAGATTTTTGTTTCTACAAAATTTATGTTAAATTACAACATGCACTTAATTTCTTATCGAAAAGCTATATAGTATTTATATACTTGCACTGGGATGCGTTCAAAGAGTGACATCAAATCAAAGGAATGGCAAAACAAAGGCTAGTTACTTGGTCCATTAGTTAGTTAATTGATTACTCCTATTAAATTTTCTAGTTTTTTTGTTATTATTTTGCCATATCACTTCTTTAAATTTTCGTATAAAATTCATAAACTCTAATAACATAAAAATACTATTTAATATTTATATTAAAGGAGTGATCTAATTGAATGGTAATTATAGGAGTAACACAAGTGGATCTAATATGTAATAAATATATACATTTTTTTACTCTTTTGGCATGTCATCCCTTTGGTTTGGCGCTCCTCTGAATTTCGGTATTTTTTTCACTCTTTTCGTGTCACTTCCTTCATTTGTCACTACTTTGATAATAACCCACGCGCACTATTCTTAGTTATCCTTTATAAGAATAAGTTTTATTCATCATTTGCCACAAGTTTTAATTCATTTGTATTAGGGTTTGCATAAGTATCGAAAATTAGCAACCGATACCGAAAAAAACTTATAAAATCGGGAAATCTCGGTAAGGAGATATATAGACAGCAAAAAGATGCAATGAAGTTGACGTTTTTGATTTATTATAAGCAGATGTACACTTTTTCTTTCTATATCATTATCATTAAAATGGTTTTAGGAGAAAAGTGTGCAAACGACAAAAGTGTGCAGCAGAGAAAAAAAAGAAAAATAAATCTTTTGTCGTTTACACACTTTTCTCCGTTTACCTTTAAAATGGGATGACAATGAAAAAAAGATTTTATATGAATGAAGTGCAGTAAAGTTTTATGCAAAGAATTGCATAGTGAAATAAATCGTTATTCTCGGAACCGGGAATACTTTTCGGTTCTGAGACGGTTCCCAAATTTTTAGAACCGGAAACGTCCTGGTATTTCAGAATCGGGAGCAAACCCTAATTTGTATTCCATCAGAAAATTTTACTTTTTTGATATATTTTTCTTTGCATTCCATAAAAATTTCCGTTATATAAAGATGATAAAATTCTATGGGATTGTGATGATGCTTCTGTTCCATTTTCTGAAATGATTTTATTTGATATATAACAAAGGCATTTTATCTTGAGAACTAATTTTTGATCCTTAAAAATTTGGTTTTTCTTTTTTTGTATAATCTCGATATGTGTTGAGTTTTAATCTTTGATAAGATATGCTACGTTTCTGTACTGATCTTTCAAATAAAATGTGGGCAATTGTTTACTTCGGAACCCACAGCCTTACCACCACCTTTATAACTATCCATTTATTAACAAACTATATTTTATTATTTACAATATTTTATAAAAATTTAGTGTAAAATTATATATACACAAAAAAGTATTCATTGTAATTTTTTATTTGATAAAAAATAAAAAAAATTACTTTATTTAAAAAAAATTATAAAACGTCAGTGTACAATTTTTAAAAAATTAGCCAAAACTGTATTTTTATAGGTGGTGGAAGGGGGGGGGGGGTGGAGCGAAGTAAACAAGCTGCAAAATCATTTATGGTTATCATCCAAAAATTTAGATTAGATTTTTAAAATATTGTAATAAATTTTTTAATGAGACGATGGCAAAATTTTATACGATTCCGATTCCCAAAAAAGGGGGGTTCCTATTCCTCTTGTTCTAAATAATTTACTTTTTGTTTTGAAAATTCAGACTTAGCTAGCGCATTCAGTATTTCATTCATTGAACAGTATATGTGCTCATCAGAGACAAGTGTTACACTTGAAAGCAGGTCAATTCGGCCTTTAAATATATTGATATTAATTTCTCCTTTTGAGACCTAATCCAGTGGTTCTTAAGCGTGGCCATGAGGCCTGCAGCAATAACATATCAAAACTATCAGGATTATGCAAAAATGTTGTTACAGGGTGCAATTGCCCATCCCATATTTTTAGTGTATCAATTTATACCATTTTTTGTTTGGTTGACGCCGTCTTGTGGAATGTTGCTTCTTAATTTCGCTCTAAAAAAGTTGAAAACCATTGCTCCAATCCAATCAAAAACAGTGATTTATTATAAAATATATAGTAAAACAATAAGTAGTTGAAAATATCACATTTATTTTAGAACAAAAAAAGTAATTTAAAATCTTATATGAGTTTAAACCTTGTGAACTAGAAAAAATTATTTCTGGAGCCATTAAAGTGTAAACCATGTTATAACTGCAATAAATCTTTAGCAAAAATTTAGGGTCGGTTGGTTGAAAATGACACAGCTTAAAAATTTAAAGGATATAAAATAAAATAAAAATATTTAAGAATAAAATAAAGTTTTTGTACTTTAACTTGACTAAAATAAATCTTAAAAAAACAAATTTTGTTTTTGATTAAAGTAATTCATGAACTCGATTAAAACCAAAAATGATATATATTCACTAAAATTCATTTTAGTTTTTAATATACCAACTTTATCAATGATACTTCTTGTTACCTAAGATATTTTTTGTAAGATACACTCCTTCCAGTGCGAACAAAAGTCAAAAGGTCACCATAAACCAATTTTAAACTAGTTTGAACTATATTTCTTGTTTTTGAAAATTTTCAAGTCATGAAGTCCAAAAAGTCACTATCAGTTTTTAAGTCAACAAATTAAAAAATCAAAAATATCAAATTATTCTACTTAAAATTTTAAACCTAAAAAATAACGTATGATCTATATTTAATAAAGAAACCCGTTTAATATATATAATGGTGGCCTTAAAAAGATGGTAAAATGCACGTAAGAAAAAATTGCAAGTAGAATCGAGTTTTCTTCAAAGGCAAACGCTTGTCTCCAAAGATATAAGCCAGCTGGCTAGCTGTGCAAAGGAATCGCTATTTCCTTCAATAAAAACTGCATTTGTATTGAAAATCTACTTCAAAATTAAAAAAATTCATAGAAGTGTTGTCTAGTTGAGAACTGAAATAGAAAAAATATAAATCAAAATTTCCCAATTAACAACATTCCCGCAAAATTTATTGGTTTGCAAAAATGTGTCCTTGTAATACCAGAAAATAGGTTTTTGCTAAAAAAAAAATAACAGAGACAAATTGCGCGACTTCCCATTACTCATGGCAAAGGTTCACAAACTTCGACACATTATTCCATATCTTTAAATGCCCCGCCCTTGTTGCCAGTTAAATATAGATTTTCAAGATTGTCTCTGTGTTTCATTGTTACTCCAGTACATAAAAACATAAATTGATCTTACTTTAGTTGTAAAATTATAAACATTAAAAAAATTTCTGGCTACTAACGCATTTTTATGTGTTACATCTAATTTCATTTTTCAAGACATTTTGGAATTTTTTTTTAAATAACTCATATTAAAAATAAATACATTGATCTAAAATTTTTGACAGTTAAAATCATGAACATCTCCCCCTCTCAATTTAAACCCTGACATAGAAAATATATTCTTCCCTGTTTTTTTATAGTTTCATGATTATAGAATATGACTTTTACCTAGAATTTGATACGCATCTTAACATTTCATTTTTCAAGAAAACATCTCTAATATAAATCATTATCCTTCTAAAAATTCTGCAATCTTGTTTGTGTATTGAAGATTGTTTCTTTTTCAAATCCAGCCATCCAAAACGAAATGATATATTTTGAATGAATAATACTACTTTGTTGTGGTTTTAGTAGCGATTTATTACAAAGATGTTCCCACAGACTTTATAAAATTTTTATTTTGTTACTATTTAGCAATTCTAAAAGGTGTTAAACCCTTCAAAAATTAATTATCCCTCAAATCGTCTTGTAAGCCCCTGAGGTTTGCGAAGCGATCGTTAAGAAGCCCTGCGTTAAATTATTACACATTTTATTTACAATTTTAGTGCCTAATATTCTATTTAAATTCTTTTAGTTTAAAAATGCGTGCAAAAATATGACGTTTATCGAAGAAGGAATCCTTCAAAAAGTTGGTATCTTTCCATTTTTGTTTAAAGTTTATTTAGAAGACACATTTATATTTTCATTTGTCAATCTTCTCATCTTGGTAAGAGAAGTTATTTTAAGATTGTCACAAGAATATTCCCTAACGATTATTTCTAACGCACAAACAGTTTTTCATTTGAATTCAAATCTGATTGTCTCATCCGTTACAAAACAAAATAGTAAATATAGTGGCAAAAAAGAAGGAAAATTTTTTACTTGTCTTAGGTTTTGTGTCTGCGTAATATATTATTAACTTTATCTAATGAAGTAACATATGATGCGGCTATGCCTAATCGTCTGACAAAAAGAGTTTGTTTGAGTTAGCAAAATTGATGTGTATATTAGAATTTTGTTTTTTTTCATGTATCCTGATAGTGCTATAGATATAATTTTAGAAGGAATGATATTACTCATTTGCAGTTTTACTAAATGGTACTTCCTGACGTATAAACACCGTGTGGATGATTGACCTAGAGAAGTAAGATTGCGGATATGAGTCGAAAAACATTTATTAACATTTTAACCTTCCTTTTTTAAATGTTTTGTTCAAAAATATGATTGGTTAGTAAAGAGAAACAAATAATTGTTTGTGATGTAACAAATATGTAAATAATATTTTTCGTTCGTTAATTAAATTTATAGGTCGACCCATGAATTCCGTTTTCTTCATGGAAATAGATCCTTCTTCATTTATTTAAATTATCCATTTACATTCTATTTTAAAGGCGTAAGAAACGAAAAAAGGTGTGTAGGTTTACCTCCCTTAGCTTTACGTATCTTTTTTGCTTTAACAAGGCATTGCATGTGTTTGTTTTAATATAATTGTAAGATTAATCTACAATCAAAAATGAGATAAAACTTTGCCTTTATCATTGATTGTCATGAAACAGTGCTGAAAGACGAATTTATTATTCGTGGCGCTATATAGTCAATAGTATTCTTGTTTCTTATGGAGAAGTGAGTAGGAGGCCGGTCTAGAGCCAAGCGTTGATTTTCCCTGGGTTCGTGTTCCAATCCAATGCCAGCTTCCAAACCTCACTACTCATATTTGCATAAACGTGGTGCGAATTGTGTCTTTCGGATTAAAACACTTCTACCTGTCTTCACCTTTATAGGTGAAATATTACCTAACGTGCGACTATGCAGGAGTTGGAGTCGGTATCTAATAAAATTTAGCAGTTGGCGTTTGAGTCGTATTTTTTTAAGTTGTATTTTAAATAATGAAAAATACTTTACTTTTTCTAAGCATTCGGAGTGGGCCCTCTTTAGTCAACGTCAAAAGCAAGAGATAACTAGTTGGAGTCGAAATCGAATTTTTGTAAGTACAGTGGAACCTCGAGTATTTGAATTTTCGCGCATCCGAACAACTGACGTGCTCACGTAAAGAAAGAAAGAAACGAAAGGAGGTTTTCACGTATGCCAACAATTTCTTTGTCTCCGAACCTTTTCGCATACTTGAGATTCTGCTGTACTAGGAATCGGAGCAACCTCTATAGAGAGTATGAAAAAGAAAGCCTAACATAAAACATGCCTTATTTACAATCCATAATGCTCTTGTTAGTGTAATGATATCACAGAAAAAAATTTCGGGTAAATAAAGTGACCAAAATCTTTATGATCAAAAATTCTCTTTCAAAGGGTTCACATTTCTCATTTGACTTTTCTTGTGAATTTCTTACAGCGTCCATCTTTATCACACATCACAGCAGTCAAACTTTCTTTACTTCAAATTGAACATATTGTTTTAGTTTAGTCTAGTTCTTGTCAGCTGAATTTGAGGCTTTTTTTTTATAGTATAAAATTTTTTGTTTCTGCCCCATCATCATCATCATCCATTTTGCCTTCGAGGCCTGGTTATTGTTCCCAAAGAGTCGGGGTCAACCAGTTTCCTGCAACAATTACGGCATTTCATTCTTTCTTTAGCATCACTTCGCACAAGCTTTCTTTTTTCCATATCGTCGTGAATCACTTCATTCCATGCTTTCTTTGGTCTTCCACTCTTCATCTTTCCATCAATCAATTCATCTTTTATCTTCTTTACAACTTTCCCTTCGGACATCCTTTCGACATGACCAAACCAACGTAATCTATTCTCTTCTAAATGCACTTCTATATCCTCAATTCCAGTTTTCTTTCTCAACACATCGTTGGCAATCCTATCTTTCAGCGTCTTTCCGCACATCATCCTAATCATTCTCATCTCAGTTGTTTGTAGCCTTCTCGTGTCAGCCTTCTTCATCACTCAACATTCAGAATCGTAACAAATCGTACTTCTAACGCAAACTTTATACAGTCTTGCTTTTAGTTCGTCAGATAAAAAATTTCCACACAGTAAGCGGGATAATTCCTTGAACTTTTTCCAACCTAGGCGTATTCGCGCTCTCACGCTACTAGAAACATCACTGTTGCAATTGATCATATCGCCCAAATAACAAATCATCTACAACATCGAACGTATCATCTCCTAATTTGACTTTTTCAACAAGAGTACTTACGCTGTCTCCATTTTTGCACTTTCTACAAACACTAAACTCACTGCAGAAAGAGAGCCCTTTATAGAGGAACGTTTCTCATGACCCTCAGTCCACATAATGAACAGGGGTCACCACTACTCACTTCCCTGACACGATTAGTTTTATTACTCTTTCAAGTGCTCTTTTCCATTCGGTATACTTAACATTCAACTCATCCAAACTATCACCCACAACTACCAAATCATCAGCATACAAAAATTCACGATTATTTTTCGGGATTTCCGAGCTCAGAGCATCCATCACTATGATAAACAACAAAGGACTTATTACAGACCCTTGATGAACACCAACATTTTTTTAAACCACTCTGAAAGCTCACCTTCGATACGCACTGCTGTTCTTGAATCTCGATACATTTCCATTACTGCATTCACTTCAAACTCAGGTATACCCTTCTTTCTTAATGCCCAACGTATAACATTCCTAGGAACTGAATCAAAAGCCTTCTCAAGATTGACAAACGCTATATACAATTCTTTTCCAACCCTCAAATACTTCTCAATCATTTGCCTTATAATGAAAATATAGTGCCTTTTCCTGGAGTAAACCACATTGCAGATCATCAATATCAACTTCGCTCTGATCCTACCTTCAAACACTCTTTCTAAAACCTTCATACCGTGCTCCAGCATTTTCAGACTTCTGTAATTCTTACACCCTTTTGCATCGCTTTTCCCCTTGTACAATGGAACTAAAACGTCTTTTCTCCAACTTTCTGGCATTTTTTCTCTATTCATCATTCGATTTCCAATCTTTGCAACTCATTTTCCAATTGACACATCTCAATCTTCCTTCTCTTCTGCCCCACCCCTGTTAAATAATTTCTGATTGCGCCTATTTAATCCTAAAACAAATGAACCGATAATATTAAGAATTTGTTCTTTTTTTCTTGTGCAGTTGCAAAAATAATGACGAAGTTGAAATGAGGTCGCCATTGTAAGATATTTGGGAAGCACTGATTTGACTTTGGAAAAATTTAAACGTGATAATTTTTTTAGAGATCATTTTCTACTTAAATTGAATTAATTTGACTAAATATATCTTTTTTACTCAAAATATGATATAAAAACACTGTTTTATTTTTTATATTTTTTTAGTGATATGGTAAATATATGTACCACTAATCGTTTAAAAAAATTATTTCACAAATTTTTGTGTTAATCTATAGACGTAATCGACTTCACCTCATGATATTCTTTAAAACAATTTCTATCACTTGTACAACAAAGGAAGATATTGCATTCTACACATTTATTGTTTGTTCTGTTTTGTATTTTTTTCCTTGTACATAACTTACACCTTTGTCTTTCGTTTGTTTTTTCCATTTCATATTGCCAACCGTTGGAATTAAAAAAGAAGCTCTAGAACTTTTTTTAGTTCTCAAAATCGAAGATGGAGCAATCGTACGTTTTCTAATTAAATATCTTCCAATTAACTTTCGAAATTCTTTAACATTCAGTTTTTCAAGATTACAATCTGATGTTTGACATAATTGAATAAACAATACAAGAATTATTAATTGCTATTTAATAAGATCAAATACTACTCTCAAATAATATTTACTTTTTGACTTATGATCATATTGATACTTTTTTTCATCCATTATATCAACTCCACCCATATGTTCATTGTAATGCTTTACAGTACTTGGACATTGAATAGTTTCTTTTGTTTTTTTGTCATTTCTTTCTTGTTTATTTCAGACAAAGGGTAAGCTGAGAGAAAGTTAGAAAGCATATGAAACATTCTGTTATCCATCCATTTTACATAAACTAAATTGTTGGAAGTTAGACATACAATATCTCCTTTTTTCATGTTTTTATCGAGCTTTCCATCTTTTGGTAAGAATTTACAATTGGGTCCCACAGTTCCTAAGCAGGGATGGATTTTCCTGGCGGCACCCCTCCCCCCCTCCTGTTTTTTTATAGTTGATTGGTTAAAGTGAATTTGATGAAATGATATAGTGTAACAGCTGATACAGTGTAGCAATTAAACAATGTAGTAACTTTAAATTTGAATCTTTATGATAAAGGTTAAAGGTGGTGTGGTATTTTCATAGAAAAAAGTACTAATTTGCAGCTAACATCGAGCTATGGATAATCTAGCAGAAGCGAGGCTTAAACCCGGAACTTCAGATCGATAGCACGCTTCTACCCGTTTAACCTCGTAGCCACTAAACCACTTACGTTTTGATAAAAAAGAAAAGTTAGTTTAAACTTTTAAATAACAACTTTTCACGATAGAAAAAATTTTGCTAGATCTTAGAGTTAGACCTTCAAAAACCAGAATTTTGAATTTATCATTTGCTTTCTTTTTCAATGGAATTTAATATTTTAAAGCATGCAATTTTCATTTTTTGGACACTAGTGTCGCACTGTTCTTCATATTGCTAAGTTGGTTGTACTGCATGCAAAATTATTTTTTGATATTGTAATACTGGATTTTATAATTATTTTTATAACTTTTGAGTAGAGATCTTTTCTTTTACCGCTACTCACAATACAGTAGATAGATATTAGAAAGATCGATAAAGCTAGTGTTTGTTTATGAAAGAGTTATAGTTAGATTTTAATAGTTTTATCTAATATATCATTTTTTAGCATTTTGATCCTGCTATCCAGGCCTATACTTTTTGATCATGATTAAATTGTCTAGAACCTTATTTTGATAATAATCAAGGGTCCTGTGTTCCAATTTTGCTCGTAGTTCGATATGGGTGTCGTAGCTTATACTTTGTCGATTAAAACATTCCATTGTGCATGTTGGAATAATTTTAAAAAGCTATTACTCACCAAATCATGATATCTGTCAGTCTCTGATTAAGCATACTTGCCTTAATTCGTTCAATACATTAAAGTAAGAACTATGCTGTGTAACCAAGAATTTTGAACAAGCAATTGTTGATAAATTTTTATGTTTCTTCTGCTTATAAATTATTTTTATGCTTTAGAGTAAACTTTATCGTGAAACTCCATCTCCTTCAGATGAAAGAACACAACAATTCGTCTTTCCTTATGACTTGGGAATCATTAAAAATTTACAATTGATTTTTTGGTGGTTTCCCGGTGGATCACACCAAGATTTTGACGGATATACCTGGCCTGTACGTGAAGGATGTAATCAGTACACACTCACAGTTTGTTTTTATTGCTTTTTTAATGTTTGTGAGGTCTTTTTTCATTATTTCTTCTCAACAGACAACCTTGCTACATGCAAAATTTGAAAGTGAATAGTCAATATTTTTCTTATTTTCACAACGCCCTTCTTTATATTTTAGAACCAATGCAAATCTAATACAATGTAAATATATATTCACCCAAAGTATACATCTTACAAATTTTTTTTAATAGATTGAACAGTTATATCAAAAAGCACTTAAACAAAAAAACTCAATTCTTTTATTCTGCATAAAGCCATACACTATAAAGTCTTCTGCAAAAGTTTTATTTTGCTTTTTCGGATATAAAACGTTCATTTCTTTTTTCTGCGTTTTATGCGAAACTCATCTTGACGTTAGAGTTGGAGATGAAGTGTTTGTTAATAGATATTCTGGGTAATTTCTTCTTTTCATTTTTTTAGATAATGAAATGTGTTAATACGTTTCTTTCCCATAGAAATTGGTACTATGGAGAAAGTAAATCAAACGGAAGTATTCTTTATCAATACTTTATATTTATTAACTTTCAAATGTCCTATGGCTGCTATCTTTTCTGAATATATAAATAATTGGAAGTAAAAATCTTTAAGATCGCTTAAAGTATCATAAAAGGTAGATTCGGAGGAATAGACAGTAGCAGAAAGAGTGGTTGTGAGTCAGCAGCTACATCAGGAATCATCAAACTACGGCCTTCGAAGTAAGTTTATCCGGCCCGCAAAATAAATTTTGATATTGATAGGTGTTACAAAATAAGTATTTTTAAATATATTGTGTTCATTTCCACTTTTTATGTATCCTTGAGTGTATCAACTTTGTAACATCTATAGAGAAAACATCAAAATATAAATAATGCCAGTTTTTTTAACTTTTCAATATTCAGGCCCGCGTTTTCTAAATTTTCGGTAAATCGGCCTGCTTCAACAAAAGTTTGGTGACCCCTGGAGTCTATATCATGAACAAAATCACGGAGCTAGGTCTCATATTTCAGCTAATCAATCAGAGGAACTTATGGGATATCAGTCTCTTATGAGATCCTTGATTCTGATTCACTAGTGCTAACCCGTTCAACATAGCTAACCGTAGGTTGTAGTCAACACCGTAAGCTTTTAGTTTTGGTGTAATGTACATTGATGAAGATAGGTCACAAAATGTTAAAAAGCTCTTTTAAAGTGTCCTTGAAAACAATGTACACACACTTTTACACATTTACCTATATATGTGTGCAGGCTAGGGTAATTCCCAAAAAAAAAAAATTTAATATTTAAAATGACACTTATGGGAAGTTGTGAGGAATGATGTCTAAATAATTAATATCATATTAGAATTCATCAAAGTTTAAAAAAGGTTCCGCTCCGTGTAAGGTAAAATAATCTATGTATGAAAATGCAAGATTTAAAATAAATAATAGATGGCGTTAAAATTAAAATAGTAGATAAATTTGAAGTTTGTTTATTTGGAAAATTTTGATATTTTAAAGAACTTTTTTCACTTATATTAAGCTTATTGCCACTTTTATTAAAAATTAAAAAAACTTTGTTATTGAAACATATGAGTATAATGGATAATAGTATATAAATTCAATTATTAAGATTATTTTATTTATATTAAACCAAAGTTTTATTTAGAATTTTTCACAAAGATTTTTAAAATAATAATTACAACTTTGATCAAAATATGAGTTCAAAAAATTCAAGTTTAAAAACTGAAAGCAAAAAATTTATATGGCAAAAGAATTTTACCTATAATTCAAAGCAAAAAAGAAAGGGAAGTATTCCCTTATTGGAGTCTATTTCAAAGCTAATCAGAATGCCAACTAATTGTCAAATTCTAGGGAACTTCAAGTTTTTATACGGTCAAATGAAGAGTAAAGAAGAGAGAATTAAGCATATATTGGGTGAGATTCAGTATCTTTGGGATCATACATTAAATTTTCCTCTACTTTCGAAATCTCAAATCAGAAAAAAGCTCGGGAATCTCATCCAATTAGAGATAAAAAACAGAAAGAGACAATCCGAAAAATTCGTATCAGTCATTCTTCCGCAAGTATTTGATGTAACAAATGTCACAGGTTTTTGGAAGTGCAAGGAAGACAAGGTTTTTTACGAAACACAAATTCAAAGCCGAGGAAAAGTAGGATATTCTACGTTAAGAGAGGCTCCTTCAACCTCCATTCATCCAAGTAAAAAATATTCAATTCAAAACCCGATTTCCCATAATTCTTCTCAGGTTGAAGATAATTCAAGCTTTTCAAACGACGAAGTTTCACCTTTTTCACCATCATCATCATCATCATATTCTTCTTCATGTTCTTCTTCTCTTTCTTCCTTTTCTTCATCGTCTAAACTACAAGAGCCTAAGTTTAAAAGAGGTTCAACAAAAACAGCAAGCGTTTTATTTTATAAGAATAGTGTTTCAACAAACAAAGCGCATCAAATTCTCACAACAATTAGAAACGAAGGCTTAGATATTTCAGTTCCAACGCAATCTTCTATATGGAAAAAAGTGATCAAAGATGGAAGAGCAATGAAATCGAAGATTTTGAATTTTTTGATGAACACTAGCGATTCTTTTTGTTTACAGTTTGACGGAAAGAAGTTAAAAGGAGTAGATCTTCTAAAAAATCAGAATTACGAGATGAAACTTGGAATCTTGAAATGTGAATCTGGATCTGCTAGGGCTATTTTTAAAGAAATGGAAAAGCTGATTGATAATTACAATGTTTGGAAAAATATATCTATGATCATTTGCGATACGACAGCAACCAACACTGGTCGTCATGGTGGAGTAATAAAAATGCTGAAAGATAGAGTTTCTGAACTTGGTTATCCTGAACCACAATACATCGGCTGCCAACATCACGTATTGGATTTGATATTAAAACACGTCCTAAATTATTATTTTCAGGATAAATCAACAAAACCACAACTAAATTATTTTTTTGTTGATGCTATTATGAATAATTATGCTAACCTGCAAAGAGACTATAATTTCTCAGCTTTAGATGAAACGCCACAATATCAAAATCCTGGTTGGCGTGATGACTTTAAATTTTTGTACGAGTTGTGTATGGCTTTTAATCATTTCAAACATACATCTAAGCTGCCATGTATTAAGTGGAGAAAATTGCCAAGTCTTCATCAAGCAAGATGGAACTCTAGAGGAATTTATGCCTTGGTGGCCTTTTTTCTTTTACCTAAATATCGTGATTTGCTTTACATACCATGTGATTTCATATCAACTTACTGGGCGCAAGCGTGGTTCCACTCTCAACACTATGATGACGAGGTATATCAAAAACTGTTAACTGGAGTCGAAACAGTGAGGTGTAACAAAGCATTGAACTGTCTTAATACACACTGGAAGAACGAAGAATCAAAATTAGACATTTCCAGGAGTAACCAAAACGCCGAAAGAGCGGTAAAATTAATGGAAGAGCTGTATAAAAATTCAAAAAAAATTGATTACCTGAACATGAAGTTTATTGGAAAAAATAACTTTTAACTGTTTTCATATTTTTTAACAATAAATTTTTATTTATTCTTTCAGGGAAAATTTTTTCCTAATAATAAAAGTTTGCACTTTTTGATGATCAAATTTATAAGTACTTTTTCATACTTTCACTGACATGAGAGCGCGAGGTTTTGTTTTTATTTACAAAAAAGCTTAATAAAATCTTTATTTATGCCTAAAAACTCATCTTTTTGGCATGGTGTCAGAAAATTTTTTTTTAAGGAATTACCCTAATGTACACTTTCTTATAGTCCTGCCGCTACTAAAATCAGTTTTACGACAGAACTGTATGTCTATATCTAATAATCGAGTAAATCCGAGCCTAGAACACACTCCGTTTAACTAAAATTTATTTTTATATTTTATGTCTTTTGAGAATCTTTAGTCCAAGTTATATATTTAATATATGTAGAATGTGGATATTTTATCTTTAATTCTGATCTCATATATAAAGTATACCATATATTTGTATTTCAGCTTGCGAAACCCGGACCGTGAGAAAACTTGATTTTTTCTTACTCTCAAATTTTAATATTAAATTTTAATTTGAATTCCCTCTAAATCTGGATCTGTCTTCATTCTGCATTTATATCAATATAGTAAATTGAAAAAATTAATGTTATTCTAGTAAAGTTTCAAGATGAATGTATTTAACAGAATAATTTAAAAAGTCATTTTATTCAAAAAACCAATTGATTTGGCACAGATTTTTTTGCAAACTCAAAATATTGGGAAAAGATATGTGAAAAAAGAGTTTGATTTTTCTGATAAAACGAGTTTTCTCTCACAAAAGACACATTTTGACTTAATAAAAGACTGTTGATTAACGAAAAACCATTTTGCAAACAACACTTTCAAACAATTCGCAACTTTTTTTATTTTCCTTAACTTCAGAAACTTAAAAAACAGATTTCGAATTTTTGAATATTAAGCTTGAGTATTTCTTTACCAGCTAATACATCTGTTATGCATCGCAATGACAAAAGTATTATTTTCCTTTCAAGTTTTATCTAGAAAAGAAGTAATCATCTATTAATATAGTTAAGGAAAGCAAAATTTTTTATCTATCTGATTTAGTGAAATCAATAAATTGTTAGATTCAATGTTTTGAATTAATTAATGATGATTGAAAGGATTATAATTAAAAAGGGTAACATTAGTTGTTTTAAATATTTTTGTGTTTTGACCAATGAAAAAGCATACGATATAATTATAATATTGATAACCTAATTCCTCTACCATGGACCGAATTTAAAAATCAAATTTCTGATCATAAATTTGAAGAGAGTAACTTTTTAAAATTAGACAACGTTCGAATAAATGAAGAAAATAATTTTGAAGAACTTGTTAGAAGCTATATAAAACAAAAAGAAAAGAAAGATACAGAAGATCAGCCTGCAGATGACAAGATTGAATTAATATTTTAAAGTACTACGCTTGTCGAACAAATTGTACAGTTTTACTGAAATATTACTCTTCAATTGGCTATCATCTCAGAGACTTTGATCATGCTAAATAAAAATATGTAAATTTTAAATAAACTGATGTTTATTTAAAAAAAACTTGTTTTTTTAAATTATTTTTCATAATAATTTTTCTCTTTTGTTTTAGTTTTTGTTAGTTTGTATTTTATTTTTATGTAGACTTTATACAAATTGTAATCTAGTTTACAAAATATCCAAGCTGATAAAAATGCAAAGTGAGGAACAAAATTAAGTAATTTTAAAAAGCTTAGAGCAGACTACTTGTTTGCAAGCAGATAAAAAGTTGATAGGCGATTTTCAAAAGTGTAGTTGAAGCAATTTTTTTTTAAAATTATTTTCAGAAATTCTATATAATTTAATACTTTCTTTTTTTAGAAAAAGGTTGGTTTCCTGCTAATTGTGTTCAAGATCATTTTACCGTACATTCTAAAAAAGAAATTTGATTGAAAATGATATGTATCTGATACTGCTAAAAATCTGTTTATAAAATTTATATTTAACAGATTTAACACAAAAATAAATCGAATTTTCAGTGTCTACTTGTCTACACCATCTTCACGGAAATATAAAAGAGAGAGGAGATTCGAGTATTAATAACAAAATAGTGTGGTATTTATCTTTAAGCGTAAACACAGCAAACATACGAGCACAATTCTGTTTCTTGGTTTATAATTTTTAGTCTCGTTTTCTATTGCCACGACACATGCATGAATATAAAAATACCAAAATGGAATCGTTCAATTAATTTTTATATTTTATACTGTTAAAAATCTGTTTTTAAAATTTTATTTTGATTTAATACTAAATTAAAAGTATCTGTGATTTTTTTTTAATTTATCTACGTCTTCTAGAATTCAAAATATCTTTGAAAAATTTTAACATGCATCTTCCTGATTAAATATGATTGTCTGCCTTGCTAAATTCGAAATGAGATCATAACAAAATCTTCTTCATAAAATAGATGAGATTATCATTTCAAAGACGCAGGCTCTATAGAACTTAAAGTAGACGCTTTTTATTTTATGGGACACTGGGTCCCTTTAGAACTGAAAGAGTTAATATTAATTCCACTTATGCAAGTGCCTCCTTTTGTATGCTTTGGACGATTAAGCGTGGCCCTTTCCAAAATTGAAATTTATAAATGAATTATACATGTATGTTTTAAGAAGGTTTTAATAGTGAATTTTGTGCAATGACTACACTAAAATAGAATCCAACTTACTAACTAACTAACTTTCTACGTGCCTATTTCACTAATAAACCATCTGGTTAATTAAAAAAATAATAGAAGTTAGTATTAAAAATGATCATTTTAATTATTATTATCTAATATATAATAAATCGTAACTTCCTTTTTGAATATCCGAAGTGAAATTAATAGTATTGCTGCAAACAAGGTTCAGGCGAACCTGAGCCAGACACTGGTTTTGGCGCTACAATGACAGCTAATTTTACGCCTTTTTTAAATTTAATAGATAGACAGGTTTACTTTCCAAATTGGGGGTCATTGTGTTAATTAAGGATATTTCTCTGAATTTTTTTGCAAAAAAGATTCGAATATCCTTTGTGCAAAACCAAATGCGTATTTTTTGAATATAGCAAATGGAAAATTAAGTCTGTTAATAGATAAATTCGTAAACATGGGTATAAACTAATGTTGAAAATAACGGATATCTATAAAACTGTCTTGTTAACATGAAAATTTTTCAAAACCGTTTTTGATATATAAATATACAAATATTTACAAAAGAATATATCATACTTATAGATACGTGCATAATGTTCCTAGGTTGCCTGTTATCTTTCATATCTTAAACATTTATAAGTATATATCTTTTAGCATAAACAAACAAAAAATTCCCTTTCTTGAAATCTAAATTTTTTATTCTAAAAAATAATACCTTAGATTCATAAAAGATTTAATGTTCTTTTGGGCATATTTGAACGAAGATTTGAAATAAAAATTCTGCACCAGAAAAAGCTCTTTTGCTTTCAACATTTGATGATTATATTGATCCCGATATGACAAATCTAATTTTCTTCATCTCTTCGATGTAGCTTTACATTAAATATCGTGTTCAAATACACTACAATCGAATGATCTATCATGAAAAAATCATTTTTATAATTTATCCATGTTGTTCTTGCAATATTTCTTCTGTACATTTCTCACAGGGGGGTTTTTTCGATTGCTTAAGAATCTCCCCTATTTCTGTTTTGTAATTTTCTTAAAAATTAGTTCCTGGCATTTTTAACAGAATTTTTAAATGTCAATTTCATTTTACCAAAAATGTGTTCTTTAAAAAGTCGTAAATTGTTTAGAATTGAATTTTACATATTCTCCAAACTGTTTAACCCTCATACTACTCTCCTTATTTTTACCAACATATTTAACCCTTCAACCAAAGTATATATATTTTTTTCATTATTTTTGATTAAAAAACAATAAATACTTACTAAAAATTAGACATTTATTACACTAAAATAAAGCATTTTTATGATCAGAGCTTACTTCAGATAACATCCATTGGTTCCTCATCACTTTCAAAACGCAAAGACTTTTTTTCAAAAATAAAAGAACAACGGAAACATAAAAAGGAAGCAAAAACAAATTCAATAAAAATGGTTGCGAAATAGTAAAAGGGATATGTGTAACAAAAAATCTATTTTTGAAATTTTATCTATTGTAAGAACGGTGAAACATTCCATTGATGCATTTTTATATAGAAAGTAACTTGGGTGAAATGTCACTCAAGAGTAAAAAATGTAATTATCTGTTTTATTGATGATATTTTGTCTTTATTTGTAAACTAAATTCATTTTTTTTATCTAATAATAAAATTGAAAATAGATAAAGCTTGACTTTTTGATTAGTTAAAATAGATTATTTATGAAAGCTTAACAATCAAAATGGATGAAAAATCACTTAAAGATGGTATGAGCGTTAATAACCTTCATGAAATTACTTTAATATTTTCAAATATGGTGAAACCTCGAAAATTCGTCAATTTTTCTTTGTATTTTTTCCTTTATAAACCGTCTACCGCAACATCCGTCTTTTGATTTTAAGATGCAAAAGTCATATTTTCTTCAAATAATGCCTCAATAATCCGCCAAGTTTAGTTACAAAATATTTAGACTTTCTTTAGTAATTGTGAATTACTTGTGACATATATTTAGCTTTGCAAATAGGAAGCGTATAAGTATAAGATAACGTTAGTAGTCAGAAGTCACAAGAAATGTCAAATGTAACGATACTGTTCCTTCCATCAAACACCACTTCACACATTCAGCCTGTGGACGCTGGGATCATTAAAAGTTTCAAAGAAGATTTCCAGGCCGTTACTATATCCACTGTGTTGAAAACAAACAGCCTTTAAAAGTTAGAGTGCGTTCTGCTTAAAATAATAAACTGTTTGTTTTCTCTTATTTTTGTCTAAACAATAAATTCATAATTTAAATCATTGTTAATTTATCCGCTAAAAATTGTAAGCATGTCTTACACGAACTGTTTCAAATAAAAAATATTTTTATAAACAGATATAGATAAATTCTCTTCTTTGCTAACAACGAACAGCATTAACATGCGTTTTCGGTTATATAAAATGTGATTGATCTGTCCGACAATTTTAAACTTTTGAAAAAATACATAAACCGCTATAACATTTTTTAGCCAATTTTGATGTGGTGATCACGAAAATAAAAACGAAAACTTTCCATGACGCCACAATTTTTTATAAATTTGAATTTGAAAAATATCATATGTACTGTTATTTTATTCAAAAGTTGAAAAAACTAGGGAAGTAAAAATTGATTCATTCATTGAAAACAAGATAAAATGGTAAGTTTTTTAAGCCCTGCTATTTTTTTTCTTTTATATGAAGTTTCTGGGAGCTCTCTTTTTAGGTTCCAACAGAAATCAGGTAACATAACTGGGCTCCATTTTCCTTTGTATCTAGTTTCCATCATGCAAATTTGCGAATGGAACCTTTCTCCCTGTTCATCACTCACATCTGCTGCGTTTTTGGGAAAAAAGGATAGGTGCGAGTACAAGAAATCTAATTTCAAGAACATTTTACATCCTAGTTTGTGGTAGGAATGAATTAAGCTTTCAACGAAGATTTCCCTCTGAGCTTGATGTTTCCCTAAAAGGCCATTGCAAACATTTTTGAACGAAACCCAGGCATTCAGCTCCTTTTCATCCATTTGTAATTCAAAATGTTGATCAAAAAATAGTTTGTGTATTTGAGGGCCTACAAATATGCCTTCTTTGATTTTCGCATCACTTATTTTTGGGAAAAGTTTTTTCAGTTACAAAAAAGAGGGCTTTCATGATCAAGGGCCTTTGTGAATTGCTTCATCAGCCCTAGCTTTATATGCAAAGGTGGTAAAATAACATTTTCTTTTTTAACTAGCGGATGATTTATAACATTGCAAGATCTCGGGATAATGCAATCCCTCGGTGGCCATTCTGTACGAACATAATGTTCGGCTCGGCTATCCCATTTGCACAGGAAGCACATAAATTTAGTATAACCTGTTTGAATGCCATTCAAAATTGCAACTACTTTTAAGTAGAATATATATATTCTTCAATATTCAGCACAAATGAGCCATTCGTGATCTGAATAATTGATTTTTTTCAAAATGAAAGCCAAATTTTTGTAAGTCTCTCTTAAAATGATAGAATCTGCTATAGGAACTGAAGGCAGTTTGTTTCCTATGTGTAACAAAACTGCTTTTATACTATAAAGATCCATCGATGAACAACCTCCATTCTGTGGCTTCATTTCGAGAGCGTTGAATAGCCCCGCAATGTTGTTACAAAATGTTAAATTGTTTTCTAAAGAAAAAAACTTCTCCAAGTCTTCAAAGCGCTTTTTGAATGCCGTTAAGCGAACATCACTTTCAACTAAATTCCATTCTTGAAGTCTAAAAGCGAGAAGCTGACTAGACTCTTTGGTAAGTTTAAGGTCCCGAACAAGATCACAAAGGTGAGCTTGATTGACAAATAAAGGTTTTTTCGAAACAAGCTGGGGCTGAAAAGGTGATATCTTGTGTTTTGGAATCATCAATTGAGTCATCGCTTTCAGAAGAGAACGTTAGTGGTGGATTAGGTACTGGTATATGTTCAGAATGGGGTACCGGTCTTACGGCTGAATCCAAATTAAGGTACACTAATCTTTTCTTTCCTTTTTTGTTGCAACCTATATAAAAAAAATATTTTGTTTTAAATAAAAGCAACATAAACTAGGAAATCATAAAAACTAAGCACCATATTAGTGATGCAAAAGTAACAATCTGATGAACGATCCTTAGGTTCACGCCATATCATCGGTACGCCAAAGCCTAAACCTTTTCCTTTACCACAAACCCATGAGGATAGAGCACTCGTGTATTTAACGCAGCAGATGTGAGGAACCCAGTTTTTATCCTGATCTTCGACTTCACACCCAAAATAACTTTTATATAGCCTTTTAACTCTCTGAGTGAATCTCCTCTTGCATTTATTGAGAGTTAGCTCCCCCAAATGAAACAAAATTTATCAGCTGGATTTTTACAATTCCTTGGCATTATTCTCAGTATATTATTAAAAATTCTAAAAAAAGTTAGAAAAAATAAATATTTCATGTGTAGAAATAGAAATTTTTATCTAAGTGTAGTATTTTGCAAATCAGCCATTTACGCAGAACTGGAGGGTATACGAAAGTTATATTATGATTTTCGTAATCTACACAAAATTCCGCATCGGAAAATGATAATCTGGTTGCCGTATTTTTTCATCATCGGTCAGTTATTATTATTAAAGCCTTCTATACCGTGATCATCTGCAAAGTGTTCTGTTCTTTTTTTCAGCTATAATCATTATTATTATTATCGTCATTGCAGTTGTAAGTCTTTGTCTGCTACGTATTTTTTGTTTGTAAGTTTGAACATTTTGTTTAACTTTTTTATCAAGTCATTGCGGTTGTCGCTAATTTTTTACAATAACTTATTTTATCATGAGTAAAAAAAAGAATACTAAAAAGTCAATACTGTGTCCATTAACACGGCTTTGTGAACGAATATTTTCAATACTGCTGGGAATCACAACAAAGCAAATATCAGTTTTAAAAATAAGTGAACGTTTAGATAATTATAAGCCTAGTCCAGAAAGATATATACTTTCTTATGTGGCAAAGAAAAGTTTAAATTTTGGAGAAAAGGTATTTTCCAAAAAATATGTATATCAAATTTCAGCTTCTCGTAGAGAACTTGGAAAGTATATGAGTTATAAAATGAAAAAAGAACCCTCATATCATTTATAGGCTTGCTACAATATCTATAAAATACGCTTCCTTTAAATACCTCTAGTGAGAGAAACTTCAGTATTGCAGGAATAACACTAGCAGTAGAAGATATAATTTAATAAATTTTCCCAAACAATTTACCATTAAAAAAATTAGTCCATTTTTAACGAAACAATGAACTTATTTTCTTTTTAAATTTATGAGTATGATTTTGTCAGTTCAAAAAATATAGACCAATTCTATAAAACAGACAGGATTTAAAGAGTTTTAGGAGAAGTGGGTGCTTAAATGCCAGCTGGGTAAGGGAGGTCTAAAAATATTATGGGTATTATCCGACGCAAATCTCTAACATGATATTCTTGCTAATTTTATTCATATTAACTAATGGAAAAGTGTGTTCAATTTCCATACCAGTAAAAAAATTTAAGAGTCTAATTATATACAAAAATTGTTTTTATAACGAATTATATTTAAAGTTTAGGTTTTTACTATTTTTAATTTTTACGATTGAATAAGGATGGATAAAAAACGTACAGGACAACTAAAAGTTTGAAAGACACCAATTTTAAGATAAGTGAGAAATAAAGAACTTTAGCTCAAACACAGTAAAACTTTTATTAGGGATGCTGCATCAGGACATGCTTATTTTCATCAAAAATATAAATTAATATTAAAGCAGAGAAGTGAGCGTAGAACTTTCATAAGGGAATTTAGAGCCTTCTATATAAAGCCTTTGTGCTCCAATCCAAAGTTGGTATTTATTGTATTGGGGATAGAGACGTCATCAGGCATGTCCGGCTTCATGTCAGAAGTGTAATCTCGACCATGCCATTCTTTTGGTTTTGGGCGTTTTGTTATGTGGATATGGGGGCGAGAGAGGTAGCCACGTTCAAATCTTGTCATGCCAAGCTTGTCCAACATACACTTGTCAAAATAGTACTCTTGTTTTCTACACCTAACAAAATCATTATGGTAAAAAATTGATTTTGTTTTAGGCTTCAAATATTTAAAAAAATTGATATTTAACTCGGGCTTCGACTAAACAAGGGTGCTTCCATATTTAGACCCTTCCCTCAAAGCTAAAGGGTCCTCCATATCCCTTTAGAGCAGAGTTTCTCAAACTGGGGCTGCGAGAAATTTTTCAGAGGTACGCAAGCTTTTAAAAGTTGGAAAAAAATTTTATTAAAAAAGTTCAAAAATTACTTCAGATTTTTTCGTCTAACTAAATTTTAAAATGGTTGCACGCATTTATTTTTTTATTATCAAAAATTGATTTGATTGGTAAGAATATTTTTCAAGATTTTAAAGATGAATTAATGTTATCAAATAATATGAATGACTTTTTTCGATTTTTTTTTATCTTTTTATGATTTTTAGGTTAGTTTTAGATTTTTTATGAATTCAATAATAAAAAAAGACATTATGATGAGAGCTACATGCAATTTGGCAATGCACTTCTCAGTTAAAATAGCATAGATTTCCCTCAGTGTGTAATATCACAATGTTTTATCAGTAGAGTGCATGAAGCATGCTTTTTTGAAACGACATTTAAATAGTTGCCATCCTAATTTCAACCACAAAAATATTGCATTTTTCAAACAAAAGAAGAGGTTTAAAAACACTTTTTCATTCTTCACAACCTCTTATTCAGTTTAATGAAGCCGGCTTACGTGCATCTTACATGGTATCATTAAGAATAGCACAAGGAGGAAAGCCCTATAAAGTTGCAGAGAAATTGATAGTTCCTGGTTGTAAAGACATAAGTTGTCTCATCATTGGAAGTGACTCTGCTCAGGAGGTTTCATCAATACCTCTTTCAAATGATTCTGTTCATCAACGAATAGCAGATATGTCTGATGATGTCAAGCAACAGGTAATTACAGAAATAAAAGATTCTGTTTTCGAAAATTTTGCAATTCAAATTGATGAGTCGACTCATACTGCTTCATGTGCTCAATTTCTTGTATTGGTAAGATATATCAAAGATCAAGATTTTAAGGAAGATTTTTTGTTTTGTCAAGCATTGAAATCAACAACAAAAAATGAAGATATTTTCAACCAAGTTTCATTGTTTTTTCAAAAAGAAGGATTACGTTGGGGAAATGTATGTACAATCACAACCGACGGAGCACGAGCAATGCTCGGCCATCGTTCAGGTTTTCGAGGAAGTGACTTCTAAAATAAAACATCTTCATTGCATGTTGCATCGATATGCGTTGGCATCAAAAACTCTCCCATCTGATTTTAAATCAATGCTTGACGATGTTGTACACATGGTGAACTCAATCTAATCTAGCGCCTTAAATACAATAATTTTTTCACTCTTGTGCCAGGAATTTAGAAGCAACGAAGAAAATGTATTCGTTCACACTGAAGTTAGCTTGTTGCCCGGGGAAATGTATTAGCAAGGTGTGAATTACTGAAAAAAGAACTTACTGAATTCTTCATGCGAGATAATAAGTTGAAGTCAATGGAATTTGCAAGAAAAGTATCGACAACCAATGGCTTCAAAAGCTTGCCTATTTAACTGATATTTTTTCACTTTTAAATTCATTTAATTTGTCACTTTAAGGTAAGTTTATAACTGATTGATTTCATGGACAAACTGAGATCGTTTATAATGAAGCTTAAACTTTGGGAAGTAAGGATTGGAAATAGAAATTTTACTATGGTTGAACATCTTAGCGAAATGCTTGATAAAAGAGAATATAAAGAAAAACTAGAAATCCTGAAGCTTGTTAAATCCCATTTTGCAGCTTTACAGATTGAGCTTCATGCTTATTTTCCAGAACAAAATGAGATTGAATCGAAATTGATTAGAAATCCTTTTAGCATGGTCTTCTCTCAGAAGATATGTAAGAAGAATTTTTAGAGTTGGTAAACGACTCTACTGCAAAAGATGCATTTGAAACACATTCTCTCAAAACATTCTGGTCTAAGATGTGTGATATCTACCCCTTTATATCTAAAGTAGTTTTGAAATCATTGCTAATGTTTCCAAGTACTTACTTGTGTGAGCAAGGTTTTTCTGCGCTTTTAAATATCAAGAACAAACATAGATCAGTATTAAATGTGGAGCATGACTTACGAGTGTTTATCCAAAAATGTACCAAGGATAGAACATATTATTTACAAAAAGCAGGCACATCCTTCACACTGATTGATGTTAATGTTGAAAAATCAAAATTTTTTCCTTTGTGTTTTCAAGTTATAATTTTTTATTAGTTTTTGAATAAATCCGTTTAAGTTAAAGTAGTTTGATTGTTTTACATTTGAAAATATTTCACTGAAAATGTACACTAAAAAGCATCATATTTTCGATATCAGGATGGTAGGGGTTCGAGAAAAAAAAATTTAAAGCAAAAAGGTACCTTAGGTCAAAGAGTTTGAGAAACCCTGCTTTAGAGTACCCGACTCTAAAGTAAGTATTTAAGACATTTTACAAAAGACCATTTTTCAAAGGGTTAAAATTCATGTTAAAGTTAATTGCCTTTCTAGGGGAATTAAAAGATAGCTGAATATTATATCAAAAATATTTTTTTTATTAAATCAATAAAATCGCGTGTTTTTATTTATATTTACTTCTCTCGTTTCAATTTACCCTGCTTAATACTAACACCGTTTTTTTCTTGATTGTGAAGAATTTTGTTCGATGAAATCAACATTTTATCACGACGTACAAACAATTTCACTGTGAGAAAATGAGATACTTATGACGTTATAAATTATAATATAAATTCTAAAACAAGCGATGTTTGAGGCTTAAAGTGAGATTTTTAGAAAAAATAATTCCTTTTGTTTTTTGATAAAGTCGGTTTTCACGTAATATTAGACATTTTATTTACTCATTTTATATTTAAACCTTGAAGAAGAGCGCAACTTTTTTAAAATACGCAATTTTTTAAATACAGTCGAGCTGAACATTTTGTCTTCACTTTAATTTACCTCGAATACAACTTTATTAAAGGATAAAAAAAAAAAATTTTAATTTCTATATGATATTAACATAAATTAAATGCGTAAATTAACCCATTAAGTACCATAGAAATCAGACGATATCTAAAAAACACAGACGATTTATATTCAAAGCATTAAAAAAAGCAGGCGAAGATAAAATTACTTATGTTCCCAAATGGGAGCATTGGGACTTAATGGGTTAAAGTGTAAATGAAATCATAACAATTGAATTTCCACAATTTTCAGAGCGATAAATTAGCGTCGATCCATGCCCTTTATACTTTACATATGCTGGAAATAGAGAGCGTGAACTTCTGAAATATTGTTAGCTTGAAAATTACTCCAAATAGTTTGGGAAATTCTGTCACGGCTTGAACTAGTTTTATTGAAAAACTAAGATTTTTTTAAAAATGCTACTTATACTAGATTAAGATTTCGTCACCTCAACAACATATATTTGTAAATTTTCTCATGTTGCTGTCAAAGACCTGGTCTGTTCTCATATGATATAATTATTAATTTACTATGTAAAGTGAAAACTAAAATGTATAAAAAAATTTAGTAAAAACAAATTCAAAATTGTTGAATAGAGAAGCACTCCTACATTTACTGGCTAAAATGATAAATTGGAATGAAAATAAGATTAATATATTACTTTCTAAAACTTCTTTGACAGGACCAAAAAGTCAAACACTTATGAAGAGCATTGAACTCAGGCTCGCAATTATCCTTTATGAGATGCAAAAACTTAATACCACACATCGTCAACATCTTTCCTTCCTTTAAACACTTGCGAGGATCTTTCGTTTCATTTCTACACAGCCAAAATTCCTGAAAATAATTGCAAACACCCTTCGATGGAACCCCAACAGATAAGAAGGAGAAAAAATAATTGAAAGCTAAAAACAGAAAAAAGAACGTTTTGACGCATTTATATTTAATACAGAGACTTCCTGTGCGCGCTTTTCATTATTTGCATAAACATTAACACGGCTTTTGTATTGACAGAGATCAAGCTCACTGCAAAGAGATGCTAAAATTCATAAGGGCGCATGTGCAATGTGCATCCTGGATCTAACGATGGCAGCGTTTCCTTTTCAAAAATATTATTTCAGAGTTATTTATATTTGTTATTAATACGCTTTGTTTCGAATACTCTAATATACCAATATTAGACTAAAACACTGATACTTCTAACCCGAGTTGAACATGAGAAGCAACGATGCTAATTGGGTATTAATCAATAAGCCATGCATTTTTAATAAAAGGCCTTTGCCCCCCCCCCCCTCAATAATTTTGAATTCTCTCAATTCTATTTTATTATTTAAAAGACTTCTTCCTACTTTTCTTATTTTAAGGATGAATCTTAGAATTAATTTTAAAATCATCTTTTTATTATTTTCAGCTTCATTTGAGCTATAGTTGTTCAAAGAACGAAATGTAGATAGGAATTTGAACTAGAGCCTGCATCACATAACTACATAAGGATGTATTCTCTAATAATTTAAAGCTTAAAAGTTTTATTCCTATTGATTACTGTAACTATTATCACTTCTAATAAGTCAGATGTATAAATCTTATGATACTTTCATGCTCCTGGTCGAATGGTTATCTTTGTAAGGCGCAAAGTGCGAGCTTTCACTAGAGACGGAACAAATGACTATCTACGGGCACTTAGCTCAGTTTAGAAAAAGGTTCTAAAAAATGATATCTAAAGCGAACAGGAGGGGACGCCCCTTTCCCTCCAAAAATACGCGCCTGATCTTTATTGTAAAATGAGATTTTAATGGACATAGAGAGTATATCTAATACAACAAATTAGGTTCATCAATTCAATGAAAAGAATATTCACTCCATTTCTTGACACTTTTTATGCCCACCTTGGTATTAAGAATCACAACTACAAGTAATAGAAACTGGATTTGATATTTTTGTTGCAAAAATACCTCTCTTTGGTATTACGCGCAACTTTTTGAGGAATGAACATTAATAAATCAAAAAGTCCCTCAATAATAACTGATAGTAAATTTTTATGAACAAAAGCTTGACACATGAAAGATTTATATGCCAATATCATAACTTATGGCAAATTCAGTTTGACACCCTTTCCCTAATGTAAATAGGGATTTAAGCGAATTATCACATTATTTCACAGCTGACATTTTCAGTGAATCCGTGGTAAAATTTTTAAGGATTTTAATCATCATAAATAATGTACAAACGAAATGTCCTAAAATGTGTATTAATATTTTTGTCACTTTTAGCTGTGTCGAGAGCTCAACAAGAAGCAGGCAAATTTTAATTCAGAATATATTTTTTTTAAAATTAGGAAAAAAACTTTAAAAATGTTAGATTCGAAACGGAATCCTTAGTATGAAGTTGAAAGGAGGAATAAATATTCCAGAAAATGAGAGTGAAAAAGAAAAAACAAACAAAAGAATTTGTTCTTTTATTCTTTCTATATAAAATGTCATTTCTAATTATATAAAATTTTTTGTTACTTATAAAACAATAGGTAAAAATACAACAAGGAAATAAAAAGAAGGAGACATGGTTCAAAAGACACTATAAAAGTAATTTTTAGATTTAAATTTTGTGGAATAACTTTTAAAATTAATGAACACATGAGTCCTTAATAAGTGATTTTTGTCAAAGTCACCTCGGAAAATGAGACTAATATTTTATTCCTCACCTACTTAAAATTAGAAATGAAGAATAATAAGAACAGACTAACAAAATCCTTGTTATTTGCTAGAAGTTATTTGCTCCGCCCCTTCTTTCGGATTGTGATTTATAAGTGTTAGATATACTTGCTAAGTTCTCCAAGAAATTATTCTAAACGCCTGGATTAAGTTTTCTTGAAAATCTTCATTTTCGTAGAAATATGAACATCCAAAAAATTATTCATTTATTTATTAAAGTAGTTTTTTGTATAAAGAAAAACTTCCATGCTGAAATTCAATTTCATTTTCGTGTGGAGTTTTAAGTAAGGTTAAAGATTTGCATTTTGATTAACTAATGTGAAGTGTTCATAAATGGCAGTAGAGTATAATCGGACCTTACTTTAAATTACTCGAATTCAAAGATGATGCACAATGTTTCAAAAGAAGTTGGGCCGGATTTGACAATACTGAAAGCCACCATTTGGACAACACTTATGTAACATATTGACCAGGAGTCAACTTTTTGGATCATCATAACAAAGCGTGTGACTACATCATGGCCCGCTAGTTATCGCTATTCTACCAAAATACAACTTTAAAATTACATTAAAAATTGATCATATACACATTGGCATAAAAATATGACCAGGGATTTAAAAAAACTGTTTTGTGTAAAACATCGGATTTTGGAACCCCAAAAAGCACACAATTATCATTTTTGCTACAAAAACAAGGAAATTTTCGACTTTATTAATTTATTTTGATAAATACATCTTTTAACACGTTTGGGTTTTATTTAAAATCAAATGCATTGTTGAACTGTTGTAAAACATTATCTAAAAGATATATGCATCTCTTAGATACATTGCGACAAACCAACCATGTTACAACTACCATTGCGCCTATTGAAGGGTTAATTGGTTTGTTTTATTCTTAATTAGTTTGATTTTGCTAGTTAATTATTTAAACTTTACTTTTACGTAGATTTCCTTATTTGTTAGTTAGTCAAATAGTTGAAGAAGTAACCTTTGAAATTCTATGCTGTGTTTGATAGTTAGTTACCATTGTTGCTAAGTTTATCGGAGATTTGATATTAAGAAATGCAAAATATTAATTAGAAAAGGTTAGGAGCCGGAGGCATAGAAATTTCTAGTAGCTACCGCTCCGGCTCACTCAATATGATCAACTTGGCTCCAGCTCTGGCTCCTCCATGATTATTTGTCTCCATGTTAAGAAATGTCAAAATAACAAAGTTTCTGGGGTTAGTGTTATTACCCTTATTTTAAAATGTTCAGAAATCAATAGGATATTTCTCACTTTAATATTCTTTCAATATTATTTTCTAAGGTGATTTTATATGACAAATTTATCCAATTTTTAATTCAAAATTGTCTTTTTAAATTCAAATGCTTGTTTTTTTAATTCGAAATTATCTTTCTTTAATTCAAAATTATCTTTTTCCAGTTTAAAATTGTTTTTTTTATTTTAGAATATTTTTACAGTTTCAGCAGGCCAAAATAACTGAAATTTTACTTCCCATAGCTATTACCTTTTTGATATTTATAGTATGATTTATTATATTCAATCACATTGTTTTCAAGACAAAATGAAATATATTGACAAAGCTCGGATATTGTAAGGCCATTAAAATTAATATCACTTTGATATAAAAAAAATAGAGTTTCTTCTGAAACTTCACTAAGTAATTTTAAATAAATTTCATTCTATAAATTTTTAAAATCAAAACTAGCAAGTATCAAATTAGAATAATTACTCATTTAAGCTTAATCAATCTCTCAATGCATTCAAGATTTTTAGAATACTTGAAGCATTTTATTCAAAAACCACGATAATTTTTCAGTGCAAGATCCAATTGTTCTGAAAGCTATTGGTGTTATATTTTTGTGTTCTTTTACAAGATCATAAATGTATCATGGTTTAGAAAATGTTATTTAAAACTAATTTCTCCTTGCCATTGATCACATTTAAAGCAAGCACCTATTAGAACATTGCTTTTAAATTTGTGATGGATTTCTTTTATCTAAAAGTTGGTATTGCTCACTGTTACTAAGTATCTCATTAATTGTTTTATCATAGAATACATTATCAAAAATAATAAATCGACCACTCTTATCGCCAGGGCAAACAAAAGTCAATTTTTTTAAAAAGAAGAAAAATTCGCGATAAATCTATTTTAAACTAGTTTGAACTATATTTTCTTCTGTTTTTTGGATGTCTTTTAGATCAACAAAAAGTCAAAATTTGCAATTTCAAAGATACACTCCTTACAGGGCGAATAAAATTCAATAAAGTCAAAAAAAATAAAAAGACAAAAAGTCACTGTAAGAAAATTTTAAAAAGTAGATTAAACTTCTTTTTCTTCGTTTTTTGGAATTTTTATGTCATAAAGTTCAAAAATAAGTCTTTTAGGTCAACAAAAATTAAAAAATAACAATATCATCAAACTTACTATAGGATAGGATGCAAGTTATCTTTAAAAGAATTATTCTTAATCAAGTTATTTTTTTTATTTCTTTTATTTTAAACATGAAAGTTTAATTTAAAATAAAATAATTAATTTATTCCTGTAAAGGAATTCCAATTTGTCCTTTCTGCACATTGCGCAAAACATGTTCAATTTAACTTTTGCAATCCTCGCTGCTTATAGTAAAAATTATTTCTTTGATAATATTTTGAAGCGTGACTGATCGATTATATGCTAAATTGGGAAAAACAAATAGAAACAATTTTCAAAGGATAAAAAATTTTACCTAATTTTTGCTTTGCAAAATTTTAAATTTTACAAACCGCTTGCTCAATAGTTTTCAATTGTGTGTATTATGAATTTTAGCTTTATTCATAATAAGCCAACACTTTTCTGTAGAAATGTCAATTTTATCTAAAAGTTCTTCTAGAAATTCTTCAAACTCTTTTGGATTACATGTTCCGTCATCTATTATTTTAAAATGGAAAATTTAATTTTCACTCATTGATGCTCTTAGTTACATTTCTACCTAAATCTAAAAATGATTTATTAACGTTCCTTATTTACTAATATATATTACATACCTTTTATAGTAGGAATAATAATGGAGCTCTTTTACCAATTTTAGACCTTGCATTATTTTTTCTCCAATGAAGATTGAAACCGGTCTCATCAATAAATAAATACACATATTTTTTGATTGGGTGCATTTAAAGCAAAATCTTGACAATAAATTTTTCTTTTTTAGCGTTCCAATGCTGTTGACACGTTCAAGTTCACGGTTGCATTTTGTATGTAACTTTAAGTTTTTGAATCAAAATATTATGAATAGTAGTAGTTAAAGAAATATCTAAATTAAATTTGGAGTTTATATAACTTATTATTTCTAATAAAGTAGTTGGACTTTCAGAAACTATTTTTTCTATAAAATCTATATCTTGATTTTCAACTTTTTCATACCCTTTTCCACCTCTTTTTTTTGGAATTCCACTTTTGAGGGTCAAATTACATTTCACAATAAATTTTGTTTTTTAAAAATTTTAAAAATAAAATTTTGAACTAAAAATGGTATAAAATAAAAGCTAAAATGTAAAATAAAATTCTAAAAAAAATAAATAAAAAAATATAAAAAAAAGAAGCTCAAATTCTAAAATAAAAAAAGACAAATTTGAATTAAAAAAGACTATTTCGAATTTAAAAAAGAGAATTTTGAACTAAAAAAGGAAATTTTAAATTTGAAAAAGACAATTTTGAACTAAAAATGGAATATTTGATCAAATTGTAAGTATTTTCAAGGAAATTATTCTTTTCTTAGAAAAATTATAATAATGCAACTATTATTATTAAATTTTCATGCTGTTTTTTAAGATCATTTTATAAACCAATCGTGATCAATATAAAATAAAAAAGAGTGGATGGAAGAATAAGAAAATTTTTTCCTAATCCAAAACATAAGATTAAAAATTTAAGCAATTACATTATTTTCAGCTAAACAATGCTTTCCAATGTGTCTTGAAGCGGCAAGGAGGGGTGTTAAAGTGACATTTATTTCTGGGCATTCGAGTTCTTCAAAGGAAGGGAGATATGTTTGTTCAGTTATCGATCCAGAGCAGCCACTCGACGCATTATTTAGACTCAAATCTTTACTTATATCACCAACAGCTCTGCAAAAAAATAAATATAGAGGATTTCGACTTTAAAGAGCAGTTTAAATCCACAAAATATTCCTTTTAGGTTTCGTAAACGTAAGCGCTTATATCGAGCTAAATGTACAAAGGAATCTTTTAATAGACAACATACAAGTGGAAAGAACGCCACAATAAAATTATATTAAAGCATTAGTAAAAATAAAATAGAAATATTATAGACTTTAATAACGTAATAAGGGTTGCTACACGTTTTCTTTATACATACCTACTATACTTATATTTTTAGGTTTTCGGCGTTTCGAAGTGCTATTAAAATCTTTAAGGGGCAACCTAACTAATATCAAAGGTTCAGCAGATTTCAATATAACTTTTGTATACTGTTTTGAAGGGAAATGGAATAGCAATCCCTTTTCTGACCAGTGTATCATATATGATACATAAACAATTTTACCTTCGTCTGCATTTTCAAATAGTTTTGTATATAAATCTTCTGCTTCTTAACCCGTTAACGCCCATGTCGACTATAGTCGACTTTACAAAAATAAAATCGTCTGCGTTTATCAAAGCTCTTTAATACAAATCTTCTGCTTTACATTAGATATCGTCTGATTATTCTGGTCGTTAACGGGTTATTAATAAATATCGTCTGATTTTTCTGGTAATGAAAGGGTTAAAATGAATTTAAGTGTAACTTAATATATAATTAAGTTTAGTATAGACAACTGACTTTTGATCAAAGAGCATTTTTAAAATGAATTCAAGTGTAACTACTTAATTTATAATCGAGTCAAGAACAGGGACATGACATTTGAATTCAAGAATAGAACATGATGCCTTTTCTTGAATTGGTCCAATTTTTGTATAAAATTTAAAAAGTTCTCAGTAAAAATGATACATTTTTATTTCTAACTATAATGCCAACAAGTGTTCAAGAATTATTAATAAATAATTAAACAAAAATTATTTATTATATTTATTCACTTCGTATAAGAATTAAAGGCAGAAAATAAGTTTTGAAAGGCCCTAAGTTTTTTAAGACCATATGGCGTATCAATTAGTTAAAATGAAACTAATGGCCTATTAAAATTTACAAAAACATTTTTTCAGGAGCGGAGTTAGAAATTATGACAGATCCTGCACTTCCTATAGCTACGCTACTGTATATAATATACTTTATAAAGTTCCACCTTTCAAGACCCCAGCTCCTCGGTCCACTACCCAACTTGGAACCCAAGTACAGAATATCAGCCGTGAATAAAAAGAACTAAAAACATAATCTACAATTTTAAACTAAAATAAACGTAGTATGTGACAAACTAATAAGTAATTTAACAGATCTCGCGCCACCTATAAATTTTTGGAAATGGCGCGGAATGGAAACCTATCAAGTGTATGGTACATAATGTTAAAATGTGTTCTTAAAACATTAACATTTTCACTAAGACATCTCAAAGCATAGAGAAGAGTTATGTCAATTGAGGAGCTATTTTCTTTTTTATATTCAATTACATTAAGGCCCTTTTTATTTTGCTCAATGCAAACTATTGCCATTTGTCTTTAAATGTTCGCATATAGGCTTAATATGGTTTTCTTAAAATTAAAGAAAGAATCTGATAAATGGGTAACTATTGTTTATTTTAAATTGTGTGCACAAAAGAGTAGTGCAATGATAGGAAAAATTTCCTAGACACCTGGGTAAAATCCGTCAAAGTAAAAAGGTTTAAACACAAATGTAAAAAAAATTAAATCTGGGTGAACTATTTTGTTATTCAATAAAATAATATAAATTGATAAAAAAAAAAAAAAGGACTACACAGCCATGAATAAAATAAAAACTAGACTAAAAAAATTATTAAAAGTAGAATTTTCTTTTTTCAAACTTTTAATTTTTTTATTTATCGATATCGAAACCAAGAGAAAATAAATCTTCCATAGCTGGAGAGATGATAAGGATAATCACGATCAATAATCGAACCCAGATCATCAGAATCAGATACCCCAAGCTAGACCATCAGAATCAGATACCCCAAGCTAGACCATCTGCTGACAAATTATATTTTTACTTAAGGAAAAATATTCTTCCATTACTAGAAAGATGACAACTAGCATTACAATGGGGAATCAAAATCAGAACAAGAAGACGCTACACTTCCCCATTTCTAGTCTTTTGATAACCCGAAGTGACACAGCTGCAATCAACATTCATATCTTCTACATCCTAAGTGAAATTTCAAGTTATTGTAATTGCTAATTTTATTTTCTCATTCATTTATCTTAAATTTTCTTATATAATATAAGACATATAGTGTTTATTTGAATAAAATTTCTTCTTCTTCTTCTTAACTAGAGCATCTTAGGATTAAATTGTTTAACTATTATTTATAGCTTGATAAACAACTTTTTATGATTTCTAAGCTTTCAAAGTGAAATAAAAAACTAAACTTTACAAATAATTATCCTAAAATTATTTCGAAAAATGCGAAATTAAATTGAAATTAGGAGTTTGACATTTAAAGAATTAGTTGCTCTTGAATGATCCATATTTTCATTTTTTTGCACAAAGTAATACAGTTTTGTGCTTAAACATGTTATGTTACGATATGCTACCATAAGCAAAAGTTTCTTTAAAATAAATATATTAGCATTGCTATTATGTAGTTAGAATATCAAAGGCATTTATGGTATATAAAAAGTTTCCAAACAGGTTGTATACTTCAACAAGAAAAAGGCTAGTATAAAATTTTAATATTCAATTATTATATAAAGTACATATCTTTTGAGTAGAAAAATTTTATCCATCCATAAGTGCAATAGAATTTAGAATGCATAAATTACCAAAAAATTGCTAACTGGTGTACTCAGATTAATAAATCTATGTATTATGATTGAGATTGTTAATCATAGTTTTTCTGGTTTTATTTTTAAGAGTTGAAAGCCTTGAAGGTCGAACTACTGACCTTCAACTGTTTTCCTTTGTAAAATTTATGGCCCTATTAAGATATATTATTAAACATCTTATGTGCGCATTATAACTAACAAGTACACCTAGAGGCGCTGAGACGTCTAGGAAAACGCTAAAACGTAGAATAACTTCAAAACAAAAATATTTTAATAAAAAATTTTTTTCAACATTAAATCTGAGCTAAACTCTTAATTTTAAAAGTTTATTGTATAAGCTTTTTTTGTTTCATTTTCTATATAAAAATTTTCTTTAATACCAATCAACACATTACCACCAACAATTTAAAGCCTCATGGTTGTTAGGGTGTACCTCTCAGCTTAACAGTTGAAGGTCAGGGGTTCGATCCCCAAGGCTCCCAACTCTAAAAACAAATTCACAAAAACTGTGATTAACCATCTTAAGCATAATGCGAGCATATAGCTTAACTGCTGAAAGTGCTTTGATATCTCAAACCAACCAACCAACCAACCAATCAACAACACCCTCAATCTTTAAAAATGGCGAATATTATTTACTCCTAGAGAAATATCTACAAACAGGACCTCTTATTAATTATACCTTTACTAATTAGAGTTAAAATTTTTATCTTTATACCATATCACTCTCTCACACTCATTTCACATGTCTAACCCAAAACGTGCACGTCACGATGATACCCCTAACCTTACCTCTACCCAATTAATAGCAAATCTCTTTAATGAATTCATAGCAAATTCCTCTCTAAATGCAGAAGACCTTACCCTCCTTAATAATCTAAAATATGAAGTAACTCTTGCTCACTCCAACAAAATTGAACAACTCTCTCATACTCACCACCCACATACTCCACCTTGCCCCTCATTATCTACATACGCACAAGTCTCATCCATAACCACACCTAGCTTATCCAACAACATTCAGGATAGACAAAAACCCTCTCCACCTAAGTCTAAGTCATCTCTAAATAGTGAGCTTACTCTAAAAATAGCCCCCCTTACTCCTTCTGACTCTAAAGCCGAGAAAGCTGCCTTTCGACAAAAAATAGTCAAAAACTTAGAAACCAATAAAAACAAACTTACCATCTCTAATACACGGTCTTCAAATAGTGGCACTATTTATTTCCAATTCTCTAAACCTGAAGAAAAAGCACTAGCACATCAAACTCTCCACAATAACGGCATTAAATCCGAAGATTTACCTATCCTCAAACCCCGCTTCCTACTTAGAAGCATACCTATAACCACACCACTTTCTTCTCTCTCCGAAACCATTGCTAACGAAAACTTAAACCTAAAAAATATTGGCACCCTTAATACAGTACGCCAAGCCGGTAACACAGGAACCTTCTCTTATAGTGCTATATTAGAACCTAGCAACCCTAACATTTTTAAACATCTACTTAAATCTCCTATACTCTTTGTTGACCATCACATTCTCACTCTAACCTTAGCAAAATCATTACATCGCCAATGCCAGAATTGTCTAAAACACAATCACTCAACGAACAAATGCAAAGCTGCATCACCAAATTGCGATCACTGCGGAAATCGAGGCCACTCTATATCGGAATGCATCTTCAAAAATGATTCCACAAAACTCTCATGCTTTAATTGTCACAATCACCACAACGCTACATCCAAACATTGCGAATTCCAAATTAAACACACACAACACATCCAAAATCAACATAACCTTCTAATAAGCAAATTCCTATGCTAAATTTTCTCCACATTAACCTCACCCACTCTAATGCCGCTTGGACAAACCTATATAACATTCTAATTTCAAACTTTTTTGATGTAATATCTATTAACGAACCATATCCAAACCTCTCTTCTATTATACCAAATTATTTACTATATCACACGTCACCTTTATCCTGTTATTCAGCATGCATCTACATAAAATCAACCGTTCACCACACACCATTACCACGATTCTCTTCCAACAATTTTTACTTTGTTCTTGTTCATACCAAACCTCACCCTCTTCTTTTCGCAACTCTTTACTCTCCTCCCTCACACCCAATAGCCATCCCCTCTGATTTCTCCCAATCACTAACACTTGCAACATCCACACTCCCGTCTACATATCATTTAATTATCTCAACTGATTGCAACGCTCGATCACACATCTGGGACCACAAAGAAAACCCACGAGGACAACAAGTCATCAATTTCTTATGTTCGAACAACCTATATCTCGCTGACAAATCTAAAAACCCTACATACCAACGCTCTTGTAACAACGAACAATACACTTGTCACATTGACCTCACAATAACCACTTCAAATACTCTCAATCTAATATCCAATTGGTCAATCTCAGACATCCCATCAGCTTCAGATCACGCCTTCATAACATTTCAACTTCACATAAACACTACAACCATCAAAAACTTTAACAACATTATAAAAAAGAACACCACTCACTGGCTTACATATCTCAACATTCTCAACAACTCACTCCCTACATTAACATCCCTCTCCTCTCCCACTTACATCGATAAAGCAGCATTATCTCTCAATGATCATGTCTCACATTCCATCTTATCCTCCACTCCTATCAACCCATTTCCTAAAAGAAAACATGCCTATTTCTGGACACCCGAGTTGAATGCAATAAAAAACAATCTAAAACGAATTATCAAAACCCTACGAAAATCTCCTACTCCCTTAATCATCTCAATCCATTCTACTGTTAAAAAAGAATACAAACAGGCAATACTTCAAGCTAAAAAGAACTCATGGGTAAAATTCACCAGCCAACACTCAAACAACCCATGGAACATCATTAATAGGCTAACTAAAAAGAAAAAACCTTCTATTCTCCCCGAAACAATACTGCCCTGCTCATCCGATCATACAACACACTACAACCCTCCATTTCTATCGACAATCTTTCCCCCCGACTCTCGCTCTTCTGATCTCCCCTTTCACCACACAATTCGAGAACACTCTAAAAACATCATTCACTCCATCCAAAACCCTATTTTTCCTCCAATCACACTAAATGAATTAAACATAGCAGTAAACGCTTATAAAACAAATGCCTCATCTAGCTACGACCATATCTCACCCAAACATATTAAAAAATCAATACACATTCTAAACAAACATTTACTCCTTATTTTCAATGCATGCCTTACTCATTCACATTTCTCCAACGTTTGGAAAATCGGCAAACTCATACTCATTCCTAAACCCAATAAAGATTCAAGCCTCATTCAAAATTGGAGACCAATCACTCTACTACCCATACTAGGCAAACTTTTCGAAAAAATCATTCGCAAACGTCTAGTCCACTACATCCTATCCCGTAACCTCATTCATCACACGCAATTTGCATACCTTCTCAACAAAAATACGGAAACAGCACTATCGCGTCTAACCACCTACCTTGACTCTTCTCTTTCTACTCAGAAAATTTCTTCTACAATCTTCTTAGACATAAACAACGCTTTCAACTCAGCCTGGCATCCTGCCATCATCACTAACCTTGCACACAAATCATTTCCTCCTTACATCATCAAATTTATAAGCTCATACCTTTCAAACCGCTGTCTCATTTTCCGACATCGCGCTTCCCTTTGCATCCATAAGCTAACCCTCTCGACTCCCCAAGGAGGATGTCTTTCTGATATCCTCTGGCTAGTTCTCATAGACCCGCTTCTCGATCTAATCCACACCAACACTGATTTCTCCCAATGTTTTTCAGACGACATATTATTCACCTTCACCAGTAACTCTCAACAAGAAAACCTCAGCAAATCCTCTTCATTTCTACTAAGGCTACAAGAAAGAGCAAACACACATAAGATATTCTTTAACTCCAGCAAAACAAACCTCATTCACTTTACACGCAGACGCATAGAACATTTACCCCTTCATTTAAATACCTCTACTTCTATAACTGCATCAAAGACTATCAAATATCTAGGACTAAACCTTCAGTCCAACCTAAAATTTTGAATACACTTTAAAAAAATATACCAAAAACTCTCAGTCACACTTTTTTCACTTAAAAGCGCTATCTCTTATAAATGGGGCCTCCGTCCCAAACACACCAAATACATATACATATCCTTAATCCTACCAGTAATTCAATACGGAATTCTTTCCTGGGGCATCTCCTTAAAACACCCCACAACCATACATTTTCTTAACAAGATACACCGTCTCTGTCTACTTTGCATCACCAACGCATATCGTACTACTTCCACACAATGCCTAGAAATTCTAACTAACACCCTACCATTACAACTCCAACTTAAAAAAACTATTATTAAGCGCTTCATCTTGACATACAACAACTTAATTCCCCCATTTCATCCGATCACACCCCACCACAATACTCCATCCTATTCTTTCTACTCACATCTATTAGCAAAATACGCTCCAAATATTGCTAACTACCTAGTTCATCCCTCGATACACCCATCTCTTTTAACTCACCCATCTGCACAAAACCCTCTCAAAACATCCATATGCAAAAACAAATTTTTTGCAAAACAATCAATTTCATACCTTCGCTCTACTTCTTCACCAACCTCCCTACGCATCTTTACAGACGCCTCAAAGAAGTCCCTAAGTACCTCCTTTGCTTACGCCTTCTTCAAAGGCTCTTCCACTAGCCCCTTTTACACCCATCGATCCCAATTAAATCCTCTACTCTCAATCCTCGAATGCGAAATCTTTAGCCTTTTACACGCCTGCACTATGATCACTAACAACATTAACCACTTTCTTCCCCACTTTACTACCATCCATTTCTATACCGATGCACAAAACATAATCCACGATCTCTCTCTATCACACAACATCCCATTTCCCTCCTTTCAACTCGCCTCCTCCCTAATCAATCTTACAAAACATTTCCACACACACCTATGTTGGTGCCCTGCTCATCAAAACATACCAGGAAACTCCCTCGTAGACTACTTAGCCTCAAACTTACACCTAACCTCCCACATTCCTCTCAACTCCCTACCGCTCAAAACCTTTCTAACACACATTCACTTATCCACTCTAGAAGAATGGCAGATGTCCATATCTTCATCTCAAAATGCACTAATCTCCTCTTTACCACACATCAGCACAATTCACACAACTTTCAAAAACAAAAAATTTACACCACCTCGTTCAACCATTCGTTGGCTATCAGGCCATTGCCCATGCAAAGCATATCTTTTCCGAATTAAAGTAAGCGAAAATCCATACTGTCGTTTCGGATGCGACACAATAGAAACGCCATACCACCTCATATTCACATGTCAAATCTTCTCTTATCATCGCCAAGATCTTCTATTTCGCTGCCTTTCTTTACTTAACAGATCTCCAACAACACTCTCAGATCTTCTGTTACACCCAACACTACTAAAATCCCTAGCAACCCTCATTGACACCATTGAAACAACTCTCACCACCGTCGATAACCCTATAACAAACTAATCTGCTTTTCTCTTCTACTTTTAGGACAACCTATCTCTACCAACATCTGCATCTTCTTTAACCAACTCTCAAGCTTACGCGAGCATATCAGCTCACGCTGGAAAGTGCTTTGAAATCCACCTACCTACCTACCTACCTACCTATAAAATTTTTTTTGAAAAATTTGCAAATTGATTAAATATCTTTCATATTATATTTATTAATTTTATTTTTTTTAAAGAAAGAAATAAATTTATTGAACGATAATAAACATTTAAAAGAAACGTTTCCTAATTCACACAATTCCAAGAGCACACAGAAGGCTAATGAAAGCCGCTGGTTGTGTCGCTCTATCACTTGTTGAAATCAAAACAAGGTGTAGTAATAGTTAGTATTTTTGATTAAGATGAAATGTTTCTTATGAGAAGTCACTAAGATTTATTACAAAGCGTATAGTTAAATTAACACACCGCTTAAATAACTTCATTGAAAAATGAATTTTATTCGACGAAATATTTCAAAAATAAAAATTTTAAATATTGTAGTATAAAATTTATAAGATAAAAAAACTTTCACCTAAAATATACCTAAAAACTACTACACCACTAAATATATATAAAAAATTATCTAAAGTTAGCCAAGTTCTAGGTTGAATTTCCAGCTTGTCAAAGAGTTTATCTCTAAAATAGTTCAAACCCTCTTTCTTCATTAATTTAAATAAAAAGTTTAAAAAATCTGTTTGCTTTGCCAAACTAAATTTGTACAAAGAGTTTTTTGACAAAAATATAAATGATAAAGTTTTATGGAAAGAAAAAATAATTTTAGAAATAACAAGAAAGATATCCAAATAAATTTTATGCTGTATAACCAGTTTGTTGAAAAGATTATCACCTTTTACATTTGACGAATTTTTTAGAAAAAAGCATGAATACCTAAAATTTTGTCAAAAAACGTATGAAGTCAATCATGAATTTCAATAAAATGATTTTGATTTAAGCTATATCTCAAATAATGTTGTGCTGCTCGCTATAAATTCTCTCAAAAACGGTAGTATCCCTGATTATTTAGGCCATACTACGAAGTTGATCAAATATATTGGACCAACTATATATAATCTCTTTAGAATCATTTTGAACAAATGTATCAATGAATGTATTTTTCTTGGAATTCTTAAAATATCAAAAATTATTCCAATTTTTAGGGTAGCAAAGTAAATATTAGTAACTTCAGGACAGTTCCTATTATATCTAAAGTTTTTGAAAAAATAATTTATAAAAAATATACTCATATTCTTCTCTTTGTTCTAATTTGATTTTTGCACATTTCACTCTATTAAAAAGTTGCACACAGTTTTTATTAACGATATTATTACTTCTTGGTCCAAAAACGAACATGTATAGCACTATTCTTTTATTTAAAAAGTGCTCTCGATTCTTTATCAATTAACTTGTTATGTGATAAACTTTGTCGATTTAGTTTAAATATAAAAACTGTCAGATTGATACACTCATTTTTATCGAACAGAAAATAATATTTTCATGTTAGTAATCTTAATTCAAATATTAAACGTGAATCGGATATAGGTGTACCACAAGGGTCCGATCTTGGCCCACTTTTGTTTATTATTTACTTGAATGAAGTTTTACATTACGTCACAAGTGAAACAGTTTCATGCTATGCATATGGGGATGATAACACCTTATTATTCAAAGGAAAATAAATTAGACTTTCTGAAAATAAACGAATGCTTAAACAAGCTTCTTAGTAAGTTCTCACAATCTCATGATAAACTTTGAGAAAACCAAAGAAATGTTATTTTTCAATTCATCTAAAAAGTATGAAAAAATATCTATAAAAATCAATGAAAACAAAATAAAGTTTCAAAATTCATTCAATTTTCTTGGAATAGTTATAGACAATAAACTTAATTGTAAGTCACATAAATCATGTTTCAATCAAATTGAATGCTTTGCTTTCACTTTTTCAATGAACAAATTTTTACCATTTAAGGCAAAATTTATGCTGTATAAATCCTCAGTTGAAGCATAATGACATATTCAATAGTTAATTGGGGTGATGGCAAACTTAAATACATCATCATAATAAAAAATATCATTCGCTGTATTTTTGGATTGGGTTGCAACGCACACACAAATTGTAAGTTTAGAGAATTACAGTGCTTAAATGTCGATGATATATTTAAGCTTCAGGTAATAAAACTGACACTTAAATATTTTACAGGACAAGTTCCATATTCTTTTTCAATTTTTTTATTTTTTTCTCAAAACTTTAGCAATTACGAAAGTACACATCCTTTAAAACTCCATGTTTTCCGATCTAAAAATTGAAAATATAAACAAGCAATTATTCACAAAGTTTCTAAGTGCTAGAATAGTTTTCTTATATGATAGGAGAGGATTTTAATATTTCGAGCGCAAAATTACTATCTAAAATAAAAATAGTCATGTTGAAATATTATTGATCTTGTAATACTGGGAATTGTTATATTTGCAATAACTGCTAATAAGCTTTATCTAATATCAGAGGTCTGAATAGACCTTCGGGGAGAAAACTTTCCAGAACTTATTATATATTTAAATATAAAAATTTTCAAAAAATATTATGCATACATATTAAACACACCATTTAAAAAATTATATCCAAAAGTTCAAACCACTTAACTTTAAAATTGCGATTTTATTTCATGAAAGCAATAAGACTGGTTGGAATGTTTATGTACTATATAATATGAATACTAATATTATGATGACGATTTTTTTGGCAATTTTTATTTATTTGTTTAGAAGGAAAAATTAATCTGTTTTTCAATATTTCTTTTTCATGATATATACCATTTTTAGTTGTAAACGGTCTTTTTTAAATTCTAAAGTGTCTTTTTTAAATTTGAAAGTCTCTTTTTAAATTCGAAGGTGTCTTTTTAAAATCCTAAAGTGTCTTTTTTAAATTCGAAAGTGCCTTTTTTAATTCTAAAGTGTCTTTTTCAAATTCTAAAGTGTCTTTTTTAAATTCGAATGTGTCTTTTTTAAATTCTAAAGTGTCTTTTTTGATTTTACTTTTCTGAATAAGCTTTGAAGTCTTGTTTCTTAATAAATACGCGTACTATTATGTGCGATTGTCAGGTTCTGTAGACGTGTTGAAAGATACACTGATAATTTTCTAATTCTCCGCCTCTATTTCAAGTCTTTTTTAATTCGATGCAACTAGCAGTTCATTTATAAGCAAGTTTTTAACTCTTCAATTTTTGCCTTCTGCATAAATTGTTTTTATATTAAAGTAAAATAGAATTAAAAAATTTTTTATTTTGTATTGAAAGTTTCAACTAAGCAAAAAAGTGAATTTTAAAACTTAGTTTCGAAAAACGTTTTAAATAAATTTTTATATCCATTATTTAATGAAAAAAAGTGTTCAGAAAAACTTCTTTATTATCATTCAAGTAATTTAAAGCAAAAACAATATATCACATTTTATGAAGAAATAGAAACTCCCATTTGCTCTTTTTGTATGTTACGTAGTGCATGTGAAATATAGCTTCTGCATTCCTCGTTGTTTATTGAGGAAACAGCTATTTTGATCACTTCATCTAGCATGAAAGAAAGTGTTGTGTCTAAAATAAAAGTTTTTAAAACATGTTTTATAAATATTGAAGCAAACCTTACATAATTTCTGTTTTGCAAAATTTTTGAGAATGCCAGCTCAATTGGATTTAGCATTTAACTATAAAGTGACAAAAACTTTAAAATTTATCCATCTGAAGTTATTAAGTTTTCGAAAGTTTGAGTTTTGTGGATCTTTGCGTTATCCATAATTAGCCAGCAGTTTTTTAGGCAATTACATATTTTTTTCTATTTTTTTGAATATTCATAAATTACACCAATATTTAAACATAATATGTTGAAAAAATTTGAATATATATTTTTTTATTTTTTAAAAAAATTGTAAGGAAAATAAATAAATTATTACAAATAATAGATTTTGTTTTTAAATACAAAAAAAATTTGAATATATTTTTTTTTATTTTTTAAAAAAATTGTAAGGAAAATAAATTAATTATTACAATAAGAGATTTTGTTTTTAAATACAAAAAAATTTTTGTATTTATCAAATTTTCGATTTTAATATCTCATTTTAAAGGTAATATTATACTGATTACGAAAATGTATTAATATTTTAAGTTGGAATTTTTTAAAAAATTTTTATTGCCTTTAAACTTTATAAAATGACAAAATTTCCTAATTTGACTTCAAAAAATATATATAATTTATTCGATTCATTTCAAACAAATTACATATTTGGAATCAGCGTACCAAACCCTATAAGAATAGGTTTTTAAATTTTAATTTTTTTTTAATTTTAAAATTACCGATTTTTGACGCCTTTCAAACGGTCTCAAAATTGACTTCACATATATTCAACAAATATACAAGTATTATAGATTTTTAGATTTCTCTTATCATTCTGAATAACAATATTAACTTTATTTTACCATAAATATTTTGGTTCAAATTTTTTTTATATATATTTGCCTTGCTAGAACTACTTAAACTCACCTACACACACAGACACATACACACACAAACACCATGAGTATAATGCGAGATTCTTTAAAATATTAATAATATATTTGAAGAAATTATGTAATGATATATTCTCATAACCTGTACGGTTGAACGCGGGTAGACAACTCGATTGTCATCTCCAACCTGTATACTACGATAGTTCATCTCCAAACTTTATAATACTATGGTTATCTCCAACCTGTATACTGCGATGGTTTATCTCCAACCTGTCATTTCATATTTTGCTAGATGTAAGATTTGATATACCTCATTAGGGGAGACGATGCTACATAATTTATTACATATATACCCGGTCTGACTTTTTAGCCAAACTCATCCAAACTCTACTAAACTCATACAAAAAAATCATTTTTCATTTAATTCATTTAACTATCAATTTTTGTTTTCTTTGAGAATGTATTTTGTTATTATTTTTGGTATAAAGTTGCTCCAGCATACAATTGAAATTTTTGCTTTTTCAAACATTTTTTTTATTTTACATGCAATTGAAACATAATATTGTAATTATTTTTATCTATTATAAGCATGTTGCCCTCCAGGTATTAACAATATATTAATAATATATGGAAATTTATTCTACATATAGTTATAAGAATTTCTCTTTTATAAAAATTGGTTTTTTACGTTCAATCTTTAGAAATATCAATTTTTTGAACCTGCAAGCCGTGTCTATCAGCTTTCTTCCTCGACTTCATTTTCTGTCTTTCTTGCAGAAATTATTTTCACTTTGAATGTTTGGATTTGGGTTTTTTATAAATAGAAAAAAGATTGTTATGAACCCTTGCACGTTTATCCCTATTTGTAAGTACTTTATTTGATTTTTTAATTTGGAGGTTATTAATATTTTTATTTCTAGGCTGATTGTTCTGACTATATTGGCCTGTTATGTGCAGTAATGCAAGAAAAAGTAGTGATTCTTAAGCGAACATATTTTTTTGAGAATAACATATTCCAATAATTATGTTAACACTGTAAGTTTGCAATACCTAAAATTTTCTAAAATGGAACAAAACTCAGTTTCCTTGAAAACTTAAGCCAAAAGAAATTGCTTATTTAATGCAGTGTCTTTGATAATATTTAACAGTGAATCACTAACATCAGAGCGTAGAGTGAAGACTTGCATTCAACTCTGTCTGAAACGCAATTTCTATCAAAAAAATGATCAGTTTCCTTATCTTTTTTCTCCGAACTTTGAAACAGCTTGTTTTGATTGTGCAAAAAGCGGAGGTTTCTCTTGTGTTTACATTATTGTAGCTCTGTGCCATATACTTGTGGAACTATTATATCAGTTTATCCACCTATTAATGGAAGAAAAGATCTAGCCTTTATTCATCTAAATCGAAATTTTTTGCCTCTTATATTTGAAGCTAAAAAACAATTAAAATCCTTTGGTCAAAAACGCACTTTACTTTAAATAAACATTGAATACCAAACCACTTTTTACCGTTACTCAAAAAGACAGATTTTAGTAATGATATTAGTTTTTTATCATCTTTCTCACAATTTGTTAGCCAAAACTCATCTCCCATTACTGAAAAAATATTACCCGAGTCTAACCATCTAAATTTTTTTGAGTAATAAAACTATTCGAATTAGTTTCTTGTGAGAATGATACTTTAGAAGTAAAAAACAATGTCTTTTACAAAATTAACATTTTGGATAATGTTCAGAGAAATCAAAAAGACTGCATAGCATTTATGACGATGATTGTGGTTCATGGGCATCTGAAAAGTCGATTAGGATGAAAACATATCATTTGAAGGGTCCTATAACTCATTTGAAATTCAGAATTAATACTTGCTTTTTAGAAAGAACCCAAAATAATAAAAAATATTTTTTTCTCTTGATAAACAACCTAATTCTGAAAGTATTTTTATTTTGCAAAAATATTCTTTAAAAAATCAAAAAATATTTATTCTTTTCAAATATATCGTTGGTTCCTGTTACTTTTAGTTTCCTATATGTATGATTTGATAAAAATGATTAGAGAGACTAAGTTTATCTTTCTATTCTAAAAATAACGGGAGCCAACGATATATTTCAAAAGAATAAATATTTTTTGATTATTTAAAGAATATTTTTTGATTACAGGATTTTATATTGATTATTATTTGACAAATATATTATTTAATATCGTGCAAATTGCAAAAATATTTCTAATAAATTTTGTTACATCGTATGAGGTATATCTAATCTTACCTCAAGTAAAATTTGAACAAAAGTTTCATATTTTTTGATTTTTTAGAGAATATTTTTCGATTCTTTGATTATAGAATTTTAATTTAATTATTTGACAGATTTATTATTTAATATCGTGAAAAATTTCAAAAATATAGGTAATAACATATGTAAGATCATCTCCCAAAATGAGGTATATCAAATCTTACATCTAGCAAAATATGAGGAGATGATATATAATGTAATATATATCTATATTATATATTTTCTTTTTATCTGTTTTTGTACAAATGTTTTTTCTCTTGTATCTGTTATGTTTTTATCTGTTTCTGTAAAACTATCTTTATATGTTTTCTTATGTTTGTTTATTTTGTTTTATGAATAAAGTTACTTGATGAGCAACACTATAAGCGACTTTAATTGGTCTTAAGTGTGCTCACCTATCCCATTACATTATTTTGATACTTTAAAGCCCAATAAATCTTTCTTTCTTAACATATAATTTATTTGCTTTTCAAATAAATAGTAAAACATATAATTTATTAGTTATTTAATCAAAAATAATTGTTTTTAATTCAATAGCTTCAATGGTGGCCTATATTTTTTTAATTTTATAACATTTTTATTTTTAAAAATAAATCTTTTCTACATTTGACCTAGTTTTTTATAGATAGAAAAAGGGCCTCTGCCTCGCTCCCCCTAAAATTTTTCAAAGATAGAAAATCACTGCAGATAATTTGTATTATTACGTAACGATAAAATAATTTTATTTCAAATGAAAGTCGAAGTATAAAGTTTCAATTAATTCTAATAAAAATTTTTTAATAAAAACGTTCTAATCTATGTATAAATAAATTATAATTAATATAAGAAATTTAATAAAAAAATCTAGTGGTGGGCTTTATCGCAAACTTATTTTTCGTAAAAAAGAAGCTATATTTAAATGATAATATGTTTAGTTTAGGAGTAAAGTGATGAAAATATCGGTTTTAGAGCATTCATCAAAGCATGAAGTCTGCAATTAGTATTATATATTTATGGATTAGAAATGTCTTTATTTGTTCTGAAGTATTTATAAGCGTTACTCCTAAAATAACTAAAAATTTACCCCAATGAAATTGTTCCTCGTCATAGTTCCAATTATTATCACCCCTCGCCTTCAGATCTAAGAACACTTATGAGACTAACCCTAACAGAGTTTTCAAAAATAAAAAATTGAATTAAACTAAAAACTAAACTCTTGTATCATATTACTGTATGTTTTTCGAAATAAAGCCAGATGAAAATTGTTTCTTAATTTTTTTGAGAGTTGAGATTTAACCCTATTAGTGAGGGCCTATTTTCATTTCCTCAGTAACGAGGTGTATTTTAGCCCCCCCTCTCTCGGTTTTTCTTGAATTATTTCAAATTTTTACAAAATTTCTGTGTGAACATACTAAATGATTGATTGCGAATCTGATCGTGACATTTTTTATAAAAATCAATCAAACTTGTCAAAAATTGATTGATATTTGACAGCTCAATTAAAAAAAACTTTTAGTTTAAATGGTTATACAAAGTTTTTTTTGCACATATATACCCATTTTGAAGTGTGCTGAACACGATGGTCACGTTTATTTTAAAAAAAATCAACCAAACCTGTCAAAAAATTGTTTGATATATGACAGCTCAACTGAAAAAAGAAACTTTTAGATTAAATCGTTATACAAAGTTTTCTATTTATATACACCCGTTTTCATGTATGCTGAATACGATGGTCACGTTTATTTTTTTTAAAAAATCAATCAAATTTGTCAAAAATTAATTGATATATGACAGCTCAACTAAAAAAAGAAACTTTTAATTTAAATGGGTATACAAAGTTTTTTACACATATATACCCATTTTCAAATGTGCTGAACACGATGGTCCGTTTATTTTTTTTTATAAATCAACCAAATCTGTCAAAAAATTGATTGATATATGATAGCTCAACTGAAAAAAGATAATTTTAGATTTAGTGCTTATACAAAGTTTTTTTACACATATATACTCATTTTCATGTATGCTGAAAAAGATGGTCACGTTAATTTTTAAAAAAAATCATTCAAACGTATCAAAAAATTTATTGATATATGACAGCTCAACTTAAAAAAGAACCTTTTAGTTTAAATGGTTATACAAAGTTTTATATTTATATACACCCGTTTTCATGTATAGTGAATACAATGTTCACGTTTATTAACATTTTTGATTAATTTGTGACTTTTAAAATCGTGGTATGTTTGTAGTCAGATATATTGTACTGATTTTTGAACGATTTGTTTTCATGCTATTCTCCAAAGACTATATTAAAATTTTTAGTCATTTCACAAATGAATTTTTTTCTGTTTAGATTTAATTTGGAATCTATAATAAAACAATTTTTTTCAGTATCAAAATTTCCAATGAGGCACGAATATTAATTTTGATACTCATCATTATATTATAAAATTGATTCATATTTATGTTCAATTTTTTTTTTTCATTTTTAGACTATAGAATGAAAATTACGCTGTGGATTATATTTCAACTCGAGTTTGCATGATTACGTCATGTTTTTTAAATATGTATAATTTTTTCGAATTTTTTCAAACTTTGAATATTCCATTTATATGTGCATACAGATATGCAAAATTTGGTAAGTTTCTATTTCGGAAGAATGAAGTTATAACTTTTCAAATTTTCTTACATTTGTATATGTAAAGTAGGCTCCATCTTCAGAAAATGCCATCCAAGTTTTGCCAAGGTAACGATGTATATATTGAGAAAAATTATATAGAACTTATACACTTATAAGAGGCATCATCACTGCATATTTATCTTTGAGAGGTCGAAATTTAACCATTGACCGTTTGTATACCTCTATAGAGATAGCTGATTGGCTCTATAAAAAGGATTAACTATAGTCGGTACAATAGACACAAGAAGAAAAGGTATTCCGCAAAGTATAAAAAGTTTAGATAATGAGATGAATTTTCTTATTAGTTTTGCTGGGATATAGATAGAGAATTTTTATCAATTCATAGTTGTGTAGTATTTTCTAAATCAAAAGAAAAGAAAAATGTATTAGTTTTGACTTCCAGACCCCCCCCCCCCCCCTCCCACATTTTAGGAATTACAGTAGACGATGAAACAAGTAAACTTGCAATTTTTAAACAGTACGATTTATCCAAGGATGAAACGGATATAGTCGATCACAGAATAAGAAATTATTCCACAAATAGAAAAACAAAAAATGGACAGTAGCCGCTTTTTCTTATCTATTAGATATGGCAAGAGTAAATGCAGGTACTATTTTTGCTTTTAATAATGAGAAAAACCTAAAAAATGTAAATTCATTAAGCTTAGGAGTAGAACTAGCAAAAAATTTGATTCTCCCATATCTTTATTCAAGGAAAAAAATAGGCCTCCAAAGCGAAATTTAGCGTAAAATTGATAATTCTATATTTATTATAACAGGTGGGAAAGTTCAAAAATCAATAGCTTCTTTACCCGAGTCAACTGTTAGACGTATGTGCAAGGTATGCCTTGAGGAAGTTGAAGGAACCGAGCACAAGAAAAGAAAAGATGCTCTTTCTAAAACTTCGTCTGTTTGTAATGTATGCGGTATTTCGCTTTGTAAAAAACATTCAGTAATAGTATGTCCTGATTGTAATGGTTAGCCTGTTCAAATTTTTTTTTCAGTATAATTGTTTCTAATTTTCTGCATGTTTTATATATTTTTTTATCTTTTTATACGTATAATAATTTTGTTTTTTTGAATCTTGATTATCAAAAAGACAAATTTTTGAATAAAGTTTTTCTCTTTTTTTTAAAACTATTTTTATTATCCTTGACAGTTTTTAATAAAGATCATTCACTTTTTTTAAATACTGCCAGCAATTATTAAATAAAATAGCAAATTTTATGCAGAAAACTCATGTTGAGATGAAAATATTTTTCATTTTAGACAAACGACACGACAACCAAATGATTAGATATAAAAAAACGATCAAATTTTTATTATAAATAAATTATGTTTCAACTTTATTGTCTTCGTTAATTTGTATATTGTTTGATTATACGTATAAAACTTTCTCAAAATGGTCAAACACGAAACTTATTTAAATTGACCGATTCAGCTTGTTTCGAGATATTGTAGAGTGAATGGTATAAACGAACTGTCTTTCTCCTTCAAATAAAATGATGCGCATCAAAATATGCCTCTACAGAGTCCTTGTTTTGTATTTAATTAATTTCATTTAAAAAAATCACCTCATTGAATTCGGTATAAAATCCCGTTTTTAGTTCTATATCATTTTCAGTTATATTTTATTTTTATGCAATTTTGTTTTGCCTACTTATAATTCTATTTGTTCTGTGACAAAATAAATTACATATATAGCTACGTATAACTATTTAATCATGAAGTCCTTTATTTCAGTTGAAGTGTCATATGTCAATCATTTTTTGACAGGTATGATTAATTTTTATAAAAAATAAACATGACTATTAGATTCAGCATACTTGAAAATGACTACATATGTGTAAAACACCTGATTTGAACATTTGATTCACGCTTACAAGTATTTTCAAATTCTAAATCCAAAAACAATCTATAATTGGAATTGGCATTGTTGATTTGTTATAAAAATGTGTGTATTTCATGTAAAATTTGAATGAATGTTCTCGTAGTCAGATTTTAGATGTAAACCGCAAATTTTGTTTTTGGAAACAATTTTTAGAAGTGAACCATAAATTTATTTTACACTTATAGGTAATTTGGAATCCAAATGCAAAACAATCTATAAATGAAATTGACATTGTTGATTTGATATGAAAATGTGTATATTTCATGTAAAATTTGAATGAATGTTCTCGGAGACAGATTTTAGAAATAAACCGCAACTTTGTTTCACACTTATAAGTATTTTGAAATTCAAATGCAAAAATAATCTATAAATGAAATGCATTGTTGATTTGTTATAAAGGCGTGTATATTTCATGTAAAATTTTAATTAATGTTCTCGGAGACAGATTTTAAAAATAAACCGCAACTTTGTTTCACATTGATTAGCATTTTCAAATTCTAAATGCAAAAAGAATTTATAAATGAAATTGCGATTGTTGATTTGTTATAATAATGTGTATATTCCATATAAAATTTGAATGAATGTTTTCAGAGATAGATTTTAGAAGTAAACCGCAAGTTTGTTACACACTTATAGATATTTTCAATTTCTAAATAAGTCCAAAAATGAAATCAGCATGCCTGATTTGATATAAAAAAAATATATTTCATGTAAAATTTGAAGTTATATTTTATTAGATATATTTCTCATCAATCAAAATTTTGATTGACATTTCCCAAAAAGTAACCATGATTTTGAAAAAAATTTAAACTATAAAGTTTTATGTGTTCAAAACTATATATTTATAAATTTTCAAACGAGTATATAATATAGAACGAAAGTTATAAGCTTAACAGAGATACTGTCAGAATTTTGCTGAAAAAGTTCTTTTGATTATAGATTTAGGCATGAAAAGGTCATTCAACTGCCATGAAAATGGTATCAAAAGATGCAGCTATCAAAAAGGTAGCAAAAGATGTAGCCAATTTGGTGCAAGAGAAATTTTAGCTGAAGGGGGCTAAAATAGCCCCCCGTCACTGATAGGGTTAAGCTAATTCATTGCAGATTCTCAATGGACCTGCTCCAATATCTTATAATTCATATATGATAGAGTGGAAACAAACAAACTGATAATTCTTCATTTCCACTATTATTTTTACCCTCATCTAGTAGGATTTAGTTCATTTCCGATTCTTCAATATTTGAATAACATTTTGAGCTAGAACAAATTCTTCACATGATCGCCAAGGCAAATAATTTGGAAATTTATAGTTTTTCATAAACTCATCATGCATATCCCTGAAAATAGCTATCATGAGCATGATAAATTCATCAAATTTACTACAGTTCGATGAATCAACAGTTTCATTATGCAAGAGATAAGAAAATATGAAATCATTTGAAATTAAGAAAATTTTTAAATTGTTTTGGGTTTTGACGAAAATTGACGTCCAATTAGGATCTAAAATTGAATCAAGGTTATGTCTTTTTTGAGAATTTGCCATTAGGGAGCATTCACAAATAATGTCACCAAAAACAGGGAAGGAAGTTTAAAAGGAGTCATTCACAATTGACGTCAACATTTTTTTGCTTAATTTTACCCCTCCCCCGGTCTTTGGTGGACATCCATTGTGAATGACCCCTAATGGGTAATATTTAATAAGGGAACATATTGTAAATAGTTGATGAAAAGGGGAGGGGGTTGAAAAATAACTAATAAAATAATTTATTGCCATCATTTGTAACGACTCCTATAGGACATGAAGATACAGTGGTGACTAGTAAGCGCACGTAATAAAGCCTTTATTCCCCCTCATTATTGCTTTTCACCAGTTTGTTAAAACCGATGGCTATAGATGCGCTTTCAGATTAGGATGTTATAGTACTGAAACAACTGCATGGGTAACAAAAAGCCTTATCGCTAGATATCCTATACTCTAACCAAGTGAAGGTTTTATACCATGACTCTAAAAACGATCTGTATCTTTAGGAAGCATAATTATTGTTTCAGCCGATTCAGTATATAATGTTTGAAGGTCAAAAATGTCTATCTTCTTAAGACCTTATGAAAAAGCTTGTATTAGAGGACTCAGTCGTAATACAGCCAGACCTTTGACAATTCAGTTATCCGATACATTATTGACCCTAAATAATTTTCCCAATGTTTTTCTCCTCTGTTATTCTGACATTCACAGTGAAATTGACCTTTGAACATTTATATTTATAAGTATTTAACTATTATATCACACAAACCTTAAATTTATGTCTCAAATGTTTAATTCAAACTCCATCACTTACATTTTATATAATTTTTATAATTATACTTTCTGAATAGATTTAATAAATTTTTATAAAGTGGTTTTGACCGCACAGTATAGTGAGCTATTTTTTAAAAAAAATTTTGATATATAATTGAAAGAATATTTAAAAGGGGGGGGGGGTGGCGAAAGGCCTTTTCATTTGGTACCAGCACATTTCGCCTCCGGACACTTTGTCTCCAAACAGTTCGTCGGACAGACACATCGTCTCCGAACGATTCGTCGAACAGACTTTTTGTCAAATGATTGTTTTGTCGCGAGCAATTGTTTTGCTTCGTAAAGCAAACAAAAAATTCCCCTATCTCTCTATATATTTACATTGTAATTATAATCGTGAAAGAGAAAGCGAGTACTTCAGATTTTTGTAAAATCAACTTTAAACTACTAAAATAAAACGCAATAAAATAAACATTTTTATTTGCGGATTAACACTGGTTTTATTCAATTATATTGAAACCAGGTGTGCACATCCTCAAAATTATTGGGGGGGGGGGGGGGGGAATTTTTTGTTGTTGCAATTTTCAATACCAGGGCCGACCAAATATTCAAGCAATCCTTTAAAATAGAGTGTACTATACAGCGCATACGTGAATTTATAAGACTACTTTATATTTTTTTACAAAATTTAAAAACTACTTCCAGCGAAAATATTTTAATTAAATTTTATATAACGCATATACAATAGTTAAAAAAATCCAAAATTATTGGGGGCGAATAGGCTTTTCGCCCCCCCTCCTTTCTTTGCCCCTGATGGAAACGGATATAAAACTTTATAATTAGACCAAAGCTATATAAACGTTACGCTTTATATAATAGCATCTATTATATTTTTTTCTGTTTGAGAAAATAAATTAGTTTCAATTACTAATTATATTATTCAAAATTAGTAAAAAGTTGATCCCGCTTTTATATTCTTTCTTTAATGGTAGAAAATTCATCGTTGATTGCTTATAAAAAGCCTATAGCTTTTGGCTGTTTAACACTCTGTCGACGAAACGGGTGTTTATATCCATTCCACGAATCGCCCAACGACGATTATGTCTTGGACGAAATATCCGGCGACGAAACGTCCGGTCACGCCAATTTTAAAGCAAATAGTTGTTTTTGTTAGTTGCTTATGAAAGCTTTTACACTAATACGATTTTACTTCTTTACTGATTAATGAGTTCGCATTTAATGAGATAGTTTGTCAAGAAACCTATTTTTGTCCTAGTCAGTGATTTGAACTTTCTTTTAAACAATAAATTAATTAGTGTGTCTATTTTATTATCGTATTTTACTATTTTAGCATCATACTATTAAAAAGGTGTAATTTAAATTATGTCGTCGAGATATGGTGGCATATTTTTGCGTGGAGATCCGAAGAGGCGCGAATTTTTTCCGAATTACTGGATGAAGATGATACAAATAAGGGATAGACATCCGTCAAAACTAGTGCATTTCCATGTTCACATTCAAATGTCGAAGTTTGATGTGAAGAATTACCTGGGCAAGATATACGGCGTAGAAGTGGCGAATGTTAGGACACGAATAGAATTTGGTGGTCATTTTAAAACCTTTGTCGGTTCATGGGCCCGCCATCCCGACATAAAGCACGCATTTGTGTACCTTGCAAATGAAGAGTTCAAATTCCCGCAGATATTTGAAAAAGAAGGGAACTCCGCAAAAAACGATCTTGCTGTAAAAGCACCAGCTGCACAAGATGTTTCGAGAAGCGACGAGAAGAAAGAGGAGGAAGATATCAAGCTTTCCGAAGAGGATTACATTAAAATGGCAGAAAATGAGAATAAAAAGAAAATGAAAGGCAAAAAACTATCGATGCCATTATGGTTTTCCAAATAAATATTTTAATCAACTTTTTTTATTACATAGTTATTTTTGAGTTCAAATAAGAAAAGCCACAGTATGTCCCATGGCCCTTTGTAATGTTTTGTTAGTGTAGCAGGGGGAGGGGCATGTTTCCAAATTTTTAAACTGAAGTTACTTTTAAATATGTTTATCGAGTATTTTTAATGCCACTGCTTATTCTTTCAATGTATGAATTGAATATACTCATATAGAGTAGATTCTCTCTGAGCGACCAGCTCTATAAAATAGGCAGCCTGCCATAGCGACCACGTTTTCAAAGTCCTGATTATTTGTCGATTTTTTAACATAGTGCCCGCTTCTAAAGCTATAAGTTCTCTATTCCATATTAAGACCACATTATCTGATTCCCAAGTCCCTTTTTACTCTCACTATAAGCGCACATTGCTTATTTTCACACGTGTTGGCAATTAACAATTAATACGATCATATTTTAAGAATGAAATAAAATCAATCAATCTAGATAAAAAAAATTCTAGATAAACCATCGCCTGAATTAAGAGATATCTAACGTGTTTGTTCATTTATGTTATCTAATAATTATAATGAACATCAATGATTTTTTTAAAGACGTTTCAATTCAAAGTTTGATTTTACCTATACAAGTTTTAAATTCATTTTGCTTAGTAAATGAACAAATTTATGAAAAATTTAAACTGATGCAATACAGCGTCTTACACAAAATATATAATTAGAAAATAACTCTCTTATCTGAAAAATGTGAAAGTAATAAAGGAGATCAAGACAAGGAAGGAACAGTAGCCTAAGTATTCAGAGTTGAAAAACTCAGATCGGTAATATACTAAAACGCAAGTCTAAGCAGATGACTGCCTTCTAGGATGAACAACCATCCTCTCGAAAGACTGTGCACCTGAATGCAGAGTGGTGAACATACTATGAACATAGTATTGATAGACGTCATATAACACTTTTCTGACACATTTGGTACCATTTGTGCTGCAAACCTCATATAACATTCTTTTCACAATGAATAATAAATATACTCTTCATTTCCTCATTGTTTTTTTGTCATTTTTGTTATGGAATTTGAAAACAGTTCTAGTTCTTTTTCTGAGGAGTCCACGCAATCTAGTTTTGTATTTGAAAGTATCTCAGGTGGAGATGAAATTATTGATGAAAATTTGGTATGCCCTGACGAAATAGATTTCAGCTGAGACCTTTTTTCGAAACACGCGGTAGAGACTGTTGAAAATATCAGTATTTTGAAAATCGTTACACTTTTTTTACGCAGGATTTGATTCAGTATATACATAAGAATACAAAAGAGAAAATGAACTTAAACCATGGGTAACTTAAGTTTTGATATTTATCATAATATTATCAATACATTTTTTATGTATTGTAGAAAATCAGTGTTATAGTATGGATTCATACATAATAAAGTACTTACGCAGATTGGGGAAGGACCTTAGGAAGCGTACTGTTGCGTACAAAGACAAAGTAGAGAAAGAGTATTTTAGATAAACACAAGATATACATTATTATTTAGTAGCTTCATTATGTTTTTTCATTATAACTTAGTATAAACCATTTTTATTTTTTATTTTCTCTCTGTTTCTGCGGTATCATTGTTAGGGGGTGCTACAACAAAAATGTACACGGGGGTACAAGGTGGGAAGGGGAGTTAAAAAAACCTATTTCATGCGTACGTACTTTATACATGGCTCCTTATGTTCTCAATTTAACCAGTAATAAACAAAATATAGACTTTCCTTTTTAGTGAGTCAGAAAACACCAATAAATTATTTTGGAGGCCATTGATTTTAGTAAATAATTCGAAACCTTTGATAATTTTGTAAAAAATTAAATAAAAAGGAACTCAAATTTTTACAATTTGGGCCATAAAAATACACTATTTTTGATTTAAGTTTTTACTTTTGAATTAAATTATGTTTAGTTGTAGAAAAGCAATAAATGAAGAAAAAATGGAATGTAATTTCACGTGTCATAAAGTTTTGTATTTAGGTTATCTACATTTTTTCTTCACAACATAGAGAAGGGTTGAAATTTCTTCTGATACCCCCAAGCCTGAATCTTTACTGGAATACAACAATTATAAAAGTAGAGTTAATGTAGCCAACAGAATGATGAAGCAATATAGAAGCTACACGCCATGCAGAAGATGGACAAGAGCAGCCTTCTCTAATTATATAGATATGCGCTCTTTGAATTCTTTTATTATTGCTAAATTCAACTCGCCCATTGACTTTCTTTCAATAAAAGGCAGTGGGCGAAAAGTTTTGATAAAAAGTTGATGAAGAAGCTATGAAGGTGAAAGCCCAAACTTCTCAGATCAATTTAAAAATAAGATCATTACCTAACTTTTATGACAATTAAGTTCCTGAAATCTTACATTCCAGAGGTTATTGCGTTGTTTGTATGCCAAAAAAGCAGAACAAGGAAATGTAAAAATTGCTGCAAAAGTATTGTAAACTGCATTCAAATTTTGTTTGTAATAATTGTTGCTTATGATTTTTTTCAAATTAAATAAATTATTTCTATAATTTTTATTGAAATTTGTATTTACAAATAAGCTAATAAAAATATTTTTCAAGTGTATGAAAACCTTTTTTCTAAAAGATATTTATCAAAATTATTTTAACGCCATCTATAATTGAAAAAAGTTATAAATAGGTTCGTGATAATTTTTTTTGTTATGAAAAATTTCTCACTGAAACAATCAAGCTTTTTTCCTAAACTCAGATAATAATTACCCAATTGTCTTATGCTGTAATCTAAGCAATATTTCTAATTGCAAAAATACATTCAAATCTTTAGATAAACATCAATGAACGAATAAATTTATAGAAGCACACTTTTGTAAAAATTTTGTATGTGTTTTTTTATTGTTATAAATAAACTTCTTCCTCATATATTTTAAACAAATGTGTATATAGCTACATTATTCGTCTATTTACAAGCGTTTGCTCTGTGTATTGAGATCGAATTCTTATCTTTCTATGCTTCTTTTACTTGCCCAATACACGTGTATTATTTTTATACTAAAATCATTTATTATTTATAAACTTGTTATTTAAGCCTCCCCCCTCAGGACCCCTTAGCAGTTGTTAAAACTTGATCCGAAAATTGAGAGCAATAACTTTTGAATGACTTGTCATCATCTCGTACTGAGCAAACAGAAGATCTAGAATACAGATACAAGTCAACAATTGCCTCACTGTATACAGCATCTGAACAACAATTGACCGAAACTGGTTTTGCATGAGCCAAGCCTGAAGTCAACCGAACACATCAACAATATCGAAGCATCCAAAATATGATTATCGAGAGTAGGAGCTCTCAAGGTATTTTTAATCTACACACATGGGCGTTAGCTCATACTTTACCTTGTGGAGGAAAGAATAATAAAATTGGTTAACATATGTGTTATAAGGAGACAAATAAACAAGAAGCGAAATCCGGCATTAATCCTCCATTTAGTATAAAATAAAAACGTTTTGTTTATGTAGTCATTGTTGTGTTATCCCTTTGTGCATTAATAATAATTAGTTTCTTTGCACGATTAGGGAGTTATAAAAATTAAAGTAAGAAATACACGTTTTTTTAGTGTAGTTATAGGGACGTGAGTTACATTTTTTATATTTTTCGTTGCACTGGCATAGTTTGCATTTTATATAGTAAAGCAAGGTTTGCTTTTGCTAAGAGAGCGGAATTTGGTTGGAAAAAGAAAGATTCATTCTAGACCAGGGGTTCCCAACCTGGGGTTCGCGAACCCTTAGGGGTTCGTTTCACTTTTTTCAAGGGGTACTTTATAAAGGTATCTTAAAAGTTTTTTTTTAATTTTTAACTGATATATTAGTGTGAAAAATCAAGATAAAAAACTAAAAAAAATATTAGGGGTTCGCCTAAGGCTGAAAATTTTCAAGGGGTACTTGGTGAAAAAAAGGTTGGGAACCTCTGTTCTAGACAAAAGAATTGAGAAAGTAAGAATATTCAGGATTAACATACATGCAAACTATCCCTATTTTGGAAGGGATTATACCGATTAACCGTCATACCAATTACACCATTTCAAAAAATTGTGAAATCTTTTTTTCTATTTGTTTACAATAAATTTCCTCCAAACTCAAAAGCTCACTGTAAAAGAATTTTCCGTGTGGTAAAAAAGATATATACTGAACAGCAACGATAATAAAATCACAGCAGAGATTAACACAAATTGTTGTGAATTTGAACCAGACTTGGGGGCAAATACATTTGGAAGTACTTTAAATGCAAATACAAATACAAATTTTTTTATAGGAGTATATCGATTACAAATAGAAATACTTTTAAAAGCTCACAATGTATGAATACATTTCAATATTTATCACATGTTAACACATTTCATTCTAAAATCTGATATTAATAATATTTAGTGTAGATTAAAATTATATCTATCTGGTCTGACTTTACCAAAAATATATCAATTTTGCAGGGACGTGCAGAGAATTATTTAAGGACAGGTGCTCAAGTAGAGAAAACGGCTGGAATATAGTAATCATCATAGAGTCTACTGAACTATTTATCAGTAAAACTAAGAAATTTATAAGAAAAAATTATATAAACTTATTCATAAATGACTATGAGGTATTTGTGTGGGCACGGCCTCTTGTGCCTTAGTCTATCTTTATCTACGTCACTGGTTTAGTTAGACATATAACACATACCTCTATAAAGGGCAATTTTAAAACAGGAGAAAAAAGGGCACGTGTTGAGCACTCCAAGCTCTATTTTGAATGCACATAAGTGTCAGGCAGTGCTTACTCTGAAAATCAGTGATGAGTTTTTATATCGGCGTTTGGTATAATTTTTCAGCAGTTATTCAAATTTTTTTTTGTAAAAACCGGCTGTTATTAATTAAGTTGTAAATGAGTTATTTTTCACTAGTTTTGATATATCTTTTTTTTACTCAATAAATTTCTCTTTTTTTTTATATATTTTTTGTTAACTTTTTTCTTATATTATTTATTGTATAAATAATATATATAGTTTAATTTTTTGAGTAATTATTCATCACAAAATATTAATCACTTCATTAAAATCCAATTTATTTTACATCTTTTTCTTTATTTTTGAATCTTTGAAATAAAACTCAACATTTTTGAATAGATTAAAATCAAAGAATAAATTTATCAAAGGTATTAAAATCGGATCAATTCCTGTAAAATAATAAACATCTTTATTTTATTAGTTAGATCTTCATTTTTCTAAGACACTGATTCCATGAATCCTTTTGAATTAAACATCTATCGATGTCCAATTCAAAAGAAGTTAAAAAAAATTATCTTTAGAATTTTATTAAACAAAGACAAGAATTCAAGTAAAATAGTGTTTGATAGACATAATGAGATCTGCTTTTCTTCCTGCTGTACTAATTCCCTTAGTTTGACAAAATGTCTTCAATGTTGGTAGCGTCAATTGACCCAGCTAAAATAATGATATTAAGGAATATATATTTTTAAATTTCTAACACAAACAAGAATAATTTAGTGTAAAATTTCTAATGTGGTCTGACCTTTTCACCCAAACAGCCTAACTTATTTTTCCAATCTCCAATAGTCTTTTAAATATTTTAGTGAATTAGTTAAATTCATCACAAATAATAATCATTCTAGGTCATAGAAGCAACTTTTTTAATATTAGAAAATATTTAAACTTCCAGAATAAGAACAGTATTCGCTATTCACATCGATTCCTTCACAACTCCCTATTTTAAACATTTTGCAACAATTCTTGATAATATTTTTAATTATTCTTCTTTCAATCAATTACAATTTGATGGAAAAAAGAAAAAATCTTTTAAAGCATTTAAAAAATGAAAATTACACAATTTTATTTAATCCATAGAAAATTTCCTAAAAATCTAAAGTAGCTCTTTGCTACCCATTCTTCGATAGCTTAGAATGTCTTGCTATTTTTTCCATTCAATTAAAATCCGATCTAAAAAAGGAAAATATTTTTATCATTGTTCTATATATCTTTTGAGAAAGTCATTGCCAGATCGAAGAATAAATGAGGGTTTCCTCAAATATGTTTCGTATTAAAAAACTGCCTAAAACACGAGCACATCTTTCCCATTCACTTATGGACTCGAAGAAGAAAGTGCATGCAATTATGTACATTTTACTAAACTCTTTTCGTTTGTATTTGGTTAGAATGTTAGCATGTAGCGCAAAATATTTAAAGTCACATAGAAAAATCACAAACTTAGAAGGATAATAATTTGTATAACTTTTCTCAATTTAATCAGCAAAGTTTATAAGTGTATTTTTATAGTAAAGTCTCTCTAGCACGGGCGCATATAATAGGGATAAAGACTTAATTACATCTGATAAGTAGTGATCTATCATATATGAATGATTTTGCTCCCTTGTTGAGCATGAAGAGTTGTTCATAAACTTTCTAAAAATTTTCGACGTAGCGGTCTAACTATAATAATTTTTTAAAAGCTCCCGGTCTCATTTAAAACAAATAAATCACATATAAACTATTGTATTAAAAAATCAACACCATTGTTTATTCAAAAATTGTATGAACAATCCAAATCTCAATGGTAATAGTTAAAACTAATTTTGTTTACCGAACTCGAGTGCTTCACTTGACGGGCTTTAAAAAAGTGGATGCTAACACTTCAGAACATAAAGGACACTTATGTTCCCTTCCCCATAAGAGTTTAATGCAGTAAAACGAAAGAGTGAGTCGTCTATTTTATTTTTCAAGCCATTAAGTAAAATGCACATTTACAAATTAGGTCTGAAAAGCAATAAAAGAAAAAAAATAGAAGTCAATTCAAAGACTAACTTATTTATTCCTTTTACACGTGATTTATTGGCAAAAATGGCAAATGACCCAATATACTTTGCGAAAAATGATTCACTCAGTGGCCCCTTCTCGATCCCCATGGAACTTCTTCGCCGCACGCGGACTCCAGTTTGAAAACCACTGAGCTAGAAGGTTGATGCAATCAGAATTACAAACAAGGTAATTTGACTTCATAAAATCGGTGCAGTTGTGGTGGGATTGAGAGCTTACAGTGCAAGTATAATGCCGGGTAATAATGGTGGTGCGTTCATTGGACAAAAATTCTTTTATAATAAATTTTGAAAATTATAAAAAAAAAAGTTCGCCCCCACAAATTGAAAATTATTTTTAAATTTGGATTTTTGAAAAAATTAAACATGAATACAAAGTAACTAATGAAATTTAGATTAAAAGCAAAAAATATTACGGTATTTGAGTTGATATGAGATTTTATTCCAGATTCATCAATCTTTATCATTTTCGCTTCATTTTTTTTACGTGTCTTAAATGAACAAAATCTGGTCAATACTTTATCAATCTATCTAAACTTTTTCTTGCGAAATAATAAAATATAAATCCTCATTACATTCAAAGAATATACTTTAATAATGAAGTTACATCTATAGTTGTAGCAAAAACTCAAAAAAACATATCAAATCAATTTTAAATGAAAAGATTCATATTTCTACTTAACAAAGTTTTATCAAAGATTAAAATTTGTTTTGTGGTAGTGCAATTGTGGAGTAGATCAGAAGACTCCCTTTAATTGGTTTAATTTCGCAGTGTTAAAAAACCCTGTTTATTATGCTTTTTGTGAAAACATTATTTTCATTTCAAAATTACTTTTTAAATTCTTTAGAGCAGTAGTCTCAAGCTAGTGCAAGCTACCACTCCCTTTTCTATATACCACTTTCGCCTCCATCGCGACCACTTCTTCAAAATCCTTACTACAATTAGGGAATGCTGCCTAACTTTGCAATTAGAATAATAGGCATCCATTTTTCACTTTTTAGTTAACACTTTTGGCCATTTTTTAGCCACTAGTCACTTCTCTCGCCTCAATTCACATCCAATGCCTGCTTGATAAAGCCGATTGTTGGTGAAAATTAACTTACTTAAATATTTTAGTGCGCAAATATTCTTGTAGTATTTATTCCGGTAGTAGTGATATTTTAAGCAAAGTCATAGTCAATGGTTGAATTTTGTGAATTGTTGTACTTGAGACGGTACTAAGTATTGGTAATAAAATTAATAACTTGATAAGTATTGTATTGCTGTGCAGTGACAATTTTATTGTAGTGGCTTAAAGATTTTTGTGCTACTTTACAATACTCTACAATTCAGGGTTTCTCAACGAAGGCCATATGGCACCATACAGGCCAATGAAATAATTATGTGGGGCCACAAAGCTAACTTTGAAAAATATGGGGGCATACAAAGCTTTGGCGGCCACAGAAAATTTGAAAACATAAAAAATCAACTTGTAGGAAATTTAAATTGTATATTAGGGTGTTTCAAAAAAATGAAATTTCGATTTTTGTTTCAGCTGTATGCTGCCCTTTTTCAAATTAAATAATGGAATATTTACACAAAATTTTGAGGAGATAACTGAATGTTTAGGGGTTGCTCAAAGTTTTTTTTCTTCAAAAAGTTGAAAAATAAAAAATAAACAAATAACATATATAAAATTTATTTATATTTTCTTTTCAAAAAAATGAAACAAATGAATTTAAACTTCTGAAAAAATGGAATATAACATAATTATGGATTTTTTTGGTGATGTATTAGCCGGTGCTCTTTCACAACTCTTAAAAGAAACTGTCGTTGAGCTTCATCTTTAGTAATCACAGTATTGAATTGTTGGATAAGAGAAATGGCCGGCTCAGTACAGTCATTCACACCCTTCAGCTCTCGTGCTGCTTTTTTGAAGCGAAGGTATAATTCATCATTTTCCTATAAAGACGGATCTTTCGAAAGGAATGCAGGTTCTTCTGACAGAATCACAGGAAATATGTGTCTTGTTTTCATTGTAAAAAATTCAGGGAGGGAAATTTGTGTCGAAAATGTTTTCCCATCAACCCTCTTCAGTCCTTTTGGCTTTGCTGGCAGAAACATATTATCCACCATTTTTCGCTTTACATCAGCTCGGATACGATCGTCGAACAATGAAAGTCCTACAGCTTCTTCTGAAATATATCAAAGATGACGTTTGAAAGCTGCAAAGGCAACATTGGCAAGTTTTTCATTTGGGATTCCATGTTGCATGAGTTTCATCATATCCATATCGTTCTTGGCAGCATATGGACCGATCGGCAACTCATTCCAAAAAGGCACATAGCATAGGGCGACGAACAGGGAAATATCTTGAACTGTTTTAAGTTCACCTTTCGTCAGATGAAACTGATCATGAAAGAGAAATATTTTTATACAGTATATAGCTTTTGCCATCCATCTCACATGATGGAAAGCACCTGGAGCACGAAAAAAATTCCATCCGGTGGAGTACCTCCAAGGAAGATGTAGGCAAGAGTAGTGAGTTCCCGATAATCATCTCTTGTTGCATTTAACCTCAGGGCAAGCATAAGACGTTGCATTGCTTCCTCACGAGGAACGGACCAATCACCCACGAAGTTTGCCAAGATTTCTTCATCTTGCTCAGCTGTCTTGAAATGTTTTTTGTCGAAGTTTCTCCACTGATCTTGAAAACGTGAAAATAATGGAATAATTGGACCGGAATCAGGTCCATGGGCGGAACGAAACACATCAGCAAGGATCACTTCGTACACGTGATGCCGACAGGCAAACCAAACAAGCTACCTTTGTAGTTGCTCTTGAATTTTGATACAAGCGTCTTGGAGAAAACCTGTGTTTGAGGCTGTTGTGTCAAACACAATAGCTTTGATTTGCTGAGACAGGTCCCAATCGTTGATAGAGGAAAGACATGCATTGGCTTGATTTCTACCCGAAAAAGATACAATTTTGGGGACACCAAGGAGGATCTCAGTATCATCTCCTGTGGCAAAAATTACAATTCTTTCAGGTTTCTTCCGACCAGAGTACGTTACAGATATGTCAAGCAATAGCTTACCGTTCCAATGTAACACTAGAGGTGTATCACGGGGAATTCTTATCATGGTGTCAGACTTGATTCTGGTTGCTACTTCTTCAGGGTTCCTCTTCCGATACCGGTAGATCGAACTCGGAGACAAAGTGATTTATTTGATGCCAATGGCAATAGACTTTGCCTGAGCTCCAAGCTGGTACATTGCCTTCCTATGAGACACGCCAGTACGATCCAGAGTCGCCGTAACTTCAGGTTTAAAAAAGACCTTTTTGGAAATAAATGGACCTGCAGCAAATATAGAATCAGACTTTTTTTTTGGAGTGACTATAAACGTGCAAGGAATCATCCACCGAAGACTCTGAAGACAAACTGGAATCAGTTAGTGTCGATGAGCTGATGACTTGGACGGTTAGTTGTTTTTCTGCCTCAGATTTTTTCTTGCGTTTGTCTTTCACTTCAGCCCTTTTCTTCTTCTCCTCCTCAAAAAACTTGAAATGATGCATGTCAGTTCCAGCCATGCTCGATTGGGAACGATCCTCTCGCTGACTCAACAAGAAAGCTTTATCTTCCTCATTTTTCATCATAACTAGCGCATCCTTGTGAGCAATGTCAAAAATTTCATCTAAGTTATCAACAAACATTTGTTCCTTCATGCGCTGATTGTCCGAATCTCGCAGACGATTCTTATTAAGACCTTAAATCGTATTTCTTAACCAGATTTAGATTTTTCCAATGGAAAGAGAGTAATTAGAATGATTTTTGAATTAAAATTACTGAGGTAATAACGTTTTTGGCAGTGAGTTTAATTTAAAATTAATACTTTATAAGGAATTTAGATTATTTAAACTATTTTGTTTCAAAATTACCTTTTTGGAAATAATTTGCTATGTTTAGGAAAATAAGAGTTTTTGGATAAAAAATTTTTCTCTTGTTGTTTTGACGAATGATAACTCAATGAGTCAGATCGCTGAAATATTGCACACTCAAAGTTCACACTAATAAAAATTCTAAAAGAAACCCCTACACTTTAGAAAACACAAATAAAAAAGTTGAGAGTATTAAAAGAGCATGAAAACGTAGTATTTAAATACCCGAAATTTAAAACAAAATAAAACTCACGACATTGGACCGGTAGCTGCCGGCAGGAAAACAAAGAGAGGTGAACTTTTTGGCACACTCAAAGACTTCTTTTGTGAAAGGAGTGTCACTAAAATGACCTACATTTGAAATTTTATAAGAGGATTCGGAAGTTCCTTTATAATCTTGATCCAAGGCCAATGCCTTCAGCACTTCATTATACTTTTTCAAGCCTTGAAAAATTTTTGTTTGAAAAAGAAATGAAATAAAAATTCGAAAACTATTACTTGGGTTTTGAAAGCTTGCTGGCGAGTAGTTAATGCGTAGTTTTTTAATGAGATTTTCCGCTGCTTCTATTTGACTACTACTGGCTACAAAAATAACACAGACATCGAAATTACAGTAGTCACGAGATATTTCTCCTATCAAATCGAGGGGGAGTAAAAAGAAGAACCTTTCATTCGTAGTTGTGTTAGTAATCGCATTTTGGCAGAAGCAATAACATAACATGCATCATCAAAATCATTTACATTGCAACTTAAAATCTAGAGAATTTTAGTGGGCCAATTTTAAATAAGGAAACTTGATATATCAAGTTATGTATAAAGCGATAGAACAATTCTTTATTATTAGTTTCAATTCTGATAAAATATAATTGAAAAATTCACTTCATTATACATATCAAATTGTAGTAGTTCATGTTATGTATGTAGCCATTGAATATATGCATTTAATTTTTGTATTTTTTTTAATTGTTGTATATTTTAATATTTTTGTTACATATAAAACTACGTGTAATTCAAATCAGTGTCTCGCTTGATTGATCATTTTAGCGGTCATATGGCCTTTTGAACATCAAGTTGCAGAAAACTGATGCATCCTTTTTTATTATTCCAAAATGTATGGTGTCTGAATACTCATGTAGCTTTGTTTTTCTATGCTGATCATGATAATAATAAACTTCTTCTTCTCCTATAAGAATACAAAGAAGTGACAGAGAATTGCCAAAAAGTTTAGGTATAACAAAAACTAATAAAATGTTCAAGGAGTTGTTGCGAAATATGCATTCTTAAAATACATCCACAGTGCTGGTGTGCATTAAAAGACATGAAAGTAAATAATTTTGATCTCAATTTTAAATCAAAGTTTATACATTTTTGGCTGCTGTTGTTATAGAAGAGTGCGAATTGGCCAAGTAAACGATGCGGAATGCATTAAACTTTGATTATTAGAATTTAATTTTTGGGGTCATCTTTCAGGGATAAGAAACATAAGAAAGAGCAGGGTCTATTGCAAAAAGAAGGACTTCTTATTAGAGGGGGGAAGTCTCCCTGGGGGTGGAGTTGGAGGAGACTAAAAATTAAGTTGGTAAGACAAGTGATGAAATATTTTGAAAAGATAGGTGTTATTTTTAATTGACTGAATGATGAAACAAATTATTAAATTCTTGAAAGATTTTTCTTGAGTTGTCGATCCAGATACATTTTTCAAAAAAAAAGGAAAAATAGAATTCCTCGAAATAAAAAGTCAATTGATCTTTTTTAAATTTTTCACGTTTAATTGTCTTACATAAAGGATCAAAGCTTATCAAATTAAGCATATTTTCAAAAACTCAAAATAAGTGTAAAAATCTCTATCGTTCAACCGTTTTTAGGGCTATTAGAAAGATCAAGAAAAAGGATAAAATCTTTAACAGATCTATTTGAAAATTTAAACATTAAAGCTTTTCATAATAATCTTACAACACCCTAGATTCATTAGGAGTCACGGGCCCGCCTTTCTAAACTACTGTTAAGCATTTTCAAAGATTAAATGTATTGATAAATCAAAGATTTTATTATCATATTATTTCAGTTAAGGTATCGTCTTGGAATGCAACTTGAAATTGAATGTATGGTGATGGGCTGCCTAGAATTAGGAATGTTTATATCAAAGCACTCCATACATTCAATGGTATCCGGTAATTTCATCGCATAGTAAATTCATCGTGATGCAATACATCGTTGGTATTTTCATTGTTACGTATTTTCAGCGTATAGTGATTACATCGCGAGATTTATGGATTAACCATTACTTCCTTGCGGTGTCACAAGATAATCCCACTATTTACGTGTATATGCATACATTTTTTTTAAAAAAATTACTTACTGTATACTACATATTTATTTGTATCTTCATACCTCAAAATGTCTTTAAGTATGTTTTAAGTGCAGGAAAAGCAGCTTTAATATAGACTTATCGTCATTGTCTCTAACTTCCTTTACTTCTTTCTCACATTCTGTGTATATATAAATCTCTTTTCATAGGATATTTTTTTTATAATAAACACATTTTTTGATATTTTGTGCCTTAAAATGCCAATGGAGTTTGTTTTAAGCATAAGAAATAAACTGAAACTTGTTGATAATGGAAGTCAATTTGTTAAAGAAAATGAAGGTGGTGAAATAACTTTCTGGAAGTGTGATCAATACTATGGAGCCCATTGTCCTGCAAGAATTCATACATCTAAAGATTCAATAATTAAACGATTGGGAGTACACAATCACGCAGGTGATATTGCTCAACTTGAAGCAACAACAAAGAAAGCACTTATGACTCAAGAAAACACTCATGTCCTCGCAACGCAAGCATTCGTGGGAACTTCAAGAGCAGTTGCGGGTAAATTACCAAAACCTCAATATTTGAAAAGAAACATCAGAAATATGAGAAATGTGAATGTACAACAGCCTGCAAATCCAGTCAGCTTACTACCCTTGAACTTACCTGATGATTACCGTAAAACAAATTCAAATGAGCCTTTCCTTCTTTTTGACAGCAAAGATGGTTCTGAACGAAATTATTATATTTTCTACTCAACGAAATCTTAGAGTATTAGCAAATGCAGGTAATTGGTATGCCGACGGAACCTTCAAAATTGTACCTCCGTTATTCACTCAACTATACACAATTCATGGTATCATGAACGGTGATGTTTTGCCCCTTGTTTATGCTCTAATGGCAAAAAAACCGAACAAAGCTACAAGACGCTTCTTTCAAAACTAAAGGACTTAGAGTTTTATTTATCACCTCGTACAATTATGACGGATTTTGAAACTGCATCAATTAATGCATTTAAAGCACTTTTTCCAAATGCGAAACAAAAAGGTTGCTTCTTTCATTTTTCTCAATGTATATTTAGAAGTATTCAGTCAAATGGTTTTTTAGCATTTGTATGAAAGCGATGTTGAATTTACGTTAAAAATGCGCATGCTTATAGCTATTGCCTATTATAGATTACTTTGAGGACACCTGGATTGGACGCCCAAATCGTCGTTTAGTACGTCGAGCTCCTCGTTTTGAACATAATTTTTGTTATGATTCCGCCAAACAAGGTGGTTGTAAAACAAATAATACTTGTGAAGGATGGCATCGATCGTTTAAACAACTGTTTGGTTGTTCTCATCCCACAATATGGAAATTTTTAGATATTTTAAAAAGTGAACAAGCAAGAAATGAAGTTATAATGGAGCAGTATATAGCAGGCTCAAACATTCCAAGTCGTAAAAGAAAATATAAAGAAACTGCAGAAAGAATACAGCGCATTGTCAATGATTTTGAAAATTGTGACCTAAATGATTACCTTAGAGGTATTGCTCATAACTTATTTTTTTAAATTGTTTCTATTTTTCCAATTTGTAATTAATTAGTTATCTCAATAATCTTTTTAAAATAAGGAATAATTTATTACAAATATAAATAGGTATTTTTTTCTTAAAAATAAAGTTTTTTATTAAAAAAAACAAATGATTATTTTTAGATATAATATACCAAATAATGACTGAAAAGTCGAAGGTTAAAATAGGTTAAGGGGATTTTTATGAAACTAAAAAAACAAAGATTAATATATATATATTCTTTTTTTAAATTAAATTAGATACTTTTTTTAACTTTCCTTAAATATTAAGAAATTTATACATATTTCAAGGCTATTTAAGTCAGAAAGAGATATTGTTTTATTTTGTCATTATAGCCTTATAATATGAAAACCTTATATTTAAGAATTAGTTTTTTATGATATTAGAACATTTACAAAAGTTCGTAATAAACTTAAAAAAATTATAAAGGGATATTTACAAAAAAACATTCAGCGTCAAGCATAAAATTAATATGACGATGTAATTACTGTACGATGAAAATACCGACGATGTATTGAATCACGATGAATTTACTATGCGATGAAATTACCGCGATGAAATTACAGTGAACCACATTCAATACGTAGACTTGTGAATAATTTTAATATACTTTTAAATTTAAATGAATATCAAACCATAATTTATCACATTGCAAAAAAGTCTTTTTTCAAGATTCCTAATTAAAATTTACTTGGCCTTATCTTTTCTCAGCATCAGAGATACCAAAAAGTAATGATTAATTTTTAACATAGAAAGTCATCAAGGCGCCATTTTGGAATATAAAATGCACCACTGTTGGCGCATGAGCGATGGATTGGATACCCCTGAACAGTATAAAGTTGTCAAAATAACTCATAATTTCGAAATTTTGTTTACTTGCGTTGATATGTAAAAGTGTTTTTAATTTAAAATAGAGTCAATTTACCATAATTAAAAAATACACAATTTTTATAATACTGCCTAAGGAGAACTTTTAAAGAATTTTATATCGTTTGCGGATGTTGAATTTCTGAATGTATTTCGTTCCGAATTAATTTCATCGGGATATCGAGATTTCGTAGGCCCTAACTTTGAAGCATCTTTTAAACAATCTTTTAGAATAAATAAATAAATAGGAGAATCGAGTGTAATGTTTTTCTTCATTTGGACTTCAAATTCCAATCCACCATGTTTCATTAAGAGTTTGTACTAAACCGCGTTATCTACTAAATCTTTAAAGAGCTATTTCATTTAACAGTAAATGCCGGGTTCATGCCAAGTTTTTCAACTCTACTTTTGACCCTAACTCTTCTCTCTTTTATATTACACTAGAAGAAAACGCATCCAAAAAGCTTTTATCAACCAAATGATATAAAATGTATAATATTGTAATGATATTCAGGAATTTAAAAAATCAAAAAGTCAGTATTCATACCTTTAGCGAGGGAATACTTACAAGGCCAACTCCTTATTTCATCCAAGTAAGGCAGGTAGCGTATGTAAAAGCCTGCTTCTTTGGGTGCTTTATTCACGTTAGACTTTTTCGATTCATGCAATAAAATATATTCATATTATTAATAAGGAGTAATACCTACATTGTAATCATTGAAATGTTCGTATACTAATAATAATTAGTGGTCCGGTCAGTTGAAGTAAGCTCCTAATTTTATTATTTAAATGTTGTCAAGTTTAGAAAGACTAAACGTTTAAAAGCTCGGTGAATAATTCAAATTTGGTAAAAGAGCGAAGGCTGAAAAGACTTGAGAAGTAAATCATTAGGAAGTCCTTTTAAAATCAATTTCAAATTTAATTTAAATCACAAGGATTTATACTTTTTCTATTCTTAACTATATCTGTCGGCGGAAGATCAAGTGGTGGGAGCTTTGGGTATTGGTCAAGTCATCACGGCAGCATATTTGATTCCCCAAAGTGACATCCCTATCGCAAAGAATGGAGATTTCAGCGATGCTGCTTCTTATATACTTTTCATCATAAATCTAATTGAATATTGAAAGCGGAACATTTATTTCAAGTAGTGTTAATTTTATCGAAAAAAGATAAATTAGCTAAGTTAAAGTAATCTTAACTCTACTTTTAATACCATATCTATTTTCTTCTTGATAATAATAAGTGTAATTTTCAACATTTTTGATTATATATTTCATTGTCTTTGTATATTTTTTTATTTGCTTTTTGCTTTTATGTAAACTCAAAAATTTTCTATTCACAATTTCTCTCTCGATTTTATATAACTTAATTTTAAAAAAAGCGATTCATTCATTATATAAATAAATAAAAAATAATAGAAACAGATACAAGAAGTTAAAACAGGATAGTCATGAAACAGCGGCGTTGAACAGCAACCCGCCACTTATAATGTTGTTATGGGAGGTAATTCTTCCTTTAATGTTATGCAGGCAAATAAGAAACACTATTTTTGAAAAAATATTTCAATTTTTCGCACTCAAATGTTTATCTATGCTATTATAATCTAAAAAATTCAAAATTTCCTGAACAATTTATTTCTAAATTAAAACACTATTTAAATAAGAGTTCCTTTTTTTATATAAACAATTAGTGAAATTCTTGAAAAAAGATTACTTGGAAATGGTATTATTATTTCAAAATGAATATTTATTACTAAAATCTACATAATCACCAATTTCATGTAATAATTCAAAGGATTTTTTAGGCATTACGTCAAATGTTTGAAAATGAAAAACACTCCTTAAATAACTCAGGGTTTCTCATACTTTTTGTTGTCATCGCCCACCATACCACTCAAGAAGCCACCAATTTTCAACTTTGAATTACGGAATTACAGTTTTCACAACTGAAAAACATAGAAATAAAATATTGAAAATCAACGGTAATGATATTCTGATATCAGTGGCGGATCCAGAAATTTCTAATAGAGGGGCCGAAATCTATTAATTTTTTTTTTGCAATTTTGCTAAAAGTCTTCAGAGAATACGACAATTGTATTATGTCTTTTAGAGTATTTTTGATACATGTAAGGGTAATTTTCGAGGCCATTTTTTATATGGGGGCCTAGGCCCATGAGGCCGCTCCGCTTGGATCCGCCAATGTCTAATACCTATATACTCAAACTTGATTTGCATTTGTACTCGTATTTTACAGGAGAGATTATTTTTTGAGAGAACCTTTCTTTTTGGTTATGGAATTAAAAATGTTGATAATTTTTTATTGGGGCAAAATAAATTGATATTAAAAATATGTAATTTTCCACCTTCTTTCAAAAATTTAATGTACCAAAATGTACTAATTTGCAAAACTTGTACTAACCTTTTCATTTTATTAGATTTTTAGGAGTCAATTTTTAAGCCAAATTTTCCATATCACAACTTGGAGATAAAAATATATTTCTTATATATCGGAATTCTACACAAAATAAGTCTTTTTTGTTACCAAATTTACATTAATCGTTTGGATTTGAAAAAATGGGAAAAAATTCTCCCTACCATCGAATTGACCTTATTTGCAAAACTTCTTCTCTTTCATCTTCTTTCCATTTATTTTTTAAAGGTGATTTTTCCTTCCATAAGGTTACACCTCCCTCTTGACATATGAATTATGGGTTTATTTTTCATCGTATTTTATTTTCTCTATCTTTAGTACTTTGCAGAACTCTCAAAAAAAGCGGTAAATCACAAAAAACAGCAAACATATTTTTAGAATCAAGGGAAAGATGGGAAAACAATGATCTGCAAACCACAGGGTTCTGAATTTCTCCTAGAGCCAGTAGTATCATCATTTAGATCTCCTCCTATCATTTCCAGTAGCCATGAGCCCATCTTCGATTCCCAGCCGGAACTAACCTTAAATGTATTATGCACTCCCCGGCTATATTTTTATTATCCAAATTTCCTCATCAATTCGCATAATAGTTGACAAGTGCTCAACTAATTTCTAAATAGCGGTGGTGTATAAAATTTTGGAAATATATTGTTGGGGTTAGAATTAGTGTAGAATGGACATTAGTGTTAGTATTAGGATTGAGGTTAGATTTAGTGGTAGTTCAATCGTACATACATACATACATAGACACTTCTTGGCATTCTTAATACAAACTTTCCTATTTGTATTAATACACGCCTGACACAAAAAACATCTAAACCATACACCCATAGAATACGAATACATACATACTACATACATATTGACATTAGACATCCATACACTGAAATACTTAAATCTGAAAAATAGAGGTATAGTCATATTATGATGAATATGGTAAGCGGAATGCTGATTTATATCACTGAAATAACGGAGTTTGACGTTTTAATTAATCAAAATAAGATGCCATTGAATGATTTTTCCTCTAACCGTCCTTTTTGTCGGCCAACCAACGAATATATCACATTTAGATTATTTGGACGCTCGCATATAAAAAGATATACTGTAATATATTTACTTACTTACTTTGTAAACGATGGCAAAAATATATTTTGGCCTTTTGAATTCCATTTTCTCCCCAAAGCGGACGCTTGACCGTAGTTAAGAAACCCTGGACTAAATGATAGACATTTTTAGTCATTACACGAAATTACTGGTTACAGAGATTGATTGAAGTTTAAGATGAGTGAAAATAGTAAATTAAATTTCGCAGTAGTTTTTGGCAGAATCAGTGCTTAAAAATAGAAGCATACAAATAATATTTGACATTTGTTGTACGTTGACATAGAAAAATATAAAACAATTTTTAATTTTGCATCAAACAGACATGATAAGAAGTTTCTAAAATCATTTGTAGTAGGTTAAGTGTTTACCTATAAGAAGTGTTGAGTTTTTTAGAGGAAAAAGTTTTGCTCTTTTGGACTAAAATCAAATTTTAGAAGTAGAGAATCAAAGGATACTTGAAGGGGAAACAAAGCAACCATTCGAGGAGTGTCGTATTTTCTTGAAATTAATTCACAAATTACTACCACTTCCTTCGCACGACACTTTTCTACCAGTATCTCAAACAGGGATAAAACAGTAGGCGTATTCTAAAAAGGATGGGTATCTTTAATTTAAAAAATATTCTAGAATTAATACCGAAGTTTTGGCAAGAAGGAAGTTTGCAGGCTTTAAGTACCAAAAAACCTTGATTAAACTCGCATGCTCAAATCCAATTAATTTTAGACCTATTCAAATAAAATATATTAGCCCAATAAACATAAAAAGTGACATTTAATATATATCACGGATCAAAGACTTATCGCTATGAGAGAAAGGGAGCTTAACAAAAATATTTATTATATAAAACTCTCTAAACTATATTTCTTGAAATTTTGCATCATTTCCTAAAATGGATAGCTGCATCTTATTTTTAATTTTTTTAAATTGAATTTGAATTTTTGAAAAAAAATTTTATTACCTGTAGATAACTCAAAAATTACAGTTCAATTTAGAAACACTCTTTAAAAATTACTTAATATACCCGTGTAATGTTTTACCCCATGAAATGGTCGACCCCCATTTTTAACTGCATATTTTTGGATTTTAACATATACTCCATGTAATGTTCGAGTCTTGATTCTAACAATAGCCCAAGCCTAGGCTATGTTAACATTCAGTGCTTGGCATTATGCCTAAATTTCATAAAAAAACAAACAGTCGGTACCGTAGCCTAGTCTAAGATTGACATTTACCGGTAATAACTATTAGCAATGTAATATCACAGGGAGCTATAAGAATTTTTGCCCTGAAGGAAGCTAAGAAAATTGGAATTGAAAAAAGAAATTGAAAAACTATACCCCATGTAATGGTCGACCTCTAAATTTTAGGCCATAAAATTGGTCTTCAAATATCGAACATTACATGGGTATATACGGTAGTTTTCGAGAAAAGGGTATAAAAATAGGAGGGACTGTTCATCAAATTTATGACGTATGTCTAAAAATTCAGTTTTTCCAAAAAAATTCTATCGGGTTTTTATTAGAACCATTATATATTGGTTTTATAATTGAATAAAAGTTCACTCATAAAATTTACCTTTTGTTTTTGTTTATTATACTAAATATACATTAAAAGCAATTTATCAAAATAAAAATTATAATTAAATAAAACTTTCAAATTTATAACTTAGCATCTATATTATACACACTTTTAAAATGTTATATTACTACATTTTACTCTTCTAAAAGCATAATTTTATTGAAAAAATGCCAATTTGACTCAAAATCGTAAATCAAAACTATCCAAAAATTTCGTTTTTTAGAAAACTTCCAAAACTTCGTTGATTTCATTTCAGAACTGTTTTCGCCATTATGGTGTAAAAATGTTTGAAAGACGTAACCACATTTTAAATTCAAGGGGGGACAAAAAATTTAGAGCGAGCATAAATAGGCTAACTTGGCAATTTATAAATTTTGCAAATAATGTTAATAGTTCCAATTGTTTTTTAATATTAAAATAACACCGCTGTTTAAATATGTAAAATTAAATTTAATTATAATGGTCTTCAGTGATTGAAAGTTAATTAATAGTTTTAGGTAGAGTGATTGATTATTATCTTTCATTTACTACACTAAACTTTCCTTAACTGCCTGCATAGGTAACTATGATAATAATTTAAATATATATCAGTCGTTACTTTATAATTATGTGGAAACCGGCAATTGTGCTTACCCATATACGCGTCGGGATACTCGCCCGGTGCAGTATTGTAACAATAGCGAACAATTTGCTCCGAAATATATATAGTTTTTCCAACATTTATCCCCAATTTTCAAATTTAAGATGTTAATATTGCGAATATAAAAAGAAAGAAAAAGCTTTTAACTTATCGGAACAAAATTTGTTGTGGAATTTGTGTTTAAAATTTAAAAATGAGTTCTGATGACAAAAAGTACTGTTTTTCTAAATACAAGAGCCAGTAAAAATCAAAAGAGTAAACAATTGATTTTTTTTTATGCATTTAATGTAAAAGTCACTCTAAATTTTGATCTTTAAAAATTGAACAATCGGTATAAACGGGTTAACAAACTATTCATTATATAAGATCAATAAAATAGATACCAACAAGGTATTTCCTACATCAACGAAAAAGAAATATCTCTTTTACTCAATATGGCAATCCAATAAACTTTTAAAAACCGGTCAAGAAGGCTAAATGATGAAAGTGAACTGTGATGGGGTTAAGTTGTAGACGATGAGTGAGCGTAAAAGTAGTGAATGAGAGAAGAATGGGGAATGCGCAATTTTAAGAGGCCTGACAAGTCCCAATTTTAGAAGAATCGCTGGTGATATAGAAGAATCCCAAATTTTATAGTTTGTAGGTTGTTTGATGCGCCTTGCATACATATGTAGTTTCTAGCCATATGTAGAAGCCTTCAAAAAGCCAGCAGTTCCTTATGGTGGATTTTTGCGGGTTGGCTGAAATTACACTGGTTTATCGCTGCTGCTGCGAAAGTGTAACAAAATTCTACACTTTTCCCTGAGAGTATTTGCTTTTATGGAAATACTCTCTCAGTTTAAGCAATGCCTTGTTTTGAACTGATAGATTATACTCATATAAAGATAGTATAATCTAGGGGCTAACAACAACAACAATCCCAAATTTTCATCACGTATTTTATAATTTCATAACGCATGTTTGAATAATCTTCACGCAAATATGATTAACGTATTTGATCAGAGATAAAGTAGTCCACAGATGAATCGTTCTATATATATAGGACTATAGACATAAGTGAGTTTTCTTTTTAGTATAAAAATTTATCTTTCACTTTCATCTATTTTTCATATTAGTTATTTCTGTAAGAAATAAAAAATTTTGTTCATGATTTTTTGGAGCTGATATTTGTTTCATTTTGCTAATTTAAAAATCGGGCGCCCCTAGACTTGTAGCCATAATTATAGCTGATATGAAGCTAGCTCTGATTTTCAGAGAAACGAGATCCGTGTCTTACTCCAATGTTATATGAGATTCTCAATGCACATAAATTACATATGATACCACTTTGAAACAGATTGGCGGAAGTCAGAGATATAGTGCGATTTGCAATGAATGACAAAACATTAGCGAACTTTTTTCTATCTCTATTCATCAGTCAGAGACTCTGTGAGTGATTAGTTTCTGTTCACACTATATAGCATTATTGTCTACCTCGGCCATGAGTTTAAGACGCTTCTTACCCTGATTTACATAACATTTTGAATAAGAAACCTCCCATTTCTGTATTAAATGTCTTGGGTACGAAACATTCTTCACCCTCAAACATATTAAACTAATTTGAAAGGAATGTAAGATTTTTAGTAGTATACATAGGGTTAAAACAAATTTATCTTTGTCTCTAAACACTAAAGTAACATTTCTGGGAAGGGGCTGTAAAGAAATCTAGAAGAGGGATGGTCTTTTCACGAAAAAAGATGGGTAGCGTTTTTAGCTAGAGGCTGATATTCTCTACTAGGGGGTCCAAATAGGACTTATGTAGGGTTAAGCCTGGTCCAACTGTTAGTGTTAAAAAAGGCCGTGTATTGAAGTAGTTCAGTGTGTCAAAGTTGGTTTTATGGAACATATCGCTTTTGAAAAACACTTTTTGGGGTTTCTTAAAAAAGTTCAGGGTATAAAGTGTTTAATAAACACATTCTAAAAGTTGGTAAAGAACTTTAAAAAATATTTGTCAGGTAATGTAGACTGCTATATTATTTGATATATGTTAATCCTTTGACCACATGCACTTACCAGCCCTTAGCCTATAAAATATTAAACTCAGGAAACAATATGAAAATAAATAAAAAATAATACTACAAAGACCTAATACACGTATAAGAATCAAGATTCCTCCAAAAATTTTCTCAACCCAAGAGAGTTAAAAAGTTGGCGAAACTTTGAAGTAGTTAATAATACAGATTTAATCGTATATTACATAGTTTACAAATCTCATAACTATAAAGATATGGCTTTTATTAATAGTTTAAACACTTTTCCTTATTCCTTAACAATCAAAATTTAACGTATAAAGAAAAGTGGAATACTTGGATGCCCATGATCTTTAGCTACCAAAACTTCACGAGCAATAAAATAGATTTTTCTGCCTCCAAAATTTACAAATCTATTTAGTTCGTCTTCGTTTACAATTTCATCGGACTATATAAAAAATTATTATGTACATTTTTGCAGATTTAAAAATTTCCAAAATTGTGGTTTAGCACTTTGATTGAAGACGCGAAATGTTACGGCAATTAGAATGCTTTCGTACTGCTTTAAAAACTATACAAACATAAAAGTGTGCCAACTTAGCTCAATCTTGGATCTAAAAACTATAAAGCCATATGTAGAATCCTACATCTGAAGACAGGAGTACCTAACAGTGCCTTTAATGTAGGTTGGAAGAATTTACACTTTTTATAGCTGCTGCTGCAGCTGCGAAAGTGGAACAAAATTCTAGGCTTTCCATTTTATCACTTCATTGAAAAGAAAATTCTCATTCAGTCTCAAATAAATTTTACTTTTACTTAACTGAGAGTTTACGCTAATAATAAGATGGAGTAATCTGGAGGCCGACAACAACAACGAACGTAAAAATTACTTTTTTTGTTGATTACAAAAGAGCTTTACACTTTAAGATATGGAGGAAGAATTTTAGGTCAACAACCTAAAACTTCATAATGAAGTTTAAATCAAAAGCATGTTGTGGTAAAGTATCTACAAGTCTACAGATGACATTTCCTCTATATGTAGTTTTAACCAGGGCGAACAAAGGTCAATAAAGTAAATTATTTTGGGAAATACAAAAAAGCCATTAATCAATTATATCTATCAATTTTTTCTCTTTTTTAAAGAAGTTTTTTTAGTCAGTTCAAAGTCAAAAATCATCATATAAACAGTTCACTTAAACAAACCAAAACTTTAGTTAAAATTTCTTTTCAAAGACAATTTTTCACTTATCAAATATTAAATCCGTAAGTTTTAAAAAAAATTTAAATAATCCCCCACTAAATTTTTTTCAGTTATAAAACTCCCCAGTAGTTTTAAATTAGAAAGCAGGAATCTAACATAGAATGTCACACCGGACCTTAGACACCTAATTCCCGTCCTTTTATATAAGGGTTAAAAAGCAGTTATTAATGAGTTGATGGCAACTTTTATCTCTACAAATCGCTATTCTATGATTGGTTTATTAGCTTTGTTATTTTACTCATAATGGGTTTGTACAAATAAAAGGAAATATCTGATATGCTTGGTTTGCCACAAATAATGACATTCTTTTGACTTCGAAAAATGTTTATATTAATCAAATATAAGTGTAAGAAACTCCTTTTAATAGGTTTTTTTCAATAATGAAATCAAACCGACTAGAAAATCTCAAGACTAGCAACAAAATTCGTTGAGACCTTGTTGCTTTTTTCATGGCTATAAATTCTTCGAAAATTAATACATTCTACAGTGATACCTTTAGTTATGCTCCCACAAAAGAAAATCATGACGATGAAGTCTCATATTAACCCCCTCCCCCCATTTTCTTTTTTTGTATTGAAAGAAATTAATTTTTCTTTTTTTTTTTTTTTTATTTTTGTTTAAAATTATTTCCTTTTTTTTTAGATATCTTCTGTTTTGTTGGTCTTAAATGGGTTAATCCTTATGGAAACTACCAAATGAGTAGGAAAACGCAGAATACAGTAAATAGTTCTGCGCTACCCCAAAAAACCATTCTTCTCTCTGTTACCTGATATGCTTCTTTAACACGAAGACCTTTTTTTAGATCAAAAGATTTTTTTAGTAAAAATTTTCATTATATAATACTATATATAGTCATTGCATAACGCGGTTAATTGGTTCCGATCAACGTCCGCAATATGCAAAACCGCGTTATTCAAGGTCTATATATAATGCCTTTCAATGAGACCTGTTCGCCCAAAAAACTATAAATTAGATGTAAAATATTTATTTCTGCACCATAAATTAAAAAAAATAATAATTAAAATAAATTATAAAAATAAAATATATTTAAAAATAAAATTAAAACTGCGTTATAGCAAAACCCGCATTGATCCAAACCGTGTTATGCAAGGACTTCTTGTATACATTATTTGAATAAAGGATTTGTTAACAATATCTAAAAATTAGTAGAAAAATTCATTGAAAACGTTACCTTATCGTAGTATTTAGTAGATGATCTAACTTCTTGCTGATTTTTGTTTAAAATATATTTGCAAGCGGGAATGTTGCTACGCTTGATCAATGAATGCCTATATCAAAATAAAACTTAAATTACACATCTTACTCTTTCAAAAATCAAGAATTTTATTTAGCGAATGAAGGATGAGCATATCAGAAATATCAAGATTTAGTAGTAAAGTAATTTTTAACATTTTATATTGAATGTATTCAACAATGTATGGATTAAAAAGTTAAAAAGTCATCTTTAACTAATCATGCTTACTTTGGGTTTATGAATAAGAATTCTGGAGTTAAAGAAATCACAAACATATTTAAGTCATTATTAGCTTATACAGTGTTCTCTCTAAGGCAGGGCTGTTCAAACTTTATTCAACGCGGGCCAAATGTTGAAAAATACATGAATAGCCGGGCCATTTACTCAAAGTAAAGTACATCTTTAATTTAATTTCACTCTCCATCTCAGAAAAATCTTGGAAGTATTGAGAAAATTTACTCTTAACTCTATCAGTAACGAGCGGCCACATTAGCACCCCCATCGACTAAAAGTTCTATTGTACAAAATTGGCTGAATTACATGCCTTCAAACTTTGTGACTGTTCCTAAAATCGTTAGCTGCATCTTTTGATACTTTTTTCACGATAGTTGAATGATGCCTTCATGTTAAAAACTGTGAATTAAAATCAAATGTACATTTTATTCAACAAAATTTTTATATACTTAGTGTGTATATTAGATACACTCTTGAACATTTATAATCATATTTGAACATATAATACTTATGTATGTATATTTTTCCAATAAACATAGTAACTTTGTAGCAAATGTCAACCAAAATTTTGATTGATGATAAAATTGCTTATGAAAACATTCATTCAAATTTTAAATAAAATTAATTTTTTTTATACCAAATCGAGCATGTTGATTTCATTTCTCGAATAAATTTTAATAATTTGGATGTAAAAATGTATGGAAGTGTCAGTCAAATTATAGGTTTAGGCCTGAAATTTTTCTTCAACAATATTATTTAGATTTTAATTAAAATAGAAATTTTATAATAAATCAATCATGCTGATTTCATTTACGAAGTCAATTTTTGAAATTAGAGTGTCAAAATATGAATCAATTTTGCGGTCTACGTGTGAAATTGTCCTCCAAATATAGTATTCAAATTTTTAATAAAATAATTTTTAATACTAAATCAATCATGCTGACTTTATTTCCGTACTCAATTTTCAAAAATAGGATTTGAAAAATTCTAAAAGTGTCAATCAAATGTGTGGTTAACGCCTGAAAATTGTTTCTAAGAATATTATTTAAATTAAAAAAAAAGTATTCTTTACTAAATCAGCCATGCCTATTTAAACCGAGAAGTTATTTTTCGCAATTAGGTTGTCAAAATGTCTGTAAGTGTCAATCGATTTTGCAGTTTACGTCTGAAAATTTTCTCAAAGAATATTAAATTTTAAACAAAGTATAATAAATGGATCATGCTGATTTCATTCCTCAACTAAGTTTTAGCAATTAGGATTTGGAAATGTCTAAAAGTATTAATTAAATTGGAGGTTTACGTCTAAAAAAGTGTTTTAAAAATATTTATCTACATTTTAAATAAAATATATCAAACGTGGTGATTGACCCATTTTTTGCAATAAAGGCATCTCTATGACTATGAGCACTATGCTCTATTCGAAATTTAATTAATTTTATCAAATTAAATACATTTCGCTGTGAAAAACACGAGTATAAAACAAGATGTAATAAGCATGAATAGGAATAATTTTAAAATGTATTAATCCTTTTGAAAATATTTGAGATAATAACTTTATAACAATAATTTTTAAAACTTTATTGATCCATGGAAGAATTCTCAAATTTTAGCTGCATAGAAACGATTGGGAATAATGGAGAGGATTCATTGATTCTTCTTGATATTCGGCGCTAAATAGCATGGATGCAATTTTGCAGGTTTATAAAGAGTAAAAAATTTATGAACGAAAAATAAATGTAATAGAATATTCAGCAATAAGAAATTGGCGCATTATAAAAAATATACTTCCAAAAATATTTAAATAAAGAGAAGAAAGGAAAAATTTGAGTTTAAAAAGTATTTAGACGTCAATAAGAAACCTCATAACATACACAATGCATTTTATACGGATTCGTGTCATTCAATGTCGAATCATTTTGTCATCTTGTAATACGGATAATTTTATAATTATAGATAAGTCTGGAAATTTCACAAAATTGAGCTACATTACTACTAATGAAATTAATCTTATCCATCTCGTTAAGAAATATCTTGATTGGTACGATAAACCCACATGATTTCTTTTTTGTAAATAATGGAAAAAGAGTTGTGAATTTATAATGTAAAAAGAGTTGTGATTATTTGGCCGAATGCTTTGCCAAATAAGGAACTCTTTTATCTATTCTGTGAACCTCGGTTGAAGGAGTGAAACCTCGTGTAACTCTTATTCCATTTAATAATTAGGCATCAAGCTTTAGCAAAATGGTCTTTAGTGTTGGCGTTATCCCATGCGTGCAAATATTTTTTATCTCTTCAAGTCTAATTTGCACATTTCAGAATTAAAAAATGTTTACAATCAAATTTCTTAACAGTAACTTTGCATAACTCAACAAAATAAGATACCAACAAAACAAATGTCTTAACTAGTGTAGCATTTAAAATTAAGTTATTTTGCAGTGCATATTAAAAAACTCATTTCCAGTGGTGGGCAACATGCGGTGTTCAACTCTTTTTATGTGGCCCCCAATCGATCTTAAAAGTTTAAAAATTATATTTTAAAGTATTTTTCGTATTCAAAGCATGAGCTCAAAGACATTGAGGTTTTATCATGTTTAAAAACGACTCCAAATCCTTTTATTCAAACTTTGAAATCATGCAAAATAACTGTGGAAATTTAAAGGATTTTTTTTTCGTGTAAAAACATTGAAAGAGAAATAGGTATTTGAAATTTACTAACATAGTTTCGAAATTTTCATTGAAAAAATTTATTGAGGTGCGCTAAATTCTTTGCAGACTTCAATACGGCCCGGGAGCTCATAATTGTTGCCCACCCCTGATTTAAACGAAACGAAGTCCTCACATGATAGAAGTCTCTCTCATTTGCCTCATGTAAGTGATGGAAACACATTAATGCTATATACTCACTGATCCTTATGTTAAAGAATTTAAAATACATGTTAATTTTAAGCAAAAATTAAAATCTTACATCTCAACTTTAATGACTAGACCATCATTTAGGATAAAAGGAAAACTTGATATTGCTTTCCTTTGAGTGTGAATTTTTTCAAAACTACAAAAAAGAATAGTTTTTGTTAGACAATTAAAATTAACATTTATTCTTGAATTACTCTTTCGAAAGTTGTTCAAACTTATCATCAAATTGAGCTTCCTCTTTGGTAATTTCGAAAATTTTCTGAAATATTCAAAAATACGAATTTATAAATATTACTTATAATTCTGATCGTGCAAGAATATCAGAACCAGGGTTTCGGAGCTGGTGAAATCCGAGATTTTAAAGAGATAGAAGTCGGAGACTGATGTGTTAAGTAATTTAAATAATGAAAAAACGGTTCCATTTTTGTAAGTACAGGGAGTAGCGAAAGTCTCCTATATCAGGAGCTATAAAATTAAAATATTGAAAGCTTGTATTTAAAAAATAGATAATGAAAAAATACTTCTGAAAAGGATACAAGGTTGAGAAATGGTAAAAGTAATAAACACGAGTTGATTAATTTTAACATTACCATTCGTATTATCAATCACATATTTTACTATAATGAAAAAGCGACATAAAAAGGTTGATAATAAAGTTGAGAAGTATATTTATTTCTCCAACAAAGTAAAAATAGTTTTTAAGAGTAAACAATTTCAGAAAAATTTGAACTGGATAAGTCATAAAAATTTTGGATGAGTAAAAATATGACGATAAAATGCACCGTATAAAACTTGGAGAAATCAAAGCGTCGTTTTTCTGCTTCTTCTTCCATTGGAATTAGCTGCAAGTTTATGCCTTGTTCTTTCAAATCAGAATACTTCTTCTTTGCCTGTTTCAAAAAGTTTAAATTAATCAATAATTTTTCTAAAAATAAAGAACTTTCATAAAAGTTTGTTCAAAAAGTGATAAAACTTGAACATTGTCTCCCTAGTTATTTGTACATGGAATAGAAACCATCGTAGTATACAGGTTGGAGATGAATCATTGTAGTATATAATTTGGAGATGAATCATCGTAGAATACAGGTTGGAGAAGATATATATATATATATATCGTTTTTTCGTAATTAAATCATTATAAATAAGGTAATTAGTAATTAATCATTATGATTTATGAACATGGCCTCCCCATTATTTTATGATATATTAACATAGATCACTATATGTAATCAAGGGTATAGAGGATGTATTGTGTCAGCTCTATCAAAATGTAAATGCAAGTATTAGCACCACTACAAAAATGTTGCTGAAGATTAATTTCAAAGATAAAAAATAATAATTTCTGTTGTTTTTTTCACAACTATCAAGAAAAAATTAGATTCGTTAGGAGATGAAATCGTTAGAGCAGAAGAATTTTAGTAAAAAAATCTATCAGAGTTTTAGAGTAAATATGAAATATTGCACTGGTTTGCGACATTTTTGCTGTCTAAGTTATTTTAGCTCTTTCTTATGTTTTCGAGTATGCTGAATTCAATTCTGGCATTTATTTTTTTCAATCAGGTCAAATTTTTTTTCAATCTCATTTTTTAAAATGTCTATACTCTCTCTATTTACAATATACTAAATCAATTATATTTTCTATTTATAATTTATATTTTAATTGTATCTCTATTTACAATATACCAAATTTAAATACTATCGATTTAAATGTTTTATTATTTGTTTAAGATATAAAAATGAATAGAAAATGTAGAAATGATCCTAATAAATTTGTTATATTTGTGGACAAGTTACACTACCTGGCCAGTTTTCTAATATAACATCCTTTGTAAAAAAAAGTTACCATGCTTACTTCGGCATGAAATTAGGTGATCAGGACAAAAAATTTGCTCCTCATTTTTGTTGCAAAACATGTGTCGAAAACCTTAGAAGATGGACTAAAGGCTTGACAAAATCTTTATCTTTTGGTATACCAATGCAGTGGAGAGAAAGCAAAGATCACTTTGAAGACTGTTATTTTTGTCTCACAGATTTAATTGGTAAGAGTTTCATTCATCTTTTCAATGTAAATATTAGAATCATTACCATTTGATTTCAGGAGTTAATAAAAAAAACAAGAAGCACGTTATTTACCCAGATCTTCCTTCAGCTAGAAGGCCAATAGCTCATAGTACAACTATACCCATACCAGAATCCCCAGTGATTCTGTTTGAAGAAAATACTGATGAAGATGAAGATGAAGAAATAGACACTTCTGCATCATATATGATTAAAAATTCTGAGCTGAGACAGCCAAAACCTCTATCACAAGCTCAATTAAACGACCTGAGCCGAGATTTGGGTCTATCGAAGGAATCTTCTCAACTACTTGCTTCAAGATTAGATGAAAATAATTTACTCTCCCCAGGAACGACGTATTACTGGTATCGTAGCAGAGATGAAGAATTTAGAAAGTTTTTCTCTATCCACGAAGAAAGTTTTATGGTTTACTGTAACAATGTTCAAGGATTAATTGAAACTCTTGGCTTACAATATAAGTCACAAAAATGGAGACTTTTTATAGACTCATCCACTAAAAGTTTGAAAGCTGTTCTTCTGCATATTGGCAATCGGGTATCGTCTGTTCCAATTTCTCATTCCATCCATTTATCTGAGAACTATCAAACTATGAAAACTTTATTGGATACTTTGAAGTACAATCTTCATAAATGGAAGATTTGCGGAGATCTTAAGGTATAAATTAAGTGTGAATGTATGCATTCCTTGTTCTAAAAATATTTACTTATATTTCAGATTGTGTCTCTAATACTAGGAATGCAAGGAGGATATACCAAATATCCATGTTTTCTTTGTCTATGGAATAGTAGAGCTTATGAGCAACATTATGAAAGGAAAGAGTGGCCTTCACGTCTCTCTTTTGATCCTGGATCTCACAACGTCTTAAATGAACCTTTAGTCAATCCAAACAACATTTTACTTCCCCCACTTCCAATAAAGTTAGGATTAATGAGAAGCTTTGTGAAGGCATTAAAAAAGAGAGCCAAGCACTTTTATTTATTGCCAAAAAATTTCCAAAAGTGAGTAATGCAAAGTTAGCAGCAGGGATCTTTGATGGTCCTCAAATAAGAGCTCTTATGAAGGACACTAACTTTACAGAAGTAATGGATGAAGCAGAAAAGGAGGCTTGGATATCTTTTAAAAAACTTTGTTATAATTTCCTGGGAAACTTCAGAAGTTCAGAATATGATGTCATTGTGCAAGATTTAATAAAGAATTTTAAAGTATTGGGAGTGAGAATGTCTATAAAACTTCACTTTCTAAGATCGCATCTTGACTACTTTCCAGAAAACTGTGGCGATTATAGTGAAGAGCAAGGAGAGAGGTTTCATCAAGATCTCAAATGCATGGAAGAAAGATATCAAGGGAGATGGGATATAAACTTTTTGGCTGACTTTTGCTGGTGTTTAAAAAGAGACTCAAAGAACGAAAGTCATAAAAGAAAATCTCTTAAAACATCGTTTTTAAAATAAATAAATAAATATCATGATCCTCACATTTTAGTATTTTTCATTATAAAAATATCAGCATAAATATACTATTCAATATTAAAGGGTACTTTTTTTTGATTTATTCAAAAAATAGGCTTAAATCTGTGGAGATATTTTCTGAGAGGGAAAAATAAAAAAACATTTTTTTGCAAAAAAGTTCGACCTGATTGAGAAAAAATAAAATACTATATATTCAGTTAAAAAACTTACGGCATCAAATTTTTTTTTCAAAACGCAAGGCTGTGTTGCGTCTAGTGTCAAAGGAAAACTTAGTCTTAAGATTTTTTAGGATTCCGTGATAGAAGAACAGAAGCAAATTCATTTTAATTTTTATTTAAGATGAGCCAAAACTATAAAATGCGAATGAGATAATATGATTAATAAAATATCTTTTTATGCTAAAGTATCAAAAGAGAGGAGTCAAAAACTAGATATTCTAGATTATAGAATAGGGAAGCAAACATTTGAAAAATTCACACTTCGAATAATCTTAATCAAACTATGCGTGTTCGATTGAACGCTAAAAAAAAAAGAAATTTCTGATATATTTATTCTAATCACCGGGCCTATGAAGACATTTATAAAAATTGCAAAAATCAATTCTCTATATCAAGCGGTAATTATTTCTGAACAATCTTATGAAATTTTAAATTAAATTTTATCAAATTATATCATAAAATCAAGATGAGCATTTATCTAATACATGCTGAATAAACTTGAATAATCTGGCAAAAAGGTGTCTATTTTTGGGATTAAAAACTTATCATGGTATAAGATCATTTCCTATTTTTGAAAGGAGTTAGTTGTCACAAACGTTAACAAGTTTCAAAGAAATTGATGAAATTTTAATTAGTAAACCAGATAAAGTTCATGTTTGTTTTATTCTATATAAGAAAATCAAATGTACCAATGACAAAATTTCTTCATCCGTTTGAGGCATATCATTGTCGGTGAAAAGGTAAACACGCTTACAATCAAATTTCTTTTTACTATTAAAAGAAAAATAAATGATAGATCTTGGCATAAAAAAGTATAATCTAGAGACACATGCTACAAACAACTTAAATGTATACAAAATTAGTTGAGATGATTAATGGGATAATTTAGGAAAATTGAAATCAAATTTTGCTAAATCCGAGATCAACCTGGTCTTAAGCAAATGAAAAAGTACATATATAAAAATTCAGTTTGTGGAGGGATACTAACTTAACCAGAAATGTTCTCTTATTAGGAAATAAGCCTGTGATTTCTGGCTAGCACCTTAATTCTAGGAATGCTATAAAGCACTATATATTATATGTACAGACTTATATAACATATGAAAAAACAGATAATACTCATTGAAAAAGTTATAAAATAAAGAGAATAAATTTATTTGTAAGAGAAAATTGACTATCTTCAAATCTAAAAAAAACCTCCATTTCAAAGGACATGAAATCTTAACTAAACTTTGGTCAAAGAGGCACTTAATTTATAAAACATATGTCTTCCTTAAAACAAATAAAATAATTTCCTTAAATATCACCTAAGTTGAAGACATATGCATCTCGAAACTAAGTACGTTGTCAAAAAAGAGCGAAACAAAGAAGCCACGTAAGTTGAAATTGAAAATGTTAAGTTGTATATTTGAAAAAAATTCTTCAATTTTATCAATTTGCAAAAGATTAATATTGTCATAAGAAAAAATTGCACCAAGTCTTAAGAATATGTATATAATTTCGATTCAAAACTGATATTATTTAAACTTACAAAAGCCCATTTTAAACCAGATTTAGGTATGCTCTTAATTTATAAAAATGCTGATAAAAACATAGGTCTAAACTGGTTATTTTGCACTCTACTGCTGATTTTGACCATTCCGATTTGTTCCTTAATTTACATAATTGTTCACAAGTGCTAAGGTAATTTCTAAATAGGTTTTAGAATGATTTAGTAAGAGTATTTCCAAAGAAAACGTACACGAACTGTTATTTTAAATAGAAAATAGAGATTACTGAAGTTGTCTTCGTTCCCTTTGGGAAGATTCGCACCAAGTTAGAATTAGAGTTAGTATTAGGGTTGAAGTTAGGTTTAGTAGAATGTTAGCACAATCCTACATACATTTAAATCTACATTTTTTTTTCATTCTTGACATAAACTTTCCTATTTATTTGTATTAATACACGTCTGACACAAAAAAGATCCAGGCATGCATGCGAATACATACATATTGACATTAGACAACCATGCATTGAAATACTAAATTACAATAAAGCGGCATAGCATAATTATTTTAAATACTTTCAAATCCATTAAAAAAATTAAACTATGCATGAGAAAAAAATAAACACTGAATGAGTAAACTTTTGATTATTATTAAGAAATCGAACAGAGGGGTTGTTCATGGTGATGCCTCTGTTAAAAAACATACTCAACATTTGAAACTTAAATATTCAGACAAATAAAATAATCTAAACTTCTTGTATTTCTATTAGGAAGTATGTAATTACTTTCTAGAGTAAAAAATATCGGTGTAAACTGTTTAAACAAAAGAATAAACATTTTTTCTTACTTTTCGTTCATATATTCGGTAGGCAATTTTTCCAATTTGAAGTTTTAAATTTATTTATTTCAAACTTAATCATAAAATAATTCGGGTATTTGCATGCTCCTACCTATCTAAGAAAACGCGCTGGAAGATAGAATGTCAGGTTCAGAAAGATGGATCTAGAACGCGGTTCAAGTGGAATTACGAACATTAATAGAATTTACCTGGTTTTGAACATTTTCAAGCATATCCATAAAATTTCATGAAATCGGACTGAAGATTGTTGCTGTGTTGTGCTTTTTTCTCTTCCAAAAATTGACTTAAAATCAGAGCTCTCTTAAAAAACGAAATAAAATATTATATATTTAAATTGATGAAGCATTTAAAGACTAAGTTTGTGTTTCCTAAAATCAGAGTTACCGTCTAAGAAGAGTAGAGCCGCAGTTGAAGCTTCGAGGGCTATGTCTGCGCGATGTGAAAATGTAACCCAATTAGGGGAAAGTTGGCTTCATAATGAGAAATGATTTAAAAAGTTTCTTTCGTATTGAAAATATTGAAAAATATAAAATTGAGCCTATACTTAGATAAATACATTCCTATTTGAAATGAATCCATGCTCCTTGCAAAGATATGTTTTATTAAAGACAACATCAAAAAAAGTACTTATTTTAAAAAAACACAGAGAGAAAATAGAGCAACAAATTTGCCCTTCTTAAAACAAATCGTTACTATTGTAATGCATGGCAATACATGGTACTATACATCGCCAACAATTATGGCTAAACACATAAAAGACGATTTGCATTTCTTCCTCAATATTATTATTTCTGCTAGCAATAAAATAAAGCCAATCAAGAAAAGAAAGGTCTTTACATCAAGTATGCATTGATAGTGACCAAGACTACCTACAAGGGGCGAGGCTCGCCCAACAAATCCATATTCCGTTTCAACAAATCGCCACTACTACACGAATCTGTCAGCCAATTGCTCGTAAGGTGCGGGACAGCTTGGCAAACAAGATAAATGATGCGGGCATCATCGATCTGTCGACACCCAGATGACAAATCGTGGAGACAAACATCAACAACAAGACTACCTACAATACACAACTAAGATAGATGACAAAAAAAGTGTTTGTATAGTATTTTCTTACTTTTCGAGAAAGTACTTGAATTTAGAAATTGACAAAAATCTAAAATGTGTCCCTAACATGGAGATATGCTCAATGAGATCAAGAGGCAGCTTCAAGATAATGATTTATATCTGCTAACGCTAGAACATGGATAGGCATTTTATTCAAACTCACATTCTTCCGGCAGAATATTGTACGTAAAAATTATGTTAATATTCAAGTTACAATAAACTTAAAAGAAACTATCTCTAAGGTAACCATGGTTTACAAAGGTGCTCATAAGCTTCCATTTTATCTCTTCATTAATGATTGGTCAATCGAAATTCTAAATATCTGTTATTTGTAGATGATATTAGAATAAATGCACCTCTTTCACTTCTCTCTAAATCCTTGTATATGGTTGAGCTAAAGTCTTAAATCTAGTAACTCATTAACTGCAACTTTGTCTAAAATTAGTAATCAAGCCTGTCTCAATAAAAAGTGATATATTTATTGGGATCAGTTTTAATATATTTCATGTATAATAATGATATGCTCTATTTTTATTTGGATATTTCATATATCCACTCATATATCAATATTTATATTAATTTTTTTTTATTTACACTAAAATATTTGATTCATTTTTTTCGTTTCTTCATGTAATATATTTACATACACTAAAATTTTATTTTATTCATGTTTGTCTTCACTACTTTATAACTAAGCATGCAAGCCATACCAAGACAGCAGGCTTTTTAGCTCTCCATGTCCAAGTATTGCATTGCTTGATCAGAAACTTATTTCATTCCATTATGTATCTTTTCTTGAAAACATCTCAAAGTCGTTTTAATAATCTTCTTAGCAAACTATAGAGATGAGTTTTTACCAAATTTTTTAGCACTGTTAATAAAAATTTTTTCTTTCTTTCTTATTATTATTTTTTAAAGACTTCATTATTTGTTTGAATTTAAAGTGGCAGATTTGAATAATAATCCTTTTCAGAATATGGAAAATATGAATTAATTATATGAAAAGGAAATAATTTTATTTGATAATAAATGTCTAATTTTGACAATATTTTGAATACTGTCTAACTTTCCAATATCGTGGGGAAGATCACAATTATTTCCCGAAACAATAATTAGTGGAGATGGACTTGAATGCTGTATCGCCATCTTTTAGTAGAACAAAGAAACGTTTGAATGTTGTCAAAAAGAACGATCTAAGATTTTCTAGCACCAAAATTGAACCAAAAAAATAAAAAAAACTTCTTTAAAAGATTCAATAATTGCATCACGTTCAGTTTCCAACCCTATCAATAAGATTTATGCGATTTAGAAAACAGATCTATAATGCATTTCTTCCACGAGTTATGGGAGAAAAATTAGTAAAAACATCAGCTCACAACTCTATTTAATGATACCTACAACGAAGATATGCGACAGTAAGTAGCAAAGTATATAAGAGTAAAATGAGAAGATCCTCCTCACATATATAGACGAAAATTTTTTTTTTAATGATATTTCCATGCCTAATTCTGGGCAGCTAAATTGATTATTTCCTTTAAGTTTTGGAAGTTTTCAAATTTTTGAAGATAGAAAATTCTTTTTTTTGAAGTCTCCTGGCTCTACACCTGAAATCCATATATTAATTAAATATTAAGAATATATAATTTATGTTTTACGCATGCTCAAATAATATTAATTGATTTCAAATATAAACGTATCCATCCAAACTACTTAACTTTTGCAAAAAAAAAATTATAAATGCAAATACATTTAAGATTAAAAAATATACTTAAAAGAAGAGAATCAAGTTCTTTGAATTCATCAACACCCAGGGCATCAAACTCCTTAAAATAATTGCTAATAATATAAAATTATAACTTCAATGTGCATTGCGCATATACTTCATGCGTAAAATTATATACTATATAGATCTTAGTGCAATGTTTTTGTGCATTTACGTATGGGTATCTATTTATGCATATAATATTATAAACCAGCCATCTGGCATTGGCAACATATGGCACATGGGCAAATATACAATGTCACACACACCTCTGTACGTAAAAACGTACATTATTTGTTATAAATACATTTCAAGATGAGAAAGAATTGAACTTTTTGTTTGTAGGTGACGTGTGATAATGATTGATTGATTGATTTATACGTGTTTTTCTGATGGATTAATATTGATCTCTATTTCGCATTAACATTTTTAATTTTTTCAAAAGGAAATTTAATTTTTTTTTATTTTTTTAGGAATTTAAAAGAGTCCATACTAGTTGCAGTGACAGCACCGTGAAATTTGATTTCTGAAGGGGCCGCGCAGTTACATTCCAAATATTTTACGAAAAGCAGACTTCAGGTGTGTATGGCATTGTTTTCTTGTTTTTGTTAGGGATGGTTAGTGAAATAATAAAAAATACCTGGAAGACATGTAAACCTTCAAAATCTGCAAAGTTTTTAGCTTTTACCTATCGAAAAATTATGTTTTTTATTAAATAAAAAATTATGATAAAAAGTTTTGGGAAAAAAGAAAATTGTTCATATATATATCATGGTTTAGTCAGTAAGTTGAACGAAAAAAACAATTACACAAAAAAAGAATTGAAAAGCGTGTGCTGCATACTTCTTCTATAAAAAGTAAAATATCATTGATCAATTTTTTCAGGAAATAGAATAAAAAACAAGATGATATATAATTTTTATAAACTTTTCTATATAATTAGGAAAAAAAATTTTTGATTTCTTTTTCTTCATATTACCAAAAATCATTTTATAATAACTTTTCCAACATTCATACTTGTACATGCCTGTTTATATATGAATTAAAGTAGCCCCCTAATACACGCAGCATTAGTACACGAAATCCGTTAATTCGCAGGTCAAGGCAACTTCCCGTTTTTGCCTCATGCAACTCACACACTCATGACAAACATGTCACCTCTCTTATGTATATAAACCCCTGCATTTTTACTTAAAATCAATCATTTATTCACACGAAACTCATACACTCATGACAAACATGTCAGCTATCTTATGTATAGTATCCCCACATTCTTACTTAAAATCTCGTTATTCGTAAGGTTAAGAAGATAGAGAATCAGGTCACAAGGCAGAAGATAATTGGCGACTTCTTCAAGAAACAGTAGTGTTCCGCTTTCTGATCAGAATCCGTATTTCTGTAATTCTATACATATTACTGATGTTTATATGACTTTAGCAGATTTTTGTGATATTTGTTGTATATGAACAATTATTTGAATTATCATGTTAAATAAATAAATAAATATTTCTGTCATATGTGTTTGTGTTTATCGGGATTAATCTGGAAAGAATTGAAACTGATAGTTTTAGACAGAGTCGATTTATATATAGAGAGGGCCGTTAAAACAGGCTTGAATGTACATGCATATACATCAAAGATCAATCACGCTTGGACATGTATGATTTAAAAAGAATAATTTAATTATGCCTTCAGTTAAGAAAGATATTTCTGAAAATAGAGAACTATTTAAATGTTGTAATTATGAATCTAAAAAAATGAACGACACCAAACTTTTGATTATTCGCATGTAAATGAATTCAACTTGATATTTTATCCACTAAATATTTTGAAGAATTCAATCTTGTCTCATCTCACTACATTGATAGTATAGTTAACTATGGTAACACTCATAGTTTCAAATTGATAAGTCTGAATAGTCAATCATTTAATTCAAAATTCCCTGATATTTCACGTTTGATTTCTGAGTTAAATTTCACAAATGCTGATAATATCTGTATATTTGCGATTAGAAACGTGGTTTTTCAAAAAAGCGAATACATTCAAGATACCTAATTTACTGAATATTGATTATTCGCATATGGTGTGAACATTGCGAGCGAATATTTGCGTTTCTTGCATTCATGTACTTGGATACAAAGTTTGTAATGGAACTTTTCAGGCTGATTCTGAGCGTATGAAATCCCTTCTGCAAATGCCTCCTCGGACCGATTCCAAGTCTTTGCAAAAATGTCTTGGCTTGTTTGCGTATTACGCAAAAATAGTTACCAAATTACCCTTCAAGAATTCGACCACTGGTTGAAAACAAGTATTTACATATGCCTCCTTTGGCTATAAAAACATTCAACGAATTGAAGAAAAGAATTGAAAAATCTCCTGTGAAAGTTATCGATGACGACTTACCCTTTGTTGTAGAAACTGATGCTTCTGAGAATGCAATCGGAGGCACCTTCTTAAAGGCTAACAGACATGTGGTGCTCTTTTCTCGAGCATTAAACTCTTCTGAAAAACGCCATCACATAGTCGAGAAAGAAGCTTATGCTATAATTGAATGCGTTCGTAAACGAGGGAACTTTCTAGCAAGAAAGCATTTTACAATTGGCACGCACCAGCAAGCAGTATCTTTTTCCTTAATTCATTCTGGAGTTCAACGCTTATGGCACTTTGTGAGATCGCGTAATATGGTATACTCAATTAATAAAATACGTCGTGTTAATTCCAAGTGTCTTGTCTTTGCTAAATTAAAACCACAATTCTTCATACCTCGAGGTACTCTAATTCAAGCCATAGCTACATTCCAGCGTCTTTCTATTGACTTCAAAGGACCAGTCCCTTTATCTTTAGGTTTTCGCTACTTATTCACTGTTATTGACGAATACAGCAGATTTCCCTTTGCCTTTCCTTGTCAAGATTGCACTTCCCTAACAACTATAAAATGCTTAACCACTATATTTTCTATTTTAGTATTTCCTTCAATTATTTATTCTGAAAGAAGTGCTACTTTTATACATCACAAGAATTCAAGCTTTTTTTGCTTCAGCTTGGAATTAGTTCCAGTAATACAACTGCATACAATCCAAGAGAAAACAGCCAATGTGAAAGATACAATGGTATTATCTGGAAAACCATCATGCTAGCATTAGAATCGAAGCAGTTACCACTAAGCGCTTGGCAAGATGTTCTAAGGGGTAAGTGTTTTAATAGCAGAAGCAAATATGACCCTGATAGAGAGGTTATTGAGCTTCTCGAAGCTAACCCAAACTATGCAAAAAATCCGTAATTAAAATGGACAAGAGGACTCAGTTGCTTTAAGACATTTGGCGCATCTTCCACGTCTAAGTAAACTCCAAAATAATGAAACCTCTTCTTTAACTAACTTACCCAGTGAAAATGGTCTGGAAATTCCAAAAGGGACAAAAGACATCGAGGCTCAAAGACAAACGCTGTCTAGTTTTTAAATTTATCCTAACTCGGAAGAGCCTTAGTGTGAACCAATCCTCGGAAATTTAAAAAATTCGTAAACTAGTTGAGTGGTGGTGGATGTGGTGTGAACATTGGGAGCGAATATTGGGCTTATATTCTAATTGTACTTTACTCCAAGTCTTTCCTCATTCTATTTTAATGTGTGAACATTGCGAGCATTGGCTTCTATTCTAACTCCAAGTTTTTCCTCTTTCTATTCTCATTTTTGTTGACTAATTTTGATGCTATTTTGTGAAAAAAAGTGTTATGACTTCTGTGTTTATTTCAATAGTCTTTTTTCGCTGAATAAAGCCTTGCTAGGTTTTTCCTTTCCTTTTCTGACAGTTTAACTTCACGCATAAAGCTGAATCTTTTATTAGCATACTATTTCAATAATATATCTAATATTTCTGATCATTTTCCAATGAGAGTGTCCTTTGATTGTAAACCTTTTTTTCTTCTCCTGCTTATGGTAAACTTGATAAATTCAACTTCGCCAGTTCTGTTTCTAATTTCGATTTTTAAAAATTTTACCCATTTTTGGACAATTTGGAGATACTTTTTGCACATGTAACAAACTTGATTTCCGAGAATCTTTCAAAGAATACTATAATTATCACAAAAAGTAGATATTATTATTCTTTTTTTTCATATTGTAAATCATCAAAGGAAACATGGAAAAAATTGAATTATGCGCTTAAATCTAAGAGCTCTTTACCTATTTCTTTGTTGCATAATAAATCGATAATTACTGATGACTCTAGGATCGATCAAATATTTAACTCACACTTTGCCCTTAAAAATAATTTTATTAGACATTATTTTGTTATATGTAAAATCTTGCTAAAACAAAATCTGGTTTTCCTTTGAAAAATTAAAAAAACTTTTGATTTAAACGATGGATTTAAATCACTTAAAATTAATAAAACAGTGATTATTTTAGAATTCCTTTTTTTCATATAAACTGATTTTTCGTTATATTTTACATATTTTATTAATGAGTATAACTCACGTATTTAACACTGTATCTTTTCTAGGGTTTTTAAAACATCGCGAATAATACCTATTTTCAAAAGGGAAGCAGACATGATGTTAAAAATTATCCATCTATATCAATTATACCTACTCTATCAAAACTTTTTGAAAAAGTTTTATTCAGACAAATTAATAATTACTTAACAAAGAACAAATTGGGTTTTGAACAGATTTTTTTCCCATTCAGTGTACTTAAACTGCATCCATTCTTACCTCCGCAAAAATTCCTCTATTTTTGGATTTATCCAAAGCTTTTTATTCTCTTTCTTTTAATAAACTTTATATCAAACTTTCTTATATTGGATTCAATAACTCTTCTCTCTTCTTTCTTTCTTACTATTTATATAATAGATTTCAGTGCCTATCAATAAAAAACTTTCTCTAAACGTTTTCCTATTATGTGGTGTACCTCAAAGCTCAATCTTGGGGCCGTTATTATTTTCTATATTTATAAATCACAATTCGATGTGTAATCCCTCATTCAAAAATGGACTCCAATCTCGATGAAAATGAAGTTATTATTTGATTGGTTCGACTTTAATTCTTTAAGTTAACTATGAAAAATCAAAAGCTATTTGTAAATCAAAATCTACCCAATTTATCCTTCAATTATTTATTCTAATTAGAAGTGGAGTTTATAAAAAACTACCTAAAATTACTGGTATTTTAAATTATTGTAGAAACAAATATCATATTAATATCAAGCTCTTAATATATAAATCGTCATTTGCACGTGTCTTAATTTAAAGTGTAGAAAACTAGCGCTTTTTCAATTCTAAAGAAGTTTGTTTGTTTGATTAAAAAAAGAGATTCGCCTAGTCTTTAATAGATCACACTTATCGCATACTTCACAATCGTTTCTCTCTCATAAACTTCTAAAATTTTATGCTTTTACAAATTAAGAATTGTATTTTTCTTTATCAACTGTTATTAAAAAATATTTCTTATCCTATTTGATGATTGTTTTTCTAAGAAACCCAAATAAACTATTTGTTTCTAGATTTAACTTATCCTCAACAAACAATTCACTTAAAAGTAAAGTAATTTCTTGCTCGAAAGACACTTTGTGTGAACAAATTAATCTAATACCAATTCCAATCTAGATAATTCTCTTCAATGCATAAAGACAGGTTTATCCAATCTATTTTATTTCACTTATAACTGCAGTTATATCTTGTAGTATAATTCAAACCTTAAAGCATCACTTAACCTTTTCCATTATCAAATCTCCTCTCCACTTATTTTATCACTCGAGCTTAATTGTAAAAACGTTGCCAATAACTTCAATTACACAAATTATGTTAATATATATATTGCACTCATTTTCTATCTGTTTATTCACCCTGTTGTCCTGTTCGTTGTTGCTTGTTTTCTCACTCCTGATGTTAGTAAGACATTTCACTTCTTTCTTTTGCACTTTTATACCAACTACAGCTCAGGGTGTTAAATAAAGAGTTTATTTTGTATCGCTTTTATCACAACATATCTCAAATAAAAAATCATTAAATATGTGATATTTTTGTGAATTTTATTGCTATAATATATATTGTGTGTATTTTTGTTTCGGTATCGCATACAAGTGGCTCTCATCAGCCTTCATCTCAACAAAATACTGAACACTCAACCATCTGTGGTAAGCAGAAAAGAAACACAGCTCTCCAGGTGAGAAAGAGTTCACCTGACCCGAACCGGTCACCATAACTCCTACAAACGTCGACTACTCATGCAATCATATGCTCTTTTTGTGAAGCGAGTCAGCCACGCATCTCATTGAACATCGTCCAAATTTAGCAGCCCTGAGACAACTTCACAACATCAGAGACTGGGGAACTAGTACAACACCACATTTAAAAATTTAGTAGCTAACATTTTTTTAATATTTGTATTATATACATACATATTGGCCAATTGAATAAATTGAGTGAAAAGATATGTAAAAATAAAAAAACTTACATCCCCATAAAACGCAATTGCAAAATAGTTTTTAGGATTAGCTGTAATGGACTTTAGCAAAAAACTTCGAACAGTCTAGTAAAAAATAATCTATTTTGATATCTATGAAGAAAATAAATTTAAAAGAAAATTTTATATTTTATGAAGGAGTTTACAAAAACAAATAAATCTATACATAGAGATATACAAAAGATCAGCACGGTTCGGATCGATGCATTGGGTTTTAGGAAAACCGGATGTATAAGTCGAGTTTTGTGTACCAGAAAACTTGACTATTCAGAGAAAAAACCCGTTACATTAAACTCTTTTAGGCAAAAAGGCTCAACACTCAACAGTAACCGACCAAATAATACTCATCTTCTTAAATTATATGAAAATTCCCTGAAAAAGAAGCCTTCACAATTAATTTTATAAAATCAATGTTTGAAAAGCTGACAATCAAATGATCATCTCCTTTTTCACTTCGTTTTTATCTATGATTTATCAAGTTTATTTTTATTTAATTTAGCAGGTAAGTCGTAAGCTATTTAGTTTATTCAAAAGAAATCTACGATTCTTTTTGTTTATTTCACTCGGCTTTGTACAGTTGGGAATAAAGAGAAAATCTGCATAAGACACAAAATTTCAAATTATTCAAACCAAAAATTCAAAAACGTTTTCAAATACGGGTGGCGTATAAATATTGAAAGATAGTCTAAATAATAATTATTTACACTGTAAGAAAAATGAATCTTTTTATTAATATAAACATATAATATCACATTTATAAAAAGAAAATTTTGATGTACAATAAATATAGAAGCAGGAATCTGAGAGAAACGATTGAAATCGTAGATATCATAAATGTAAAACACAATGCAAGACAGAAGGAAAGATGTAAAGAGGCATTTACTATATTTGACTTACATATACATACTTTCATATCTAGTTCAATTTTTCATATGAAAATTTATTTTTTAGAGAATAACATGATTGTCCTACGTAGTATTTTTCCAAATTCAACTCTATCGTTTTTGGTCTGAAAATTCCTCCCACAAAAATTCTACTAACGAAATTTCCAGTGAGAAAATTTCACCAATTGAAATTTTTACCAATGAAAGTTGCACTCACTAAGAGCTGAAAATTGTACTCAAGCAAATTCCAGCCAGTGAAATAAAAAAATATTTTATTTAAAGCCTATATTTAATGTTATGCGCAACGCCTTTCAAAAACTTCTTTTCTGGTTGTTAGTCTTTTGTTTGTAGTTTTGATATTTTTTGTTTTTAAGTCTCATCTCCACTGTACGTGTAATTTTGTTTGTATAAAAGCGTCTTCCTTTTGTTGTAAACCACAAAGTTTCCATAGATTTCAATGCATACTTGTTGTAGATGCTCTTAGTGGACTGTGAAAACCTTCTAGAGCATTAATAGTTATAGGTTGGTCATTCAGAGAATCCTCTCATACGTTCGACATTTCAATTGAAAAAAGAGGCATAACATTTCTCGATCGTTTGCCTCTTTCTAGTTGAATACCAATGTAGGTGGTTTCAAATCTGGTATAACTACATCATAGAAAAGTTCGAATGCAGTAGAAATGGTAAGGTAATAAAGTATTTTATTTTAAGACCTGATTTTCTGTTTCTCTTTATAAATTTTGCATCTTCTACAAAAAAGTGATCAAAATGAGATTATTTAAATTAAAAATAGGCGAAAGTAACTTCTTACTTTTTAGGAAACAAAGCAAACACAACTGGCAGACCTGAACAATTGATGATCACAAGAATCGAAAAAGTCCACACATTTTCCGATGGTTTTAATCTTCCATCACAAGGTCATGTATATTTAAGGTCAACCAAACAAGAATCTGTTACAAATATTAGTATTTGATGCACGCCATCAAATCCACTATCAGTTCAAACGCTAAGAAAATGGAACCATCGGCAAGGGATTAGAAATTTCATATTGAGGGCGAGATGTTGGAAGTGTAGGATATCGAAAAAAGCCCAGCCCAATTTGAAGATTCTTAGAAAGCGTGCTAATATTTTGCAATTGCGATCCAACTTCTCGCTGCAGTTGTTACGTAGGATCTGCAATTAATTCACGTGTCGATATTGCACAAACCACATACATTGCATCGTGGATGGAGTTTACTGCTGTTTATGCTCTACTTTAGCACGTTAAGTTGGATGAGTATGACTTCCTGAACGAAATACTGAGAGAAGGGCTCGTCACATTTGTAAGGCATGTGAATTGTGGAGTTCACATCTCCAGTAAGTTTTTGTTTTGGACTGTTTTGATATTCATAGAGATAGTTTTCTTTATCACAGTTTCCTTTTTTACTTTTAAAAAAAGTTTATGTTATTGTATATAGAATAAATGAGCAAGTTTTAATTGCGTAAAAAATTATATCCTAAGAGGAAGCTTTAAGCGTTTGTTTCTTCTAGTAGTAATTCCACAATCTTCTAAAGCTGTGGAACATCTGAACAAATCTAGACATACACAATCAAGAATACCTTGTAAAAAAATTCAAGTATTGTAGGTGCAGTCTTCAAAGGTGGGAATTTTTATGGGTGAAATTTTAAAATATACAATTTATCATGTACACTAATGTCTTGATATGTGATTAAAAATAACACATTTCTAAATTCATATGTCATATCTCATTTAAAATCTTTTTTATTGAAATTTCAAAAAAAATGAAAGGAAAAGTTGGCTGCACTATGTATTAGCTGGCTTAAACACACATTATTAACATCAAAAGAGATGGTAATGAGATCAAATACATAACATGCAGAAAAAGAGAATTTACAAAATGATTTCTTTATATTTTCATATAATTGCCAAATTTTAGTTTGATTTATTCGTTTCATAATAGATAACAAATTTCAATCTCTTTTATACATGTCGTTAAGAAAAAGCGATCGATTTCCTTTGATTTAGATACTAGTGAATCGAAACTACTGCATCTTTGAAATTTTCAAACACTGCCCATTATTATAGCACAGTCGTTAAATCTTTATGAAGGATCAGAAAAGACAAAGACGAGTCTATGCGAAAATGGGCAGCAAGAGAAAACCATATTTGAATAAATTGCGAAAAACATGAATACCGAAAGAGCAGTTTCAAATTTGCTAGAAGATTGGAGGTAGGGTTGTAGTGTGAGCATGCTGAAAGAAGCATCTAAAAGGAAGATGAAGCCAGATCTTAAACTTGGATACTCCTACAACATTCAAATTAAAATATCATTAAATAAAAGTCATCCATTTAACACAAAATCAAAATGTTGAATTTTACAAGATTTATCCTGTCTCTTCAAAATAAATTTATATGAAGTTTACTTTTTTGTATTATTATATTGAGATATTTTATCTTAACCCGAGCAGCATTTGGCACCAACCCATCCTCTATAATTTGGGGTTCACAAAGTCAGGGCTAATTATCTGTGGAAATTTTACCAATTTTTAAAAGGTAATTAGCGCTATGCAATTAATAAACACTTTTATATTAATATCTCTATAAGAAGACAGCTTTATCTTTGACAGGAAGTTTCCTTGCAATTTACTAATCATAACCTCCTTGCAATATTTATTTGACTCAATCAAAACATGAGACCAAGAATATCAAAACTAGCTTCATGAAGCGTCTTTTTAATGAACGAGTAAGTTTTTTATTCTTTCAATGCATTTGTAGGGATGGAATTATATTATCTGGCTGTGTGTAGTGTGCACATACAAATTAATAGGTACAACTAAAGGGCGAGTGGACACATAAAAATTGATGGATTTAATAGTTCAAACTTAATAATTAATATGAAGTAAAATAGATATTAGATAGATAGGCAATTTTTAAGGAGGTGGGCAAGGGCTAATTGAGTTAACCAACAATTAAATTTGGATAATGGAGAGAAACGTTTGGATCATAGCATTGTTTAAAAAGAGCTGAGTTTTTATATAGGCATGTTTTAAGAAAGAAGCAAGAGAATGTGGTGCGCCAAGGTCTGCAAAAATAAGTTGAAGAAAAAAGAAGCTGAGGCAGAGAATGAAAGAGATGGAGGGATGGGCTGAAGAAGCGACTGCAAAAACTTGGACTAAACGAAGAGTCGGATCTTTGCCACCGACCCCCAACTTGGGGATAAGGTGTAAGACAAAGAAGAAGAAGAATGGAGAAAAAGGTTTGGCAACCACTGCAGTCTATATGTTAAGACTCGCTACCTTCTTTTGCACATCCTCCTTATCACATCATTTGGTTCAGTCACATCAAAGATATGTTCATGTATTGTTTCCTATCTTAAACACGTTGAGGGCCATAATTTTAAGACTAATCCTCATGGAGTTAAATAAGCATTACAAATATTAGGTGCATTTCAGGCAATAAACCAACAAAAGAGATCACACATAAGCTTTAAAAAATCACTCAGATAGCTATCTTTCTCTCTCTTTCATCTTAATCGTCAAATTTTTAATATTAGAATTAAACAGGTTTATTTATGTAATAAAATTTAAAGAGTGATGCGCTATATTTTTATTGTTTTTCGATGCAAAATTAAAACTTAATCGATTCACCCATAACTCAAAACTTCTATTGAATTAAAAGTTCAAAATTGAGTCTAAATTTCTATAGTGTTGAATTTAAATTATTGATTTATAACTTAAATACCAGATCATCATTTCAATGAACTTTTTAACAACCACAAATCCATTAATTCAATTTGTTCCTTTCTCAAGAAGAGATCTTAGAAAATTATTATAATTGCTTCATTTGATTTGAAGCATTGTAGATATTTCATCAAAGTTAAAAAAAAACTGAACAATTGTTTTGCATTCTATTACATTTTCTATGCGCGTCTTTTAAATTTACTCTGAAAAATAAATTAAACACAATTAAAAAACAGGCATTCACTCTTTTTTATATAAGGAACTAATTTATAGGAAACTAATACTCATAATAGACTTCATTTTTAAACAAGTAATTTAAAGAAACACTTTAATTTTTCCTATTGTCCATTGCTTACTTATGTGGCTGATCAGGGCCGGCCTTAGGCCACTGCAACCTATGCGGCCGCAGTGGGCCCCGAGCTTCTCATTTTTCATTTTGATGATATATTGTATGATTTCGCTAAATGCAAGGTTCGCAAAGTAAAGTTACTTTGATCGTCATTTTGTGTTAATGAAAAAGTAATAAAACAAATCCCTTTTCTTTTTTTCAAAATCTTATTTCTCACTTTTCATCTTTTTTCCTACCCACACTGGGCCCCGCGCAATCCATTTTGCATAGGGCCCCGCGAACACTAGGGCCGGCCCTGTGGCTGCTAATAGTAATACAAGTTAGAAGCAGTGAGTTATGTCTTGTCATGTATTCCATAAATTTGTTTTCATTATTTTTAAAAACAGCATCGAATTTAAATCTTGTTAACATTTGCTTCACCGCTGATTTTGATTAGTCAAATTTGTTCCTCAATTTGCATAATAATTGACAGGTGCTCAACCAATTACTGAACGAGTCGTAATGTGCAAAATTTTGGAAACCTATTATCGGAGTTACGATTAGTGTAGAATTAGCGTTAGTTTAGTATTATCGTTGAGGTTAAGGTATAGTCTAATATTCTCTATTTAGTCTATACACTAACTTTCCTTTGCATTAATACAAGCCTGACATAAAAATACATCTAGACATACATGTATGTATGTATTAGATTTATACTAATACATATTGACATTAGACCAGTGGTTCTTAACCTTTTTTCTATAATTCCCCATTTTTAGTGAGCGAACTCTCAATTTCCCACCACAGTTATCGTTCACTAAAAAAAGTAATTTTAACCTATTCAGTGTTTAGTGGGTAAATATACATTTTGCTTTTTGTGTCATTTTACAAACTCGAAATTTTGTTTATATACTAAATTTATTTCTTTAAAAATTTTTTTTATCAAACATAGTATGAACGTTATTGTTCTTATAAACATATTTTGTATGATATATTATTTGTATTAAATTAAAAACTATTTGGAGATTTTTTTTTAAAGCAAACATTATCATGAATATAGTATCAAAGCAATAAAGTTAAATTGAAGGCCACTGTATTAAAAAGATGAGGCATTTCTCATAATTATAAAATATATATCAATTCGATTTTTTTTCACAATTTATTAGCATTTTTTATAGATTTTTTTTTCACAATTTATTTTTCTTCCAATAACTGTGTCACTTCAGAGAGCAAATGCCCAAGCCTAATCAACATATCGCTTTTGACAGCGAAAGCACAGAAGTGTGGAACAAGAGTCCTTTGTAGTCGGATTCCAAATCCAGGCACAACCGTCGAGAGTTGAGAGCGCTTGCTTTAACATAATTTACAATCCTAATAGCCGCTTCAAACGTTTCTTTAAGCGGTTGAGTCATTGTTAGGATTTTTTTGCTTCACTATTTGCGCAAATCCAGACCTCACACCCAACATAACAGGAGCTCCATCTGTGCAAACATGGACAAGTTTGTCCCAGTCCAATCCTTCTTTTCAAAAAAATCGTTAACAAGCTGCGTGACATCGAAAGCTTGAGTTGTTGTTTCAAGTGAGCGGCAAAATAATAAGTCTTCTTCGATGTTTTGATTGAAGACGTAACGAACAAAGACAATTAGTTGAGACAAATTCGCCACATCCACAGACTCATCTAATTGGGATAGCAAAGATAGGAGACGCTTTCACTCTTGCCAAGAGTTGCAACTTGATATTGGACGACATATCAAAAATGCATGACTTAGCGGTATCGTTGGATAGAGAAATTTCATCTTCTCTACTGCAGATTCGCCAAGCAAAATATCAGCACATGAGATGAGGCACGGCTTTATGAGCGTCTCTACGATGCTATGTGGTTTCTTTGCCTTTGCTACCAGAAAAGAAAACATAATGATAATTCTCTACTATTTAAATTTTCTGATGCCATCATCATTTTCTTCAAACATTTCTTTTGATTCAAAAATTTCTCTTACTATTACAACTCAGGTTAATTGGAAATATCTTCATTATATTATTAATATTATATTTTCAAATAACATGAGCAATTGTTCCTCAAACAAACTAAACGTATCATGTACTTGTCATATTTTCTTTTAGCTCTATTTTTTATCTTCACCCTACTTTCATTATTCTCACTCATAAATTCTTTTTTCTTTATTTATCTCTATCAAATAGACAATTAATTTTTTTATTTATTATTATTTAAAGTATAAAAATAAAATAAATAATGAAAAAGGTTAATAGAGATGAAATAGACAACAATTAAAAATTTTATAATTTATCTAATAATAATCAACTCATGATCTCATTAATATATTATCATACATCAAAAATTTTAATAAAAATTAGTGAAATTTAAACTAATTGATCATTAAATTTATTTTAACATTATTAAATTTTATTTTGGACTATCTCAATAAATATAATAGGCTAAAGAAAAAAATTAATAGATATAAAACTACTTCTTCAAATTACATAATATTTTTTTAAATTCTAGATGAAGATAATATTAAAGCAACGTTTAAAAAAATACACTCTTATATTAATATAGTATAATATAGACTCTATACACTATATAAAGACTCTATACTAGTCTATACTAGTCTAGAGTAAATCTCAACTATATAAAGACAACAACCCCACTCTTCTTTCTCTCCACACTACTTCCCACCCACCCACCCCATAATGGCATTAGAACACTCAGCAAGGAAGGTACTTCCCAAGCGAATAAAGTGCTCACATCAACATGGAGATCTAAAAATCTTTTATATCTCCACAACAACACAAACTCTACACACCTCCCACTCCAATATGGAACATCACCTTGACACTATATCTTTTTTTTGTCATATTTTTGCATCGGAGAGGCCCCTCTCCCATATAATTTTCTTCTTCTTTATTAATAAAGGCCAATACATAGGCTCAAAAAATCTTCTCTCTTCTTTCTTTCTCTCTCAGCACGTTACTTACTTAACCCTTGACACTCTCACTCACTTTTCAACTCTCATACTCACTAACATGGCCCGGACAACTTCGTCCCCATTGTCCTCAGCATCTCCTACAATTCAAACTTCTCCAGTTGTAAATCTTCCAGATTTCAACAGCACTCTTATCTCCATCACCTCCCAGTTAAGAAATGTCTCCTTTGGGTAGGACTTAGACGAGATCTCCCACCCCGACTCAACGACCATGGATCCTTCATTCTTTGCCCCTCCTCCTCCATCCACTCTCTCTATGATCTCTCTCCTCCCACGACAATCCTTCATCTCCCCCCTGCAAACCTTCTCCAACATTGGTTTTGCCTCGGGCCTTTTCATACCTCCTCCCTCTCGTTTCTCGCCCCCGTTCGATCATTGGACCCAACATTTTCCCCCCTGATCTTTGGGCCCTTGTCTGTAATAAGCAATTCAAAGAGGTGTTTTTTTGCCTTTCTTTCCCCCTCCCCGGATTCAACTGTTAAAACATTGGCCAACTTGAGCCCCCCCCTGCTAACCTCTTCCCTCTATCTATAGGAACACGACTAGGGCTCCCCCCCCCCCCTCTCTCCCCTTCCTGGGGTTTTGGACCGAATTCTAGGAAGAATTAGGCTTACAGGGAAGAATGGTGTTTGTTTGCCCTTCCTTCCCTCCCCGGGTCCCCGCCTCCCGACCCCAACTGCACCCCCCCTCGGGCCCTGCCTCCTCCCTGAATCACACAGAATCATCCGATGATAGGCACACCAGGTCCTGGTCCAGGTCAGCCCCACCCCCTGCCCCCTCTGCGACTGGGGCCCCGCCGAAAAATGGGGCCAACGGGTACCCTCCCGACACACCCCAAGAGAACCTCTGGGTCCGCCCCGACTCCCTCTTCCGACACAATGGGCTGGGAAACCGGGACTCCTACAATTTCAGAATCACTGCTGAGACCTTCACCTCCCTCATCTCTCCCCACCCCCAGTAGTGGAAGAGGTCTTTTCAACCCCATCTCGCCTCTGGAACCCTCCTGGAAGAACTGACCCCTTGTGCCGCGCCCCCCACCCCACCCCCCCCCCGTTCGGGCCGAGACCTTGGTTTGGCCCCCCCCCCGAAGAGTCCCTTTCTCTGTTCGAAGGGCGACTTGACCGATCCCAACCCCTGCCCAACCCCAGCGCGCCCATCCGCCCAGCTGGTGCGACTTGACATCAGGGATGGGCGCTCTGGTCGCCGGGGAAACGGAGATCCCCCCCCCCCCCCCCCCTGACGTCCTCCTCCCCACCCAACCCTCCCGGAAAGAACCAAGCTTATTTTCAGGTGGATGGCTCCTTGACAGTGGTCATAGGGGAAAGAAGTTTTGTCCCCGCACACCCTGGAGCACTGCTGTTTCTACGAGGAACACAAGACCTCTTTCCAAAGGACCTTTGGAAACACTTCTGCAAATCATGTCATTTGAGGTGGACAATTCTGGGACGATGAGGACCGATCCAATCCATCATGACGTGGTCTGCGCTCGCTCCGGTCTTATTCCTCCTCGGCGAATCCTGCACTCCCAAAGAACGTATCATTCTCTGTCTCTGCACCAAGCTTCGGCCCCCGCGTACCTCCGACACCCCCACCATGGAGATTCTCCTCAGGGGATACGACCCCCCTCATCGCAGAAACAGTTCCATAACTTCTCCCGTTTCTCCAAACCTCCGAAGGAGCAGCTACGTTTCCTATCAAGGCACGTGCTCCCGCATATGATCCAAGCGGGGGTTCTAGAAACCGCCACCAGACCTAGAATTATCTCGCCCTTCTTCCTGGTACCCAAGGCTAGTGGCAAAACAAGGCTGGTGGCGGATTTCGGCTTCACCAAAGAACTTTTCGCTACCCCTCCCATCTCCCTCACAGCACCGTTCAGACTTCGGCGTGGGCACCCAATGGGCCCAGACTGCTCAAAGCCCTTTTACGGGATCCGAATACAGAAGGCCTGGCGAAATTGTTTTTGCATAAAACTAAACGGAAGGACTTGGCAGTTCACCCGACTACCCATGGGGGCATGCTTCAGCCCGGCCATTCTCCAGGGAGTCATGTCTCGGCTCCTGGGGGTTCAGGCCGGCTCCCCCTACCTGGCTGGTCGCTCGCTTCGTCTCTCTGGTTTTTTCCTGGGGGGCTGGTAACCTCCCGGCTCGGGTAAGCTGATCACATTCCTGGAACAGGAAGGATGGGATAAACGCTAAATCCATCACCGAACCGGTACAAGATCGAGTTCCTGGGCACCTCAACCTTCGCTCCAGAACGATGGGTGTTCCGAACGCGAAGAGGAGGCCCTCCTCCAGGCCCTGTGCGCCTTTTTGTTGGCACAAGAAGCCCCGGAGGTCCCCACAAAATAGAAGCAGAAGATCATGGGAATCCTGAACTACTACGCCGCCACGCTGCCCGGGAAATTCAGGATTATCTCGGCTCTCTACCACTGGGAAAAGCTCCGCAAGCAAGATGCCCTGGTCCAGATCGCACTGCCATACGTGATGAGTACAATTCTCATCCCCTGGCCCCTTGTGGAATCAGAACCCAGTGGACGTGGTCCACGTCGGCCTCCCTCAAAGCAATTGGCTTCGCTTCCAACCAAGGCTCTTGGTCAATCCCTGTCCGCGTGGCTGGCACTATGGACTTGGAACTCTGCCTCTTCTAGCGCCTTCCTCTGGCCCTTCGAAAGGTTCTTTCAGATTCAATGAGGCCATCGCGCGATCCGAAAAATGGGAAGACGCGGCCCAGGCAACCTCCTCCTTTGGTTGGAAGTCCAGCAGTTGAGGACAGCTGCGCCCCATTGGCCTGTTCCGAGACAACCCCCGACGAACCGTCTCGCCCTGGACTGGCAACCACTCCTTCCAGGTCACGACTGGGACCCCCCCCTTGGACTCGGCCTGGAGCAACCCTTCGAGGGCTTGGCACGCATTCAAAGTCACAACTTCCGAAGAATGGCCAGACTCAACCGCAGGTCCTGCCAAAGGAAAGACAATGCCATCAAGAAGACCCTTTGACTGCCCCAGCGGACTCCCTTATTGGCTGGGAAGTGAGGCGTGTGCACCCGTTAGCACCAAGGTGCTAACTGATGGCAATGGGAACTTGGATCAAGCTTCCGGAGAGCCGACTATATAAAGGACAGCCCACGGCCCTCACTCTTTCTTTCTCTCTCCCGTTACTTCCCACCCACCCACCCCAAATGAGCTTGGAAGCCTCAGCAGGGAAGGTACTTCCCAAGCGAATAAAGGCTCACATCAACATGGGACTCGAAAACACGTCTTTTTCGCTTGCCCACAACAACACGAAACCTCACCACGCTCCCACTCCAATGATGGAACATCACCTTGGACACTGGATATCTTTTTGTGTGTACATATTTTTGCATCGGGAGAGGGCAAGTGCGCCCTCTCCCATATAATGGTTTGCACGTGTCTTCTTGTGATCAATAAAGGCCAGTACATAGGCTCAAAAAAAATTATTATGAGTTAATTTGTAATTAACTAAAAGTTTATAACAATTTTTCTTATATGAGTAACGTAAAAACATACAATAATTAGTTACATTACACCTCAATAAATTATTATAATAGGTTACGATGTGTAAAGGTGAGTAAATAATTAATTTTCAAATGAAAGATATTTTGTTAAATTAATTTGTTCGCAAATGTACTGATGTTTTGATTTAATCGTTAATATAAAAAAATAACTATTAAAAATAAATTAATCGTTACCATCCTTAATAAAAATACATAAAATAAAATACTTTTTATCAAAAATTTTTGGGGTGAGCATAATAAGTTAAAAAAATGTTAAAGTGAGGCAAATCGTAAAACAAAGAGGAATGCTTACGTAAGTTTAAATGCAAAGGAAAAAAACTTGATTAAAAGCAAAACAAATGCTTGATAGATAAGCAAAATGATGAAATATGTCAGTGATGGGAGAAAGCGAATGAATAAAGTAATAACTAACTAAGGCTCACTCAATGTGTTAGCAATAAGTAGATTGTGAATAAGATGTGTGTGTTCCAAGATATGGATGGAGAAGTGATTTTTTTATGTTTGGCATATTGGAAATGCTCTAGTTACTTTCATGTTTTGTCGGAAATTTTCAAATATTGATTTTTTAGGCGACACAAACGGATGGAATTCCCCACTTAGCAACATCACCATTCCCCACTAGTGGGGAATTCCCCACCGGTTAAGAAAGACTTCATTAGACACCCATACACTGAAATACTTAAATCTCAAAAACAGCGGTATAGCCCCCCATTATTTGCTTTAGTTAAAGAATTTGTTTAATTTACATTAACCGGTTATCGACACAGTCGACTTTACAAAAATATGAATCGTCTGCGTTTATTAATGCTTTTTAATACAAATCTTCTGCTTTACACTAGATATCGTCTGATTATTAAGGTCGATAACGGGTTAAAAAGCTTAAATTTCGTTATTTTAAAGTTTTTATAGTTCTTTAAAATTTTTAGCATAATTGAAGGAAGAAAGGCAGCAAAACATTTTATTTTTAATTTCACTATAAAACTACAATTTAATAATATCTACATATTTTCTGGAGGCATTTATTTCGCGCTAGATTTTAACAGCCTTTGTGCATCAAAAATTGGTTCAAAAGTAAATTAAGGCTTTCCATTAAAAACAAGATGTCGAAAATTAAGAAACTTAGAAGAAAGTTCCAGTACTTATAATTTAATTTTCCTAAGAAATTTTTAGTATCCAATTTTTTTTCATTTTCTTATAGATAAAAAAAGTGAATAAATGTTTACAACTTTTAGATGAGTTTATGAAGTGTAATAAAGTTTTTAAAAACTACCTCTTCTTCGCTTTCATTTTGCTCATTGTCGCTGTTTTCTTCGTTAATCAGAACTGTTTTCCAATCAAAAGCCAAGTCATCATTCATTTGAAAATTTTAGTTTTAGGTACGAATAAAAGCAACCTCTAGAACAGAAATATATAATGATATAAATTTCATTCATTTTATAAAAAAGAGTATTTACAAGTTATCAAATCTGAAGCTAAGTGTTATTATTAACCAAACTTAAGAAGTCTCTAAAAAATTAACAATAATACTAACATTTTATAAATAAAGACAAAAAAAGTGTTTGTGGTAAAAAATTTTTTATCGAAAACACAGTGACTGGAAGGTTTTCAGTATACTAAAAAACTGCGATACATTGACAAAAAAGAAAGACCTTTCATCAACAAATATGTTATGTTCACAAAAAACCATTTCACACCTCGTTCCTAGAAAACCTTTCCTTCCTTGAAGTTGGTAATCAGAACGAAACTCCAGGTCCATCAACATATAGATACTAATTGCCGCAATATATCTAAACAACAAATAACTAATCAAAACTATATTCTCATAATAACCATGATTACACGAATATACAAAAGACAAGAATATATAGCCCTGCAAAATAAAAGATGTTAATAACTAGACTACACAGGAACAATCCATTAACAACATATTGAGGATATCTTCAGCATCATGAAACATAAGTCCGACATATAAGTATTTTTCTACACAAGTTTGAAGCATTATATAAACTATTTGTCGAAATCGACACATCCTATCTATATGCATAAAGCTACCCAAGCGATAATCAAAGTTTTTATATTTTTAAAATTATTATTTGAAAAAGGATAAGCCAAAAGAAAATAATAATTCAACCAAATTATATATGGAAAATTTTATCTAATAATTATAAGTTACGTGTAATAAACTTATAATATTATAATCATTTATTTATATATAGTACATCTAATCTAAAATCTATGGGAGTTTTTTAAATATTCAAATTGACATTTTGATAGCAGAGTAATATAAAGTTAAGATGATTCTTGAAATCTGGAGTACCAGAAGATATCAATTCAGAGTCTAGCACAAGTTCAATGTAAAAATGGCCGGATAATGATGTTTAATCTAGAATTTGCCAGTGTTTAACTAAGGGTAACATGTCAGGAGTGCAAAGAGTAAAGACATAGGTCTATGTGAGATTCAAAAAAGGAGTTACATCTGAAGGAAGAGAAAGCTGGAGATTTATTATTGTCGATTGGATAAATCATACCTGTTTAAAAATTCGAAAAACAAACAGATATTTTACATCTGTTTTTTTTTATGTAAATTTTTCACAAAGCTCTAGTGTAAAAATCTTTTTTTCATTTGTCCAAGATGGAGTTTGTTAAAAGCAATAAAGAAAAAGTGAAGTTGATTTATGGAGGATTTATTTCCATTAAGCATCCAGTGGTGTCATACGAATGTGAAAGAAGGAGATCCGAAGCTTCTTGTAAAGCAGAAGTTAAAGTAAAGAAAGATAAAATTATTGGTGAGTTGCACAGCCATACACACGCACCAGATACAGCAAAATGTAAAGCCACAAAAGTAATGCAAAAAATTAAAGAACGTGCACAATATACGCAAGAAACCACTCAACAAATAATTGCTGATAGTTGTGCAATGTGCATCTATATCAGAGGAAGTTACTGCAAAATTACCTTGCATCCATTTTCTCCGAAGAGATGTCCGACGTTTCAAGCAAAAAAAGAGAAATTATTTACCGTTTCCATCAAGTGCTCTTGGTCTTGTTTCACCCGAAAACTATGTAAAAACAATTAGCGGTGAAAATTTTCTGTTGCACGATTCAATATTTGAAAATAAAAGAATGTTGATATTGGGAACGACCAAAAACGTAAATTTTTTGAAAAATCATTCCCATTGGTTTAGATGGAACATTTAAAGTGGTACCTGAAATTTTTTTTCAACTTGATACAATTCATGCTTTGGTAGAGCATCATACTATACCTTGCATCTATCCATTATTTCCGGGTAAAACCCAAACAAAATACAGCAAATTTATAGAAGTCAAAAACTTGACTAATTGTAGTCCTAGAAGTATAATGATCGATTTCGAAAAAGCAATGCTGAACTCTTTGATCGTATATTTTCCTAAAGATGAAGTTAAGGGTTGCTTTTTTCATTTATGTCAAAATATTTACAGGATACAAGAGTTTGGCTTCCAAAAGCAATATCAAGAAAATGAAGAATTTTCGCTTCTCTTGCTTTTATTCCTCCTGAATCTGTTTGTGAAGCGTTTGAAAAACTTTATGACATAATACCTGAAAAAAGTATGCCAATTTTGGATTATTTCGAAGATGACTATATTGGCAGATCCATGTAGGAGACTACGTAGAAATCCCACATTTAGTATATCTCTGTAGAATATGTATTTTAGAACAAACGCGAAACTAAATCGTACTAATAACTCTTTGGAAGGATGGCATCGAAGCTTTGTATCCTTTGCTGGGTTTTCACATCCGGTAATCTGAAAATTCATTCAACTGTTGAAGCAAGAAATTAATTTTCAAGAGGTTAAGATGGCTCAAATTACTGCAAGAGGACATTTGCTTTCTAACGATTAAGGGGATTTGTCTGGTAAGAATTTGTTAGTGGGATTATGTCCTCAAGGGATTTGTCCTAAGGGAAATTTTGTCCTCCGGGGGTTTTTGTCCTGACACCGTTTATCACAGTGTCTCAAAGGGCCTTGTAGTATTTTGAACAAACACATGTTCATGATACACCAGATTTTTCTCATCTTCTCCTGTCACAGTGATTCTCTTTCTGTCTCCTTCTGTTTTTCTCTTCCGATTTCTCTACTAAAACTTAATCACTCAAGCTCTCTTCTCTCATTCAATATCTCTTCTCTCATTCAAGCTCTCTTCTCTCACTCAAGCTCTCTTCTTTCACTCAAGCTCTCTTCTCTTGTTTAAGCGCTCCTATTTAATTCAGCTCTCTTCTCTCTAATTTGTATTAAGAGTTTAAATTAAAAATAAATTTATTTTATCTCATTAGAAACTAGTTTTTAGCAGAATATAAGTTTAATATTTTCAGAACCTTTTTTCATGATACCAAAGTTCAGCTATTCAAATTAACCACTGAGATTTTTGGTAAAAATTTAGTTCCATCAATACACCAAACATTTTGCAAAAATGAAAAAAGAAATATAGTTTTCAATCATTACAATTTTATATCAATGAATATTGTCAGACTCGCGTTAAAATTTTTTTTCAACAAAGGTCACTTTTAATCTTTATCAGTAAGTTTGTTACATTTTTTAACATTTGAAAACTATAATTTTTTCAAGTCAGGAATTTTTTTTCAATAGCTATTTGAGAATGAATATTTTGAAAAATAATGAAATTTTTTAAAAAAGTTTAAAAGCAAAAATACACTATTTGTTTAATATTTGAGCAGAGATATTTTTTATAATGTTCGATTGTTAAATTCTTTGGTTGCAATTTTCAAAATTACTGGTCTGGAAAATCCTTTTAGTGTGTATTCAGCGCATACCAAATTTATAAGACTACTTTATATTTTTTTTACAAAATTAGTGAAATTTAAATATTATACTTCCAGCGAAAATATTTTAATTAAATTTGCATATCGCATATACACTAGTTTAAAAAAATCCAAAATTGTTCGCGGGGGGGGGCAATAGGCTTTTCATTTGAAAATGAAGTAGTCTATCAGGCACACTATAGGAATTGATGAAAGGATATTTGTTTGATAGAGAAAACAACTGAAGGTTGGAGAGTTTTATATGAGTGAATGTAGTCTAAAAGAAAAGAGTCTACTAGAGACCCTACGATGTTTACATGATAAAAATGTGATTGATTCAGGGGCCTCCTTGAAATTATTGGAGGGCGGACTTTCAAGGGTCTTCCAAAAAAGACAACAAATTTTTCTAAATTCCTACTCCTCTCTTGTCTATTCTATTTCATTCTTAATTAAGCTTAATGTAAAATTTCAACTCCGCCCTATTAAGCTTAACGTTAACAATGAATGAGGACTTATATATAGTTCCTTCCTTCTCACTTCAAATAGATGCGCACCATCTCCAAATTATGTGTAGAAAAGGGGTAAGGATATAAATTAACAATAAAAAAATTGAAAATTTAATTTTCAGTTGTTCCATTTCTCCTTCCTAAAAAATGAAAAAATATTTTATTGAGAAAAATAAATTTAAAAAAAACACATCCAAATTACATAACTTTTCTGAGGTAATTTCTATCAAAAATGTAAAACAGAACTAAAGTTAGAAAACTTGGTATTAGAATTTTTTCATTCTTTTTAGTCTATAGGAATAAGTGTAAGTTAGTTAGACTCTCAAAAAACGGTATAAAATAAAGATAAAATTGTGCAAAAAAAAATTAAGATTTCATTACTTCATTTTTCTCAGCATCATAAATAGTTTAAAAGCTAAATTGGTGCAAGCTACAAAAAGTAAAATAACTTTTAACATTTTGCAATGATTTGCCTTTTATAATGAAAAAAAGTCTATCAGAACAAGTTATACAGCTTGAACGAAAACTAAAAAATTTTACAGTATAACTTAAGTTTTTTCAAACATTTAGGATGTTTGGCTAGACAAAAAGAAACGATATCCTTTTTCAAATGAATAATTTTGCTTTGTTAGGCTTAACAATGTGTTTTGATATTAATAAAATTAGCTATATGATCAACATTCTCAGCCCGTCCCTCTCTTTTACTAACTATATTTGAATAAGTTTTGACACATTTATTTGGTTTTTCCAGTGCTTTATAATTCGATAATAATAATAAGGACATTTTGTCTTCCAAAACATCTTTCACATCTGATAAGATGTCATTAACAATACTCGCCATATCACTATTAACTTCCCCTATTTTGTTCAAATAGTGACCCTCTATATTTTAAGGCAGTAACCAAATCACTATTAGAAATAGCATCATTCGGCTTAGCACGTTTAGCAGTTGGACTAACTTCAACCTCAAAGCCCCTGTTACCTATTAAATTTTGGAGCACAAGCACACCCCCCCCCCCATCAATTTCTCAAGCAAACCCCCCCCCCCCTAGCTAATTTTCAAGCTCCCCTAAAAAATTTTTCATTACCCTAAAAAAATATGACAAACATCTATATTCATTATAATTTCTTTCAGAAAAATGTATTTGATTAGCACGGGCACTGTTCAACCTCCATCTACAATACAAATAAAATAAAAGCAAAGGTAGCTTACTAACACAATGAAAGAATGGGTAAAATATTAAAAATGAGAAAAAATATAAGAAAATGGAATGAAAAAACAAAATGAGTTTAACTATTAAAATAAGAAGGAAACGAATTCCACCATTTTAAAATTTTGAAAAAGTACCGAAAAAATTAAAATAATAAAAATAAATATAAATAATATAAGCCTTCGATTAGTTGAGAGATTTTGGGTGTGATTCAAATAACAACTAAATTTTCTACAAATACAAAAAACAAACAACTTATTTGTGAAAATTTAATTTGTCACTTTGAGAAACAAAATAAATAAAAAGACCGAATTTTTGTAAAAAAAAACGGTGACTAATAGTGCATATTGAGAAATTTGATTATAGGGGGCGTGGGTAAGGTTGGTTACATACTGGATTTCGATAGCTGAAGTTCTTGTATTCGATCTAACATCAAGCCTTCTTTTCTTATAATTCGATACACTATTAGTAACACAATTGTGCCTTCTCGATGAAAGCACCCAACGGTAGATTTTCGTACCTTACCTTACATAAGGGTTAATTTTCTTAAATCTTTGTTTGAATATTGCATAAAATCTAAAAAAATTTTTTAACCTTCTACATCTATAGACTAATTAGGTTTATGTAAAAATCATTACCAGGGCGTAATTGAAAAACAATAATTAGAATACTATCAGCGATTTTTTCAATACAATTTGTAAACTCTTATTTTACAAAGAAATTTTAACAATTTTTTGCACTTCCTTTATCTAGAAAATTTTTCAACTTTCTCTTAAGCAGAATGTTTTATAAAAGTTTTAGGTATTGTGGTAGCTTTACTAGCCAAAGTTATAAGTTCAATTTAAATGATGCTTCTACTACCTTCTTAGTGTCGTCTCCTTAGTTAATCTTTGTGATTAAGGCTTGGAAATTTTTGTGTCAATAACTTCCTTTAAAAAAGCATATTTTCTTCTTTTGTACAGTTAAGGGGGTAATTTAAATATCCTTAAAATTTTTAAAGATACTAAAAACGCATTTGTCAAAATTTTATGTAAAAGAATATTCAGCTTTGCACTCCAAAATACCAAAAAAATTGAATAAATCAAAATCCAAGAGAACTTTCTAAATATTTTTTATTTTTAGAACATCATAAATAGATAATTTTTCAAAAACGATGTCTTTCCTGTTCTTGTTTTATTATCTTGGGACACATTTTATTGGTTTTCATATAAAATGTGGAAATAAAAAGTTTATGATCTAAATAAATAATGGTAATTAAAAAATTTAATAAAATATTACTCTATTTGTAAAATATTTCATAAATAACCTAGTAAAATACCACTATGATGGTTGGTTGGAGATATCAAAGCACTTTTAGGCGTAAGGCTATATGTTTTTGTGAATTTGTTTTTAGAGTTAGGAGCCTTGGGGATCAAACCAATGACCTTCAACTGTTAAGCTGAGAAGGACACCCCAACCATTGAAACTCGATACAATGGCCCACGCTAACTAAAATTTTTTGGAGGGGGGGGGGCTAAAAGGGGCTGAAACTAATAATCAAAATACACACTATAAAATTTCCTTTTCTAAAAGCAAATTCGATCAACATCGGAAACAATGGCAAAAGAAGGTCATAAAAGTAAGATAATGAGGATTGAGGAGTATAATTAACTATTCACAGGTATACAAAAAAAAAATTTTTTTCTGTCATGGACTTTAAGAACTGTTTTAGACTAATAATTTGGTGCTGATTTGTTCTATCATAATACGTTTTTGTGTCATAGGTGCACCCTTTTTCTTAAATCTTAAAGTTTTGACTTCTAAATGTGTTAAGTAATGATGTATTTAAGCCATGATAATATATATTTTTCAATATGAATTTTTGAAAATATATTGAAATATACAAGGTTTTTCTTTTTACAGATTTTATTAATAATTCTTGGCTAATTTATGATTTAATGATGGCCACACCATCGCTAGGAAAGTGCTCAAATGATCGAGATATATTTTGCTATATCTGTGGAAACTAATTTGAAGACTAAAAGGCGCAATTCTCAAAACACGAACTTTCATAAGAGTGTGTATCTGGCATACTTTAAAGTTCCACTTGGGGACCAAGACAAAAGTTAGGCTCCTTATAAAGTGTACAAGTCTTGTCTAGAAACTTTACGGTCATGGTCTCAAGAAGGCAAAGTTAAACTTAAGTTTGCTGTGCCCGTTGTTTGGAGACAACCCACTAATCACTTAGATAACTGTTATTTCTGCCTTGTCAAAGTAAACGGTTTTAATAAGAAAAACAAACAGCATTTGCAATACCCAAATATTCCTTCAGTCATTCGGCCAGTTCCACACAGTGAAGAAATACCTGTGCCTAAATTCATTAAACTTCAAAAGATTTACGACACAGATCTCAGTTCAACTTCCTCTTTTGAAGAGGAACTGACAGATATTTTTCAAACATATGATGCAGATCGGGAAAAACCATCTTTATTTACCTATTGTGAGTTAACTGATCTGGTTATGGATCAATATATGTCAAAAAAGTCTGCTGAATTGTCGGCTTCAAGAGTGCTAGAAAAACTAATGCTAGTACCTGGTATAAGTGTCTAGTTTTATCGCAACAGGGTAAAAGAACTGCGTATGTACTTTAATTTAGATGATTAGCTTGTTTATAGTACCGATGTAAAAGGGCTACTACTCTTTATTGGACTACCGGCATATGATTCAAAAGATTGGAGGCTTTTTATCGATAGTTCATGGTTGGTTGATATGTGTTGATCTCAAAATGATTTTAACAAGCAAGGAGGATACACAAAATATCCTTGTTTTCTATGCTACTAGGACAGTAGAGATACTGAAGAACATTGGAAGAAAATAGATTGGCCACTTAGACAGCGTTTAACACAAGGAGAAAAAATGTGATCAATAAACCTCTACTTGACATAAATAGAAGAGTTTTCCCCCTCTACACATAAAACTTGGGGTGATGAAACAGTTTGTAAAAGCTCTTGATCACAATGGGCAATGCTTTAGTTATATATGTTCAGCGTTTCCTGGACTTAGTGAAGAAAAAAAAAGCCGGAATATTTAATGGACCTCAAATTAGAACGTTGATGAAAGATCATCATTTCTTTCTAATAATGACTAAAGAAGAGGCAAGAGCTTGGACTGCGATTTGTAATGTCGTGCAAAATTTTCTGGGAAACAAGAAAGGTGAAAACTACAAAGAAATTGTTGAAGAGCTATGTGTTAGCTTTAAGTGTCTTGGATGTAGAATGAGCATCAAATTTGGACAAGTTTCCAGAAAATCTTGGAGATGTTAGTGAAGAACAAGGGGAACGTTTTCATAAAGATATTAAAACGATGGAAGAACGTTATCAGGGCCGATGGGACTCAAGTATGATGGCAGATTATTGTTGGAGTTTAATGAGAGACAACCCAGAAGTTGTATATTAGAGATCAGTTAAGAAAAAGCGCTTTAAATAATGGTAATTTGGCATTGTTGGATAATTTTTTGTCATGATAATTTTTTCATTAAAAAGTTGATGTGATGGCAAAAAACTGAATTCATATTTAAATTCTACGACTAAAACTTGGTTACAGGGTCAGTGGAGCGTGAGTAGGGTTAGTTAGATGCTCGATTCGATAACTCAAGGTCTTGTGTTCGATCCCGCATCAAGCCTGCTTTCCTCATAGTTCGATACTAGCGGCGCAATTGTGCCTTCTTGATGAAAACACCATATGGTACCTTTATCTTTACCCTTACAATCAGCTAAAAAATCTTTCGCCAGAAAAATCGTATTGACTTGTGATAAAACAAACGTGAAAGAAGAAAATCATTTTATTAACAATATATCATTTTTAGAGTAATAAAGCAATTTACATGACAAACATTCAGCCTTCTTGACTTTTTGTTGAAATAGTTTAAAAACTTGAAACCTCTTTTAAGGGTCGAAAAACTTCTCTCACAGGAGCAGTGCTGATTCCTATTGTTAGAGCAGCGTGATACTCAAAAAATACTCTAGACAATTTTATAATATATTTATTGAAACTACCAATGTACAAAAATAATTTTTTCACAAGCACACTTTATCGCATGTAATTCATTTAAAACTTATATAAGCTTGAAAAATTGGATGGAGAGGCTTGGAAAATTGAGTGTGGGTGAGGCGGCTCAGTTCAAAAATAGGGGGAGGGGGGGGCTCAGGTCAAAAACGGGGGGCTCAAGCCCCCAAAATAAATAGGGTGCGCCGTCCCTGCTCGATACCACTATGATGAAAACAACTAAAAATAAATAGCAGGATTTCTTTTCAAATGTACTTAAAGAACAAGATTTAATTCAAAAATTAGAGATGCGGTTGCAATTAGTAATAGTTTGCAAATAATTAAACAAATTTCCAAATTTAGAAATTTTAATTTATTTTTCTTTTTTTTAATTTAAATTTTACTGATTTTATTTGGCTCTTTTTTGGGTATAGATAATTTTTCAAATATTATATCTTTTTTTTAATTATCTAAGTACATTTTTACTTATATTGAAATAGTTCTTTGTTCACATATATCTTATTTCAAATTTATCCTTTCCACTAAGTTGTTTTATAACATTATTAGCACTTTGAGGGCGAGTTTCTCAATGAATGAAAATTGTCTGTTTCATAAATTTTTTTTTGTAGAATTCATTTTTTTAGATACGCTTATTAAAAAAGGTACTTTCCTGTTATCGCCCCACCACCCCAAAATGTTATAAAACATGTTTTAAAGTAGACAAATGTGTTAAAAAAAACAAGTGAAAAATCTTTTAATCTGTAGGTGGATAAAATTCAACCATATCAAAAAGAATCGCATCAAACATATTACCACCATATATAATCGAAGATGAATGACGCCAAAGAAACTCAGCTAAATATCCAGATAGCATCTCTCGATTAGTTCCACATTGCCTCTTGTTTCTTACCTTTGCAGAACGCCACACATGCTCAATATGTTGAGTATGGACTCTGGTTTTGGGATCCACAAAATTGCGGCTGTGATTTACTGTCTGATGTCGGTAATTCATCAAAAATTAGGTGATGCATTTTTCTTCGTTGTCAAGTTTTCGAATCAATTTCTTTAAATTTTCCATTTATGGGCTTTTTTTTCTATGAAAAAGGTTTTGATTAATGATATATAGTAAGTTTAATGTAGGTTAGGTTAAAACAATACAAGAATATTTATCGTGGTAGAAGAGCGATGGGTGGTGGGGCGATAACAGGAAAGTAGCAAAATTAATAGCCTATTTTGCAATCGATAAATGTTTGAACTTCATATTTTGATTTAACCCTACAACGACCAGGAAATTCTTATAGCCTTTAATGACCAAAAGGGTCAATTGACTCTAATATTTTATTTTTAATATAATTACCTATTTTTATTTATATAATGCTCAGTCTTAAAAAATTTAATGATCTGCCTTATAAGCATCCATTCATTATAAATAAATATTCTGTTATTATGGTTTTCCTTTCACTTACGTTCACTGAAACTAATTTTTATAAACAGAAAATATAAACGAAAAAATATAAATATAAATTTTATTTATAACAGTTAGAACATATATTTTTAGAACAAAATGTTGAAAAACACTGCCATAGTCTATTTTCTTGTTAAAGGTCTTGTATAAAGCTTTATTATTTGATCACTTTTATCCACTCTTTTGGTAAAATTATAATCTAAATCTAATATAACATCTGATTTTCTTTTGGAGTTTTTGTCTTCTTTCAAAGTAAAGAAGATAAGAGATAAACAGTTTTGTTTTTCCTTGCTTTTTAAGCATGTTGTATTGCGTTCTCGTTATAAATTGTGGCAGGCTCTAACAAGTAGGTTTCAACCAATTCTTTTGGTATTTTACTTCTATGAGATTTTATTGTTCCAAGAGAGATGTTTAAAACTTTTTCTTCTCTAAAACAAGAGGCAAACTAATAAAAAAGTTATTTGTTGTTATGTTTAGTCCCATATTCAAGAAAGGTGTCATACGTTTCATCACAACATGTTTTTCCAAAGACTTAGATCTATTATCCTCTTTGTCAGTGTATGGAAAACCATGTATTACATTTATAGTTTGTAGGTTCTTTGATGCCATGGGTGGCATGGTGAGATGATGGACTCAGCACGGAAACCTCTGTGTTCGATTCCTCATCTATACCAATTTGTTCATAGTTTGATATAAGCAGTACATCAGTGCCTTGTCAATGAAAACACACCCACGGTACCTTTATTACATAGCCATTTTTAGAATCTAATAAAATCCAAAACTTTATTCCAAATTTACCAGGTTTAGCAGGCATGTATTGAGAAATTTACATCTTGATTTGCAAGATAACAATTGCTCATCAATGGTAAAGAATCCTTTTGGAACATAACACTTCATACAGTTTTGAATAAAGTTTTCCCATACTTCTCTAATTAGACAAAACTTGCCGTCTTTTATTGCTCTTTCTCTAGTATTTCTATCATCAAACCTAAGATATTTCATTATTGCTTCAAATTTATTTCGACTCATTGTTTTGTTGAAAAGTTTCTGTAATAATTCTCACTCCAAAAATTCCGAAGCGGTTCATCTCTGTCCTTCAAAACACAAGCCAACAAATGTTATCTTCTTTTTTTTTGGCTTCTAAAATGGAATCTTTTCAAGTATTTCCTCAATCAAGCTCTTTGAAAACATGCATCACATCATCAACTCTCGCAAGTGGAAACTTTGATAGACCGCCTTTTTTTTATATCAAATTTAGTTTTAGCATTTTTTTGGAAAAAGATTTTTTATCCAAATATTTTATCTCTTGAAATAAATTCTTTTTGTTGATAAAAATTCAAGCAAACTTTTTGTACGATTTTTATTACTAACTTTACTATCACTCGAAGCACTTGAAGAAATATTAAAACTTGAATTAGATAAAGAATTTTCACTTATAGTACTTTCATCGAAACTATTATCAAATATAATTAGGTCTTTTGAAGAGTGAGCAGCCATTAGCAATAAAAAAAGTATTGCAGTGAAAAGCAGATGTAAAATTTTTTAAAAATAATTTTTTTTGAATTAAAAAATTTTTTTAATAATATATATTTTTTTTAATAATATATATTTTATTTAAAATATCGAAAAAATTCATAAAAAATAAATTTATGAATTATAATATCAAAAATGAAGTTGTGTCAATGACCCATTTTGATCGATTTAGGATGTAAGTATGATATTTTGAAAATAAGACAAAACATTTTAGAATTTTAATTATTTTTGTAAAAAATAAATTAATTTAGAAGAATTGGTTGAGTTTCAAAAATTGATAAAAAAAAGATTTATGCTTATAAAATTTTTTTATTAAGCGTGTTATCTAATTTATAGAACTTTTAAGATTGTATTTTTTTTATCTTATTTAAAATCTATTTGAAATTTTTATAAATTCACATATGCAAAGATATCTGAAAGCTAGTGCCTATATCTCTACTAGAATCACGTAAACAACATTATTTAACAAAATTATAATTTTGAAAAGGAAAATATTCAAATTTTTAAAATTCAATTTTTTTTGCTCCTTCCCTCAACTCTTTTTCAAGTTTCTCACCACCACGTTACTGTAGCCATGCGATTTTTTTTATTAAAGAAAAATTTATGATGGCATAAATGCACACCCTCTGTCTAGCCTACCTCACTCAGGCATTATAATATTTTGAAATCTTTTTTATATAGAAATTGTACTATTTTTTACAAGATTATATTCTGCCATTTTTAATTCCTAAAAATTAAAATTGCTCTTAAAAAAGCATAAGCCTCACGCCATCATACAGAAGAAGCAGAAATACGCCAGCAAATGTATCATTTCTAGACTCAGTTCAAAAATAGGCATACAAATTATTAGTGAAATATATTTTTTATATCAATTGACCATACTCACCTCATTTTTCAAAATTATGATGTGAAAATGCCAAAAATTGTCAATCAAATTCACCATTCCCTAAAAATGAAAGTTGCATATTTTTCATTAGAATAAGAGTAAACATTTCTTATGAATTCAGTTTTTATATTGGTTTATCAATTTATCAAAATTTTGATGTTTGGAATTGCATAAAAGGAAAATCCCATCTATTTATACCTTAGTGCTTCGCAATCTGGTAGTCATGACCTCCAAAGGGGTCACGAGCCTTTTTTGCGTCCAAGATTTAGAGGAAATTTTTTATGATATTCAAGGTTTTTTTATTATTAGATAGAAAAATTGACACCAAGATGAATTCAATAAATTTATCATATAGCATTTATAGACCTTTTTATACTTAAGCGAAGAATGAATTGCTGAATTGGAAGCAGGCCAGTTTTGCTTCAAAACATTGCCTCAGTAGGTCATCTGCAAGAAGAAACTTGCCAACGAAAGTCTGAAACCCTTCAAGCTGAAAGAGCACTCAAAAAATTTCATACGGAATTGGCCAGTGAGTGTTTGGTCTACTTAAATGAAAGAACACCAGCTCAAGCTATCCAGATTCATTACGTTATATTTCAAGACAGTAAAATCGTCGAGTCATTGAACAAGATCTCTCTTTTTATTGCGAAGTAAAAGAACCCACCTAAGATCGGAGAAACACTTGTTAAATCAAAAAAGACTTTATAAATCTAAATGAAGGAAGGAGGAGTTGCTATTTGGTAGCCTATAGATAATAACTACAAAAGCTGAAGTTATCATGAACACGATGTCCAACTTCTTTCAAAGACACTAGTTGCTTCTCCCAAAATGTGATCCACATTAAAGGTGGGTACTCAAGAGATGGCTGTTTCGTCTGTTACTCCATTCATCGATTCTGTCCACAAAGACTTTTTCTTTTGCGTATTTATTAAATAAATTAAGACAATATTAACCCAAAAAAAAGTGAGATTGATTGATTTTCATGGAAAATAAATGATACCAGATTCGCATATTTAGTGAATGCACGCGCAAATTTGGTAAAAATAAATATTTTAAGAAAAAAGGACTCCCGTCACTGAGGAAATAAAAATAGCCCGTCACGAATAGGAGATGAATTGAAGATATTTTAGGCAGCTCTCGGGAAGCGAAGAGCGCACTTGTTAAAGACATTCAAGAGCCATTTATATGTAATGTTGCTTACCTTGAAAGCATGTTCGAAGCTCTGAATGGACTCAACCGCTGGCTATAGATTCCAGATACCACCATGAAATTGCAAACCGATGTGATAAAGGCTTTCCTCTGTAATCTAGTTCCTTGGGATAAGAATGTCAAAAGAGAAAATGTAGCGATATCTTCCTACTTCTGACAGGTCCTTGATGAAGAAAACTTTAAGAAGAGCTGCAACAAGAGATCAATGAACGCTTGTCAAGCCTCCAAGATAAGTTTTGAAACTATTTTCATGAGAATGTACTCTGAAACTTCCACAAAATCCTTTTCGATAAACTTTGAACGATTTTTATGATGACATAACAGGAATTCTTGAAGCACATCAACAATAGTTCTGTCAAAAATGAGCTTCAGGAACAAAATTTAGCATCTTTATTACTGTGCCAAAATGCTTATCCGCTTTCTAGAAAAGGAGCGAATTTACCCTAAAGGTTTTAACTCTTTTCTGATCGACTTTAAAATATATCTGAGCTATTGGAAATGAATAGATTTTTAGAAGAGTTATAAATGTGTTGGTCATCATAGTTTTTGTACTACTCAAAAGGTTCACATATTACAAAAGTGGAACCCTAGCGTCTATATTAGATACACTTATATCAGACTTGCGGTTAAATAGAATGGGGAGTATTTTAAATACAAGTACATTGAGCTTTCTCAAATACAAATATTTTTTATAAGAGTATTTCAATTACAAATACAAATGCTTCAAAAATACATTTTTTCACAAGTAAGATCAAACAAAATAATTGAAAATCGTCAACCATTATTTTAATTGAGGTGAAATTCGCTCTAAAAATATTTTTCAAATTTAAAATAACTTTTTAATACTAAATCGACCATGCTTACTGTTTTTGACATTGTGGTATAAAAATGTGTGAAAGTGGCAATCGAATTGTTGATGTTTGTTTGAAAATCATTTTTTCTCAAAACTCATGTCATATTTTTTAGTACAATCGTTATATATTGGTTACATAGTACAAATATAATTTAAAATATTTTTTGGAAAAAAGAAAAACAAAATGCATTAGAATTTTTTTTTGATTATTATGAGAGAAGGAATCGACCTGAAAGCACATTGAAAAGAGAAAGCGTGATCAAAAAATTTTTTATATAGGGAAGAACAAAAAAAGCTTATCAGCTAAGAACCAATTATCATTTTACTAAGATACATAGGAAATCTGAATATTTTCAAAAGGTTATAATTATCAAGACTGTCACAGATGCCAATATAAAAAGATTTAGTCACTATCAAGTAATTTCATCATTTGAATAGAATCTGACTATCTTTTTCTTTTGGCGTGAAAGAGAAAGTCCTTTAGAGAATGAAGGTGGACACTGGACAACCTTTACTAATTGAACAATATAAATTGAAATTTGTTACAAATATTCAGACTGATATCTGTTCATATCACTCAATACAATACATGATACTAATAAAAAGCATTAGATCATCAAGAAGAGAAAGCTCTCAGATCTGGTAAATCCTGTGGTAAATAAATCTCTGAAAAAGAATTTTTCAAGCATTGATTGCGCAAAATGAATTTCTGATAGAAGTAAAGCTACCAAGAAAAAATCATTATAGAATGAAAAGCAAAATTAGCCACTGTATAACGTATAGGGGAAATAACACATAGTTTAAGAACCGATAACTAATTTGAAGCCAAAACAATGGAGGTCGTATCGAGATAGCTAATTTACTGACATGTGAAATATTGTAAATAAATTAAGCATCAAAAGGTATTTTTTTAATAAATTAAACAAAATTTAGAAAAAAATAAAGCAAGAAGATTTATATTTAAAGACATTGCTTGACAGATTTGATCGATTTCTTGACACCTTTAATTTGTTTTCATAAATAAAATCACCATTAAATTGAGCATACTTGAAAATGTGTGAAAAACTAATATTTTTACAAATTAACCGTTATATTTAAATCATTTTTAATAGGTTTGAAGGATTTTCATAAAAAATGAATATCACCACTCATTCAGCATACTTGAAATATACATATCACACTAAAAATATATGTAAAAAAATCTATAAAAATTTTTAGAGAACCACCACGCCGCACTTGAGCCAAGAAATTTAGTCCAGCACTTAGCCTTCTAGGAAATAAGTTTTGATTCCTTGGTTAAAAATTTGCTTAAATTTTTATTTTTTCTCCTTTTTTAAAAAAAGTTAAAAAGTCATGTGTTTTGGAAAATGAAATTTTGTGTCTGACTCAAGCAAATTATAGTTGTCTTTTTTTTAGATAAGACTATTATTCTCTTTCGTGATGATAGCAAAGATTAAAAAAATTTTCAACGAAGCACAAGATCGAATTGGAAATCATCAATATTTGTCAGAAGATCTGAAAGATATGTTCGCAAAGCCCGCAAACAAGGGCGACTTTTGGCAGCCTTTTTTCACACTCTTAAACAAAGTGATTTTGGATGCGCACAATGCTCCCTGTATCGAACGTTGCATTTCCTTCAGTGCCTTCTTTCTTTCAAAGTTGGTATGCATAGAAGAAGACTCGTTATATCTGGATCAAGGTGCGTACCAATTTTTCCATTACTTACTTTCCCACATCGAGTCTTCAAAAGCTGTGATCAGGTATAGGATTTGTCAAATCATTAATGCCTGCTTGAAAAAGTTTGAACAAAACAATATCGATATAGACAGCGATCTTTTCGATTTATTCATTTTGAAGCTGAGTGAAAGAAGTGAAGATATTAACTACAAAGTTAGAATGCACGCAACAGAATCTCTTATGGTCTTTCAAAGTCCAGATGACCTAGAGTGCCCCATCATTGATAAACTCAGCCTTTTGATGTCACATGATCCTAAGCATGAAGTTAGATTAACCATAACCAAAACGATATGTGTTAACAATAAAACTCTTCCTTTACTCGTTGAGCGAATTTTCGATCCTTACGAAGCTATTAGATACATTGCTTTCAAGCGAATCGGACAAATAGTCAAACTCAAATACGTTATGATCACGGATAGAATCAAAATTCTGGAAGGCCTCATCAATGATCCCTGCTCCAGCATTCAAGAAAAAGGCTATGACTTGGTCATCGTTAATTGGCTGCAAGAACTTGATAACGATGTAATTGTATTTTTGTCGAAATTAGCGATATTTGAGCATGAGGATCTTTGTTCACAATTTCTCCATGTTTATTTCAATAAGAACTCCTTCGAAGAGTGCATTTATTTTTGCAAAAAGTACAGTAGTGCTGCTTTTCTTCCTAATTTCAAAAGCGAGATTATAAGTGAGTATCTTTTTTATTGGAAGAATTTTCTCGCTTTCATCAAGAAGGAAGATCCGACGCAGTTAGAAGCCATTTTGCCAGACACTCTAACTTTTTGCAATTTGATACAAGAATGGTTTCACACGCACTCTCTTTTGTACTACACCCCTACATTTCTATCCAGAGAAGTAGTTGAAAGATATTTTTACGAAAAGTTTCAATTATCTTACGTTATATCTATTTGTAAGTTCATCGACGTTAGTGACATATTTTTAGGTAAAAAGATGAAAAACATTCTCATAGAAATATTGATAGACTTTCAGTCGAATGATTCCAAAGTTGTGTATGAATTGTTGCTTGCTTTAAAAAGATTTGAAAAGCACCTCAGACCGTGGATTGAGTTAATAAAAGACTGCATTTCTGAAATTTTAGCTCCATTATTAGGTGAACAGCGGCAAAGAGTGTATGGGGAAAGAATTAACATGATAGACGAGAAATTAAAAGAAAGCGCCGAAGACGATGAAACTAGGCTATGTCTGGAGAGGCAGCGAGATAAAATAAATCGCAGTCTACAATGCCATGATCAGCTAACCAATGAGAATATGGACAGCGAAGATAGAGACAACAACACAGATAGAGGCCTGTTCATCCTCTCCGAATTACTCAACGCCCTTCCTCCATGCTATTCTGCAAAGTATTGCTCAAGTTTCATGCCTTCCCTAGTCTTGCCTAGCATAGCATCTATGAATCCCTCCACTAGAAAACATGCATTTAAATGTCTTCTACTTCTCTGTCTTGATAACAAAGATGAAGTAATTTCAAAATTGCCACTCGTTTTAAAAGCTGTTAAAATTGGCAGTTCTGAAATAAGAGTGCTTTGCTTAAAAGGAATTTGTGATTTTCTTGTGTTGTATGATTTAGCTGAACTAGGTGAAAATGATTTCAAAGATTATTTAGCCGAAGACGAGACGATATTCAGTTTGTGTGCTTTGAATGAAGACGACGTTGTATCTCTTTCAAATTCCGAGTACCAACAGGACCTGATTTTAAGAAGTTCAGAAATGGCCGAAGATTCAGTTAACCTTGTCTTCAAACTCATTTATTTCGTGAGAAACTTTCTGTACTTCGAAGATGGCAGTGAATTGCAAAATGTGGCAATTGATGGCTTTATTCGCTTATTCTTAACGAATAAAATAAATTCGCCCTCCGTCATGTCTGAACTCTTTCTTCTATACTTAAATCCTGAGAATATAAAAAATAGTGAAATCATGTCAAAGTTGTCGGGATTCTTCTTTAACTTTGCTTCTCTGAGCCAAAGGAATAAAGAGGAAATTGTGAATGCGTTCATTCCAACACTTCTTCCTATTCTCAAAGCTTCTTGTAAGACAAATTTCCACCGCATTTCTGTAAAATACGTTCTGAAAGTTTTCATTAACCTCATCAATTCGAAAACAATTTCATCAAAGCATTCCGCTAACGAGGAAGAAGAACCACAGGCTTTGAAAGATTTGAACGATAAGCTCGCTATCGCGATTTTAGACCACTTGTACGAAAATAGATCCGAGTCTTATTGCTGCAGCCTTTCCACACTGCTCTCCTACTTAAATATTAGTGAAGAAGGCGCCAGACAAATTCATAAAGAATACGCTGACAAAGTTAAGGATTGTCTGGAATTCATAGCAAGCAAAAAAAGCCAATTTTACATAAATTCTTTTCTCGAGAAGTTATCTCTCAGTTCTCAGTCTATTAAGGATAGCCAGTCTTCCACGATTCCATCCTCACAGATTACAATATCACAATTTTCTTCTCAGAAGGAAAATTCTACCCCATAGTTCCTCTTGTGATCATATTTTTTATTAGACTTCTTATCCATTAAAAACTAAGAGTTTGGAATTTTTAACCAATGTACAAAAACCTATTTTTTTCATTATAAAGGAATACAATGATTTTATCATTTATATTAAATGTGAGGATTACACATGAATAGAATATTGGAGAGGTAAGAATTATATGATGATCTAAACTTAACACATCCGTGTGTTTATAAAAACTTATTATTAGGCATCTAAGAGTCAATATTGAAAATGGGAACATTTGCTTCCCCTTTCATCCAATGTTTTTTAACGACGAAGTTTTCCAAGTAAATACTTTCACGTGTTCCAATCTTATTTTTTAAAAGTCAATTATATTCAATGGTATTGAAACTTATGATAGTGTATGTTTTAAGTTCTCTCATCAAAAATAGGTATTAATGAGTGCCTTATCTTCAAAATTTGTGATTTAAATCACGCATTAAGTTAAATTTTATCAATGAAAATGAGATCGAGAGCTGATTAAAGATGCGATTTATATAGATTAGGTATGGACGGCGTATAGAACAACTCAAAAACTATACTATAACCAAACTAAATTATTAAAACTTTTTATAAAAAATTATCAAAACTAAAAAGTTTTTTTTACAAATAATAATTAAAATAATCGAAATCTGTCAACTTTCAATAAAAATTAATTAATTATTATTAATTGGTTGCAAAAAAAATTAGTGTTTTTTCAATTTAAGTTCGCCCTTTTCCATTTTAAATTGGTCCGTTCCCCAATCTTAACTTTACAAAAATGTGAATCGTCTGCGTTTATTTGCTTTTTAATACAAATCTTCTGTTTTATACTAGATATCGTCTGATTATTCTGATCGTTAACGGGTTAATGACTGTATATCTGTATTAACCCAATTTCTTATTTAAAATTTTTTAAATAGCCATCCGTATATAATGTTTTGTCTTCTAAAAGTTGCCATAGCAATAAAAATTAGAAGGAGGAAGGGAACTTGAAATATTTTATCATCAACATTACAGAGTATAATTTTGAAAGTTGATTTTAACAAAACTAACTTTTGAAAAGGGTATCATTAAAATCATAAATGCAAATTCGTCAGTTATCTTATCTCCTTTTGTAGGAATTTTTCATTGTAAATTTATTTTTGATTTAATTTCTAAATATATATAATAAAAAAATGTCTTAGTTTTATAAATTTACTATACAGTAATGGGGTAGAACTCATTAGGAACGGGTTCCTTGACCAATAATAATAATTAAGCAGTTTGACTTATAGGCCAAAATATATGCTATTGTATACTTGAATCAATTTCTACATTAGTAAAATACTTTGATACGTAAAATCTACTAATACCATTAGTGGTAAAACATTTACACTTTTTCCTGTGATAAGATCAACGCTGCCTCTCTTTTTTAGCAAAATCCGATAGGACATTACGACCTGACTTGCCTTCTAAAGGTTTTCAATTTTGGAAATATCTCTGAAATTTTGTTCTTGGTGCCCCAAAGAATTTACATTATGATGTCGGCAACACCTTTTACATCCACGCCGTTAAAGATTTTGCAGGCGTTCCTTCCACATGAGCAGGCTCTCTATTTGACAAGGGTGTGCTCATAGGTCTATATGTTTGTGACACCTTTCCTCATAGTCAGTAACCGTGGTTGCATTATCAGAAAAAAAATGAATCAAGGGGTATCTTACATATAAGAACACCTACAACTTAAACTTTATATCGATAAAGTATTTTATATCAGCATTCAATGTTTCTATGCCCGCAACGGCACGCAATAAATATGTGTGGGTGCCCGCATACCCACACGGGTATGTCCCCTTCGTGCACTACTCTAGCCCCTATAACGGCATGGTTCTACTTTAAGTGCTTCTAAAAGGCATTGTTATTACATTCTTTAAGACTGTTCTTCATTGCTTTAATCATTTTGTCATTTATTATAAACCTATTTTACACAGATGTTCTTTAGTATATTTATCAACAGTTTTCGAATAACTATGGTAAGCGTAAAAAACTCTAAGAATAAATGCGATCATTAAAAAACTCCTTTACCATAATGAATATATGAATCACTTTTTTAAAGTCAATAAAAAATCGATTAGATATTGATGTGCAAAAATTTAAAAGGAAAATTTTTCAAATTATTTTTAAATAAGAAAATTATCTACAAAATGAGTGCAATAAAACGAATGTACTAGACTCTGAAAGAACTGATAATAAATTGACCCATAGTAGTGAGAATATTCGCAATTTTTTCCCATAATCAAATTGAAAAACAAAAATTCTCAACCCAATCGAAATCATTGCAAGAAATGGAGACGAATGAAGCGTTCTAGATGAAAATAAACGAGATTTTTATTTGGAGGAAGCAAACCAAAAAGGTTTTGTCACTCGACTCCATCGTTCTTCGCAGAACTCTGATATGTTTTCTACATTTGTAGCTTCTATGCTTTGCTTGTTATTTACAATTAATATGCTAACATTATCCCTATTTCTCATGCAGAAAGTGCATCTGTCTGTAGGATGGGAGGGAAACGCCAAGAAGAAAGCAACCGACCTTTCCTCTGTCTATCAAAAAAGTGAAGCATTAAAGTAAGAGACCACACATTGCGGTTACAACAGTGGGGATTTGTTAGGAACATTTTCTCCATCACTACTGAAGAGTACGCGTTTAAACTCATGTTAAAAAATAACTTTATTTCTTGTAATCATCACAGAAGTAAAAAAAGGTACACAAAGTGTAAAATAAGGAATGCTCAGTATAATAAAGTTCATAGCGTCAAATTGACTGATTTTCAATGATGCCATGGACTGTGAAAAATGCTTCGCACAAAAGTATCGCCTCCACGTTGTTGTGACGTTGTAAATACTAATAAAAGTGTTAAATAAAAAGGATACAGATGAGTAAGAGAATGAAATGCATGCTCTGCTATAAAATACTTAGTAGAACAATCTGTTAATTTTTTGTTTATTAAGAAGGAGCGGTGAAAATACTACATAGATAAAATGGTGCTGAGATGTCTGTGTGAATAAAAAGAGAAAAAGCAGTGCAAAAGTTTATGTTAGTTAAAGTTTGTTGTAAAAAGTTTATTTATTTTAGTAAAGAAAGGATAAATATTCAAGCACTATCGTCATCAACAGATTACAACCATTTCAGAAAATGTGATATTAATTAAAGGGATAGCTGCTTTCAGAATAGTTATGAAAACAGTTTTCCGCACTAGTCTGAAAGTTATGCCTAGTATCACACTTTCTTGAAAGTGTTTCTAAACTTTTGGTCACCATAATGGTGGAATATCTATCCTTTCTTTATTATTGTTATACGAATAAAAGTTTTTCCACTATACTAACAAATTAATATAAAATATTTGCACAAAAGTCGAGGTTATGGCGAAAAAGGAAATGAAATATTTTTATTTATATCTTAGGCTTATTAATTAAAATTTATGAATGTGGTGAATCAAGCAATCAAAAGCACAGCTTTGTATTTAAGAGGCGAAAATATTGAATTTCACAAATTGAAAATTGATCTGATTTGTTTTTTTAAAGAATAGAGACATAAGTTAAACCTGATTCGATCAGTTCTTCCAAACTTGTTTCCAGTTTTCGTCAGATTCATCAAGATTCAGTTTTTTCATTTTTTGACGATAAAAATTAATATTTGATGAAGCAAAGACAGAGGATGGACTGCCATCGTTGAAAACGGAGCATTTTTCCAGCTTATTTTTAATTTCTTCCATTAAATGGGAGTTTATTTTTAAAAAAATTTCCTAAACACATAAATAATGATTTTAACGCAATTATGCAAAATGTTTTAGTTTTTTAATATATTACAAGGAAAAATAAGCTTAAACTTTTTAGTATAATTTTAAGAACAGTAGTATCATTCACAAATAAGTCTTTAATATTTTAATATAATTTAAATCATGCCAATGTTTGACAATGATTATATTAATAGGGTAAAAGAGTTCTTTATCAAACTTCCAATTTTTACGAAGTTATATACTTATGTGAGAAACAATAATAAAACACATATGTATTATTATAAATACTCTTTCACAAGCTTTTCTTTAAACCTGGTAGTGCTTGAATCTCAAAAATATTGGTTTTTTTCAAATAGCAGTAGTTGCGTGGATAGTGTCAAGCTTTTGTTATGGCGTTGAAATTCCGCTTAACTTGTGTTAGGTGTAGCAGGCATATAAATCTGAAACTGAACATTTTTGCTAAGTTTCATCAACAATTACCTTGGGAACAATTTAAATGGGTAAGTGCGATCTAATGGTAAAAATTGTATTGTAAGCATAAAATTATCGAGCTACATCATTACATTAAATAATATAATTAAAAGGTCAATACTCCGACGACACTATTTATTATAATGGAACATAAACATTATGGAAATAGAGTAGGTAACAGGGCAAAATTTTTTTCGCTAAAAGCCCGCATTTAAAAACCTATAGCTTTTAAAGGGCTCCATAGCATAGTGAAATGAGCAACATTTAAAATGGGCGCGACAAAAGTTTTACTGGACCTTGTGACAGGAAAAGAAATTTGTCTGCATTAAATATATATAATGGCAAGGTAATTTTATTGATTCAAAACCTTCTAAGCGGATAAAAAGCAAAATTATTCTTCTTCAAAATTTTGATTGGCGTGGTTATTTTGTTTAAACATGGGCAAAGGTAAACGTACATGGCGTGTTTTCATTAGGAAGGTGTAATTGCACCGCGTGTGTCGAAATATTAACAAGAAAGGCCTGGCGCTGGATCGAACCCAAGACGGGCTTCTGGTATTGAACGAAAGAATGCAGCCAGCCCTACTCACGACCCTTTTGTGTAAGAAAATGCATTCTCAAAAATATTTTAAATTATTCTTTTAAAAATAATTACGAAATCAAAATTTATTTTACACTAAAGCTATAAATATAATCTAGAGCTAACTTCATCCCTCAAGAATTAAAATGTCAACTCAACTGAGAAAAGTAGTATGAATTATCTCTAGTTTTTCAATAGATCTAAATTTTTATGCATTAATCATAGTATACTAACTATAAAAGTTTGGTTTCAGCCCTTTACATATATGGTTCAGTGATGTATAAAATACTATTTGAAGAAACTAGAAAATTTGATCCTAATAGTAAAGCCACTTCTAACTTCCATTACTCGTCGCTGAGTATTATCGACTTTCAAAATCTTGACTTGGAATCAAGAGTTATTATGCATGAAGAAGTTAAGAGTAAATTCATTTTTTAACTCATTCTGCAAATGATATTTCTCATTAAGTCAAGTAAATACTTGATTTCTTTAAATTGCTACGGATTGTATGTTCTCAAAATCACTATACCACATTTAAATATTTGCTTATATCATTTATTCACCTTTTCAATGAGATCTTTTAGTCCTACTTCTTTTGTGAAGGAATAAATTCTAACAAATGTAATTTTTAAATAATTTAATCAAACCTAATAGACACTATAAAAGTGAAATAGAATATTCATAGCGAAACGTCTTTCAAATTTTAATGCAGATAATTTTAGTTGAAAAACTAATAATAAGTATATAGTATACAAATTTAAAAAAGCAATATTTTTAATTTATTTCAACAGGAAAAATGATTAAACATTTGAGCACAAAGGGACACTAGGGCTGTGCAATTTACCATTTTTGCTTGACTTAGAAAAAAATATATAAGCATAAGCTTGTTTAAAAGTAAAATTCATATTTTATAATTAAAATCTTCAAATGTTAAAGAGCAATTTGGGTGGAATCAGAAAATCATGATTGCAAAACTGCATCCTCCTAACCCAGTAAGAAGTTATAAATATCAAAAAGAGCAAAGAATAAGAGATTACTTTTAGACAAGTGAATGATAAAATGGTATAAATACTGTTAAAAAATGTTTCAATGTTCGTCGTGATAGTAATGAACTCTTTCGATGGTACAGGAGGTTTCAACTCCCACTACAAAAATGTAAAGAAATTTAAATATTTTTGTAATATCAAGAAATTATTAAAACTACTTTGTCAATACAATCTTTGAAACTCTCTAACATGATATCCACTATCTTATTTTCTAGCCTAGAAGAGTGTTCATCGTATTCCTTAAAGTAAAGAAAACAACATTTGAAATAGAGCAACGTTGGATTGATAAGGAGTAGGCTTACAATCTTCAAATTAGAGTAGTGTTTTTGAAGAAAAGTTGTGTTATGCTGCTTAACGCTCTGAAGAATCGGTATTAGAAGATCCAACATGGCGAAAATGGAATCAAAGGAACGTAGGCAAATCGCTTCAAAAAATCATGAATGAAAAGATTTGTTAGTGTGTCAAGGATGATATTACCTAGATTTTTGACTGAGATTCTTTTTAAGCGAGTGGATTTAATTGCTCCGCCTGACAAAATAATTTTATAACATTGGCTGTTGAAAAACTAAACAAATGGGTATTGATATCAGGCACAGACAAATAAAGGGTAGGCATTATTGACAGATTACCGATAACAATGGAAAAGACAAAAGGAGAGTGCTCAAGGTTTACGCATAAAAATGCAGACTCACTTGTTTTTATGATGGTAACTCTCTTTTGCTCAAAGCAAAAACCAAGAATAGGACTACGATAGTGCCCAATGCTCGCATAAAAAGTGAATAATATTGAAAAATGTTTCTCCATATAAACTATTTATCTAGAGAACGCTTCTAACTACCTTCTTTAGCCTATCCTTTTCTAGTTCATGGGCGGACACACAAAACTAAGTCCTGAGGTGAGGGGGCATCAAAAACTGGAATTTTATTGAAAAAATTACAAATTCATTTTTCTAGGATAACTTTTCGCGAATTCATTAGCCATTTCAAGTGGTTAAATTTCAAATATAAACAAACATAACTATCTTGAAAAAAAGGAATAACATTGCGGGGGAGGGGGGACGTGGACTGCCCCTCTGGATTCGCACCTGTATGTTAATAGAAAAATATCAGAAAATATTTTGACATTCAGATAAATCAAATGTGGCGGTTCTATGAATATTTTCATGTTTTTATGCAACTTTTAAATCAAAGTTAAATGCTTCGAAAAATCGGATGCCTAAAATTTAATTGGCTGTTCCCGCATTACATTTAACACATAGGGTAGGCTGGCATTTGTTACCAAAATGGAAGCACATTTCTCTTTTTACTACTCTATTCTTTTTCCATCAGAGATGATTAGATTGTATACATTAAAAATATGTGAAAGTAGAAACGACTTTTATCGCTAATAAATCATATCTAAAATTTGCCGACTCTTGAAACAAAGAATCATAATCGTATATTCGAATTCGATTATTTATCATCTTGATATCTTCGTCTTAAAAAATCTTCATAACTTCATGTATACTAAATAGTAACGCTGGAAAAATAAAGATATTTTTGTTGATTTTTCGTCATCCTTATAGTTATTAACGATAACTAACACACGTTTTTTTGAAATTAACGAAAACGGTTGAGACAATGTGTTTTTAATGTTAAAAATTGTGTTAGTTTCATTTATATTCTTACACCGAATGTTATAGAGGAGTATAAATTTATGACTTCTATACGTCTGCAAATCTTATCAATTTTTTCTTGTTTTTTAACAATTTTTTTTCTCTAATCCGACTGGAACATATCTTTTATTAACGGAAACAAAATATTGATTTATTCCTAGGAAAAAATGTTTGACTCCCATAAGATAAATAATATTTTGTATATCATAAATTACATTCTCCTTCAAGAATTTTCCTAAATAATAGAACTTCCAAAAAAATTAGCATACTCTAAAATTTTATTAAATTATTTAACACTTAATATTTTCAAACTAAATTGATAAATTGATTTCCAACACAAAAGCCGTTTTCATAGAAGATGTGTTTGCACCTCGTGTGGGTGCAAAAAGTGCTCAGCTTAATTTCATTGATGAGCATTCTAATCTAAAAAGAAGAGTGCAATACGCTTCTTCGAAAACAAAAGCCAGTCAATAAAAATGCCACTTCTTCACGACCTAATGGAAAAAAGTTTTTTTAGAACATAATATAACTCATTGTTCAAGTTCTGCTGTAGAAAGAAAGGCCAGTGGCGTAGTTTGACAATTATTTGGGGAGGGTTATTATTAATTTACTAGGTGCTTGATATTAACGAATTTGGACATTAAAAAGTCATTCGTATTACGTCGAATTTCTAAAAGATATCTTTTTATAAAAATAACCATTTCAAATAAACTGCAAAGCAAACAAATATAAAAGATCGATACTTCATTTTAAGAAAAAGAGTTATGGCCAAATGCCTCCCCCTGAATACGGCTACTGAGAAAGGCTATTTAATTTTATCGCATAATAAACGAAGTGAGAAAAGAAAAATTCGTTCAAGAGATTTTTGGAAAACTTTCTGTCATGAGAGCCTACTCAAATAATTCTTTTACAAAATAATGAACAGTTATGCTTAAAAAATCTTCTTTTAACTAGCATATTTATGGAGTATGCCAATTTCTGTTTATAAATTTGTACAAATTTATTTCGATGTATATTTTTCCTTTTGTTTAACTTTGATATTTCAAAATTTAAACAAAATATTTTTGAGTGTTTTTTCTTGTACTTATTCGTTGAATTGGATATATAATTCAGCAAATTTTATGTGACTTTCTTTCACAATTACAAGCTTTTACAGCAATAAGTAAAATGGCCAAAAAAGTTTCTAATTTAATAATAAAGATAAGGACGCGTTTTTTCTTCAAAGTAAGGATACGAAGATATTTTTAGTAGGAATGATCCCAGCGTTACTGAAAATCATAGGCGCACAGAAAAACAATCAAGTTAATAGTTTAATGTATATCCTTATAAGATTTTCTTTGTTTCAAATGAAGGATATTAATAAAAAAAATAATTATTTTTCGGAAAAACGTAATAAAAATAGTTTGCAATATTTTTCTCTCAGGTTAAAACAGAGCAACGCTCTAAATGAAAAAAGAGTCCTATGAAAAGCTTTTTACAAATTTGTAAGGAAAATATAAACATACACAAGATAATCCGTTGAAGAATTTTGTAATTAAAGATATGTTTTGGAAAAATATCTATATACACAAGGTTATTCGGGCGCGAATTTTCTAAATGAATTAAAATTTCTTTAGATTTGGACAATTTCAAATCACTAAGCGATTGAAAATAGTAGTGCTATTTTTCAATTTAACTTTAATTAAAAAAGAATCAAGCTTTTGAAAATATTGAACAAAATGAAAAATAATAAACATATGTCAACTAATTTGATCCCAAAAAACAAGCAGAAAACATTTAGTAATTTGATATAAAAATGCCCTTATCCCTTTGAGGACTAGAGTTTTTATGACTAATCGTAGGAACAATCTTTCCCAACTGGAGAGGTAGAGATGTCAGTATCGGAAATCGAAGGAGGGCAGCTATACAAACTGCCGATAATATTTTTCTATACCTTTCAGCAGCTATACAAACTGCCGATAAAATTTTTTACGCTGAGGATAATTTTAATAAAGTCAAGTGTGAACTTTTATCTTACAATATTCTTGCCTCTCATAAAAAAAGTTTAATAAATGGAAATTTTACTAAAATATTGAAAGATAAAGTCAACATAGGCATTGCCATATGGATTGATTATTATTATTTGTGTACAACTGGATTTAAATATATCATGTAATTCATAATAGCACTATATATCACATTTCATAACAAAACTATATCACGAGCAAGTATGATTATTAATATTTTATTATATTCTTGGATTCCAAGTAAATGGTTGCCTTTACTTTGCTCTTACTCATTAGTAGTTTTGAAAAATAAACATTCTTGACATTTCCAAAACTATTAAATACCAAAAATAAGAACATTTAAAAATCTAGAGAGGATTTTAATAGTGAAAAATTGAAATAAAGATTTGTGTTCAAGTCGAGCATTGAATGCTTTGTGCTGATATTTAGGCTCGAATATGCCTTGGTCATGAAAATACACCAGGTCAAAGAATCTTTTAGTAAAAGCAATCACCTTTAAAAGATCGAAGAGCTTGCCCAAAATTACAAAGTAATAAAAATGGAAAAAGATGGAGTAAAACGAGAAGCGTAAAATAAGGCGAAGCAAGAAAATGGTAGAAAAGCAAATTGCGTATTCTTGATCGTCATGATCGTTAAGATGCAAAGAAAGAGTTGTTGCAGAAGAGCTAGATAAGTCATCTTCACTAAATTCCAAAGAATGAAAAAGTTTCGTCGTCTCATCCTTGAAAAATGAGATCTGTGCCAACACATCACCTTTATCTGTCAAAAGATTGATGAGATCCTGAAATCTTTTCGGCACTCTTGAAATTATCCATTTTTCAGACGCTATTATTTTTCTTAAAAATTTTAACTATACTTTAAAAACAATCGAAAAATGAATTTCCTTAATGAGGTAGGCACTTTACAAGTGTTAAATGTTTGAGATGTTTCATAGCAATTGTAATTATTTATAAGATGCTCAGAAAATGTTATCATATTATTAAAAAATATGAAATCGAGAATTTACGCTGACAAAAACTTCTATCAACAAAAGTTTGTACGTAAAATAAAATATTAGACGAAGCAATTATGGATATATTAATAAGTTACGAAAGTAAATAACTCCAAATATTGATTACCCATTTTATGAATAGCTCTAAAATTTTTCCTATTCCTACTACATATTTATAATCACCCATTTAAAATATCTACACCAGCTTATACTGATATGAATTATTAATATTTTTTAATTTGGTGTAGTTGTAAAATAGGCAATAAGATTAAAGTCATTGAAACAAGTTCGTGAAATATTTCTTACATTTAAAAAAATTGGAAAACAATCCTAGAAGGCTTTTTAGAAAATAACGTTAAAATCGTTCATAGTTTTCCGTGCAATGCTTCAATGCTCAATATCATATTTTGGTGCAAAATAAATAAATAATCAATAAATGAATTACTCTTTCAACTAAAATGGTGAATCGCAAGCAACGAATAGGACTACGCAAGATAGAGCACAATCCTGTCAGGGAAAGTGAGTAAACATCTTCAAAGAAAACATCTTATGGCAAGTTTTATTGTGGTAGCAAAATAATTAGGGTGATTTTAACTTAGGTAAGAGGGGGAAAACAAAGGAAAGGAAGATGGACATCTAGCGCGAGTAAGGGTGTAAGACCATGTGGCTTCGATAAAGAGGTTTCTTTGCTCATAGTTAGCTATGCAATTGCGCTTTTACCTTTTAAAACTTTGTCAATATTGAAACAGATGTGTACGTTTTATCCGTGTGCGGACTGAATTCCTAACGACTGAATGCCTAACGGACAAAATGCCTACTACAGATTTTTATAATAATAATAATGCCAAAAGAAGTATGAAATAAAAATTTTAACATATGATATAGACACGCTACAAATTATGCGCTATAGACCTTAGATAAGCCAAACCTGTACTATTGTCATATTTATCATAAACTTTCTTTATTCTTTCATTTATTCTCCCAGTTCGAGGATCACTTCCGTATTAGCTTGTTCCAGCTTAATTATTTCAACGCTCAGTTCAGGTTAAATCGTAGGGATAGAAGCGAAACAATTTATCTACAGAATGAACAAAGGATTTTCAACGGCTAACACTGTTTGAAAAAAAGTGATTTCATTTATTCAAAGAATTTCGAACTGGAATCGCAGAAATATTAACCCTAAATTTCTTTAAAATATTATTTGTGGCTTAAATGAAGATTATGTCAAATCTCGATAGAATTGAGAGTGACAATCTTAGTTTTAAATATGTTTGACTTAACCCGTTCGAAAGCGATTCCCCTTTTTAGATGCCACCGTTCCAAACCCAATCAATATTGGTGATATATTAAAGGTAAGTATCTGCTTTAAAAAGCTCACAAACCTTTTCTACTTTATGAAGAAGAAGAAATTTATTTATGTAAACACAAAAAAATAAGATAAATGAATGAGAAAATAAAAATAGAAATTGCAATAACTTGAAATTTCACTTGGGATGTGGAAGACATAAATGTTGATTGCAGCTGTGTCACTTTGGGTTATCAAAAGGCTAGAAGCCGCTGAGATGATTACCCTCTACTTTATGAGTAATTGGTAACATCGCTTCTTTCATAACTTTTTATTAACAAATAAGTTTTATCCTTATTTTTGTGTATTGCCAACTTAATATTGTGTATTCATTGCATTCTTTTAAACACACTTGTTATCTGACCTACTAAAAAAGCGTCGTCATCACTGGCCTAGCTTTAAATTATTTAAAAACAAAGAATCTATACCAGATTGCACTTTTGAAATAAGCACTCCTTCTAAATGAAAATGGCATCACTTGCTTCAATTGAAATGGAAACAAGTATTGTTAGTAATACTTAATGAAAAAAGGTATTAATGCTTTTATAGCTTGAAATATCAAAAATTAGTAATTCTTCAGGTAAGTGTGTTATTTTTGGATAAATATTTTAACATTTATAATGTTTAGTAATTATTTTACAGTAATCTATCTATCTATATACTAAAATATTTATCTGCCCATTTTTTAAGTTCCTCAAACGCAAATGCAACACTTTGATTGGATTAAAATTAATGAGGAATGGCGATTACTTTTTATTATAAATTCAAAGTTATTTTAAATTTCAAATGAACAATTTTTTTATATTAACACTAGAACCAAAAATTATGGAACTTAATTTGTCCCATAAAACCCTTTGTTACGCGTAATGTTCGTGAATCGAAAAGTTTTTTTCTATTGCGTTTGAACCAATCTTCCAAAAATGGCAGCGGACGATGTCCAGTCTTTAATTGAAATCAATAGAAATTCAAAAAGTCGTTTGCTTTGTCTAGTATTTAACAGCAATAAATATAATATGTGCTTACTATAAATATATAATATTAACTTACTACAAAGGCAATCATAAAAGGGTTAATGGGGCTGTAGCCCAAAGCTCTCCAATTCTTTCAAAAGTTCAGCTATATAATTTTGATAAATTAATTATTATTGGAAGTATAACTTTTATACTATTTATTATTTATTGGCAGTGTACTTATTCTTTTTAAATGTATTCAATATATATAAATATATGATATTCGTTTCATTTCGTTTTCTGAATTTTTTGTGGCAGATAAAGTAAAATATGGGCAGATGAAAAAACCTATAATAAATTTCCCTTTCTATTGAAAAAATAATTGACATTTTGATTTTTATCAGCGCTCAAAATGTTTAAACGGCTTCGCGCATTCAAACTGCTTTAGATTGTATTTGTTAGAATTGAAAAGTATGATTATAAACGACATCATTTTATATTCGCTTTTATTCAGTATTTAATTTAAATTATTGTTCATGTTAAAGTGAAATCAAATTTTGTATATAGCGAAGATTATTTTCAATATTTTCATAAGGCATTAAAAAATATTCGATGAAAAGGAACAACTTTTTAAAATGAAGAATGCATGGATTATTTGCTTTTAAATTTTGCCCTGATTCAAAGAAAAATGGTTCTCCACAAATCTACAGACCTTTCTGTATCTGGGGCACTGCATAAAACAAAACGAATTAATTAAATAAGCTTACATTAAATCCGTTTTGCATTTTTCCAAAAAGATATCCAAAAACTTTTGAATAAACATCTTTATATGGTAGATTGTATTTGGAATAATTTCAATTCGCTTATTGCCACTTCGCACTACACTTTCTGATTCAACAACCAAATCAAAGCGGAACGAAGGATCCCTATTCACACAACGAAGTAAAGAAGATAGAGTTGCTAAGGAGGATAAACTCGAGGAAAAAGTATATAGAGTATTGAATAAGTTATAGCAGTCGTTGCTTAAGTCGGAAGCACTTAAAACATCCATTTCCTAAAAAATCATAGATAGATCCCAAAAAGTTCAGAGTGAGACACAATTCCTCAAATTAGAAATCGAAAAAATACATATGTGATAATTTTGGCTCCTCTCTATTTAAAATGTTTTTCTCCTCCTCCTTGTTCAATTTTTTGCCCTCGCCTATGTATGAAGATTCCCTTATTTCAAAGTAGGAATCCTATAAAAACACAATTTCATGGTCTTCTACAAAAAAATAATTTATTTAAAATGGAAAAAAAACTTATAAAAAATCAAACCATTTTCAAAATCGGCCATTAGCATTTTTGCGGTCTAAATTCGACTTCTAAATCTGGGGTACATGCAGCTTTTACAATGAATCAATGTAAAGTCTCAAAAACTTTATTTACAAGCTAATTCATTGTGTTGAAAACACTAGGGTTAGTATCTTTCTCAACTGCACACCGCATACAATAGTCCATGGGATTGCAAGCAGAAGATTTATGCCGCCAAAATTAGGACCAATATCCAACATTTACAAAGCCTCTTTTGAGTTTGCTTAGTTGAGTAAAAGGTGGGTGAATCTTACTGCCAAGCGTATGGTAGAATAATAACGAGATTTAGCTGAGTCAAGTCAAATTCCTTATTCACAAATGTAATGTGTCATTGCATAGCCCTCACTTGGAACGCATGGAAAGAGCACGACACTTTGCTTTCTTAATACGAAAAACGTCATTTGGGCTAGATTCAAGCTGTTGGGTGTCAGTCTTGATAAAAAAATTCCATCAGAAAATAACAAAAATTTTGAGGCAGTTGGATTTTTTATTTAGTTCTTTCGTTTTTTTTACTAAAAGTTGAACTTTACGTCTTTTGTATGACTTTTATAGAGGAAGTTGCACCCAAATTTCTCTTGATAAAGTTCGCATTTCTATGATCGGATCTTGGCTGACTTTTTTCTCTAGTTTTAGTACAAACTCTGGTGTATCAAAATAATAAGAAAGTCTGATGTATTTTTTTCTACGAGTTAAGTCTTCAAAATTTTCATTTTCTTTGTTCATTTCACATTTTATTGCTTTTACAGTTTTAGAGAACATCGCGATGTTGTCATAATGGGAATTTTTTTACTTCCAGCCCTAACTATCATTATATAAGTAACTTTATTGCAATATACAAATGGCTTCCACGTACTCTTATTTATTAATAAAATTTATCACGTGGAAGAGTGTAGTTTGTTTTCTAAATGTGAAGTATCTAACATGAATAAGAAAAATGTGAATTGTATTTTGTCAAGTTTATCCCGAATACTCTGTATATATCAATATACAACGATGAAAGAGGATAAAACAAAACTGATAAGACAAATTAAAAAAAGATATTATTCACTTGATTATCTAGCCACAGGTTCCAAATTTTTTGAACTTCGTCGTCGACATATTTGCAAACTTCCTTGATACACAGTCTTATTTTGTTAATACTATTCGCATATTGTCTTTCTGATAGAAATGAAGTTATCTTGCTTTTTCTAAGATAAATAAAGTGATATAAAACGTTGTCACAGTGCGTAATATCAATATTGATAATTTCCTAAAGTGTTTTTTAACTTTCGAAATAGCGAATATGAGACACATAATGGCTATACAAACGAACATGGTTTAATTAGATGTATATTTTTAAAAGTATTTTTATCAATGGAACAGCACTCAACACTCATTTCTTTTATTTTTTTAAGTATCATACAGTATAGACAAACTATATATATGCTTATTCGAATTTATAACTTACTATATTTAAAAGTAGTATGAGGTTCCCTTCATATACCATATATTCTGATGTATAAATAGCGTCAATGTATTATACGCATCCCTGATAGAGACTTAATTGAGAATTTTTTTGTATACATCATTAAATGATTCGTTTTAATAACATCTTGACAACAAATGAATACTTTTTTACAAATCGTATCTAGGTGTATTAAAATGTATTTGAATCTCATGTTATCATATCTGATGATGTGTACATATAGTTTTAACGACACACCATGATTTTTTAACGGTGAGAGAGTATAAACTCCTTAGTCATTAGTAAGAAGGGAACCAAATAATGCAAGGATATGAATCGCTTTTGGGCACTTTTTAAAACAGGCGGTACTTCTGTTTTCCCTATTATTTTGTGCATCTATGTTCACAAGGATATAGGAGATCCAACATTGATTATTATTATCAAGTTAGGAGGGTTACACAATAAAATATTGATCAACAGTAAATTAACTATAAAAAGACACTTCATAAAATTACACATACACACTAATACACAAGGTGTATTAAAGGATGGGGGCATACGGCCTTTGTTCTCCCCCTTCAAAATAAAGCATTAAGTCGTATATTAGTTTGTATAATACAAGGTAGATTGCTTGTTTACCAGTTTGACAAACCCCCACTCCTTCTTAATGTAAATTGACGTGTAATGGAGATTCACCTTTAAATCGCCTCCAGCGCCATACTATTTAGGGCAAATAATGATGAAAACCCTGCTAAAAAGGCCCTTATTGCTTTGAAAAAATAACAAAAGAAGGCCAATTCGGCTTTTGAATATATAGATATGCCTTGAAGCCCAATTGTCCCTGGACCAAAAGAACATATAAAACATTATTTTAACACTTCATCAGCTGTATTTGTTGATGGTATTTTAGACATCGCATACTCGATATTGTATAGTCTCATTGATTTGAATATAGACGTTGCTTACCGAGATAGAAAAGCAGACTTGCTATCGCTAAAAGATGGGTTGCTGTCACATCATTTGAATATTGCATAACAGAAGATTCAAGATGATATGATGAACAAAATGCGCTTTCTTTTCCTGCATATTTTCTCTGATTCCACTTATAAATAAATCATCTTGAGAAATTTTGAATATTCTATCATGATTAATGGCAGTGATTGTCTATTTAAGAAGCTTCTTGTTTTCTTTTTTATCAAACATTTTTTATTTCTAATCTTTTATTAGTAAGAAGTTATTTGTGTCATTGAAACTCACACGGGCATAAAAACATAGTTATTCTCTTAATTCAATAAATACACTACTAGTTACAAGGATTTTTAGCATCATGGTGGTTATTGGAGCAATCAGTGAAAAAATTAGCTTAGCAGGTTAAAATGTAAATAGAAGATATGCTCTATTAAAACCTTATGATATGAAAAATATTTTATCGATAAATAGTGAATTAGAAAATAATACTTTTAGAAATAAACTTAATGCATGTTTATATTTTCATTTTCTGCTAAAAAATTTTAATTTAAAAGTTTAATCGCTTGAGACGATGATAAGTTATAAATTTAAATTTTACATATGCAATGTATTTGTGGCATTACAAAAGATTGATGCCAAATTTGATTTCAAAAATAATACCACAAGCTTTGCAGATGAAAATATGAAGCTCGTTCATGCGGGTACCACAAAAATATTTTGCGAGTGTCAGCAAGCTTGAGGGACTTTTTGTGAATAATATGAGGGTGCGGGTAAGGGACTTAGTAAATTGATGGAATTACTATAACAAAATCTTTCTATCATGCTGCGCTTTTAGAATCTAAAACGTCAAAATTTTATGAAAACAGCATGATGAGAGCTTTACGATGCTTTGCTACAGATTCGTAGGTCATCCTCAACTTTTCGTATCCGACACTAGTTCAAGACAAAATATAAAAACAAAGTAAAAGTTTAATGAAAGTAAGTTTAAGAGGCAAATAATAAGAAAAAAGTATACTTCAGATCCTGGATACATGGAAGAATGATATCAGAGAATTCACTGTAGCATTTATCTATGGAGGAATCATTTGCTGCATATAAGTCATATTGAATACCAATGTTCAAGATTATAATTATTTGGATGATCAAGTTCTTAAAAATAAAACATAAATAAAAATCTACATATGGAATAAAAGGTAATCAACCAGTGCTCACATTAAGTTCTTGAAAAAGAGGAGAAAATCTTCGAATACTTGTGGTGAGTAGGCAAGAGATTTGGTAAAATGACAAATTTGGCACAAAGTCAACAACTCTAAAAGGAAATTAGATGATTATTTTTATTTTTATAAGGCAGTGTTATCATTCTTAAAGACTCATAGAAATACTTTAGAAATGGAGAAAAGTCTTCCTCGTGAACGTTTCCAAATATCAGCTGTGCATTCTGGATCCTCTGGAAATAAAAAGAAATTCCTTTCAATAAAAATTTGTTCCATGAAATATAATTTAGTTGAAACATTTTTGGCGATTTTAAAAGATTTTTAAAATTTTAGAGGATCGGTCAGCATTTTTCAAATGATATAATTAAGTTGTTTTGATGACATTAATCTTTTTCCAATCGTAGAAGTGCAGTTTCTTTTTTTGTACAAGAACCAAAGTCATAAGTGTTTATATCATACCTTGATTTTAAGTTAGTCGAGAACTTTTGTTACAGTTTCTCTTCATTATCTAGTCAGGATCATTTAACAATCCTTAATTTTTAACATCATTGATACTTATTTTGTGTATAAAATAATTTTAGAAACGGTACGTTGGTTTCGTGACCGGACACTTAGCCGAATTGACATTTCACAAAAAATGTAATCAATTTGACAAATTTTGTAGATGTTGCTTTACTTCCAGTAGGGTTGCAAGCTTGCGCTCTATACAAATCTGCAGTTTAATTTAATTTTATTTTCTTATTATTATTAACTTTTATACACAAATTATGTGATATTCTTTCCTTCATCAATAAAATTTTTAGTCGAAAAGTACATCTCAATCACTGAGTTATATGAACGCTTTTATGCGCATCACTTTTATTGTATTTTATTGAGTTTTAGCGTTTTAACGTTAGAACAATTTTATTTTATTGCTTGAAGTCTGAAAAAAAACGCAAATTGTATTTAAATTTTCGGTGAAATACCCGTCCTCCAAATGTCTGTCCGTAAAATTTTTGGTTAGGACCACTCGCCAAATGCCCAGGTACGATTGGCTAAACCCTTTAGTTTCTGAAATACCAATGACGCATTTTTACGGTTCTCATCCCTATCAATTTTAATTTACCAGCTCACTCAAATATATAAATTTTAGTCTTAATTTTGTGAAACTTTTGCTTTGAATTCAAAACGAAATACAAAAAGATTGTAAAAATACAAGCTAGCTCTAAATTGAGTTGTAGAAGGATTCAAACGATATCGAAGATAAACATGCAATATGTTGAACGTTTTCTCAAATTTAGGAAACGTTCTCAATGAATTTCAAATCAAGGTAAGACAGGAACTTCATTGAATCACTTGGTTGATTGAAATCATTTCATTACACTTTAAAACCTCTGGTTCTTCAACCCAAAACTAAGAAACTGCAATTCTATGATTGAAAAAATTAATGTCATCAAAACAACTCGATTATATCATTTGAAAAATGATCACATAGCCGAAAAAATTCCCACACGACTGCTTAGCCGTTCGGCGACCACATGTTAAAAACCATGTTATAGGATACGTATATCGATTTAAATGTCGTATGTCCAATGATTACAAAGATTGGACAATTGACTTTAAAAACAAACTAATGATTGCAAGCATATGACTATTGACCGAAAAACATCTATAGATTATATAGAGAATAGAACGGCATTAACAAACGTCATTAAACGAAAATTTTAATATAACGAAAATTTTGGTATTCCAACTCCCTTTATAATTAATTTGCTTTTTGCTACCTAATTGGCTCTTTCATTTCTTCACAATTACATTACAGGTTAGTCATGAATTCACTCCCTGTTCTTTAGCTTAGATGATAAATTATTTTCATCTAGTGACTTTTTTCCATAATTAACAACGGTCATATCTTGAATGAAAATCATGAAGAGATGGAAAGTGATGTCATAGATTCTCCGTGTTCTTTTTAATCTCTAATTTTCAAATATCAATCTGCTTTTCCTTTATTTTGCTACCTCGTTGGCAATTTTTGCTATGTTTTTGTATTAAAAATTTTAATTTTTCTGGTAAGATCTTATTTACTACCAATAGAACAATAGACTCATTTATTTTAATAAATCCAAAAATATTTAAGTTAACGTAAAAATAAATTACTATTTTTGATACTTCAGGAGTTAAATCACAAAGTGCATTGAAAACTTAAAGTTTTGATGAATTTATGAAACTTTAAACAATTATGATGATGAAGTATTACTAAAAATCAAGCTAATTATGCTTTTATATAAATGATATATATTTATTTAACTAAGTTTATTTATTTAAACAAGCATACTTTTATGAGGAAAATAATTACCAATAATTATAAACAAAAAATATATAAAAAAAAGAGTCCCTTGAGTTCTACTATATATCAAATGTTTAAAAAATGATAAGATAAGAAATGTAAAAAGGTATAAATAGCGAAATACATCAATAAAAATATTTTCAATGGATGATAGAAATTCTTCCTTTAGTAGTTCAAAGAAGGAAAAGTTCTTGATGTATAGCATTGCTAAAACAAGAGAAGGAAAGGAAGTTCTTGGAGAAAATTGAGTTTGTTCAGAAGAAAGGGAAGAAGATGACTGATGATTTTGACTTCTTTGTAGATAGAATTTAACAGTTTCTGTGTATGTAGCTAACAACATTTGATATACAACGCTTTCAACTTCACGCAACTCTAAACTAAGATATCTAAAAAACGGATAAAGAAGGAAATATTATGAAATAGGGATAAACAAAAGTTCCAAAAATCAAGTTAGTTAAGGGGACAATCATCCAGAAAAGTTTCAGAGGCATGGAGTAGTAATTGGTGATGATGGAGAAATTATAAAATCGAATTATGAAAATTTATACGCAATTTCAATTTTCTTTAGAGGTATTTGATCCATCTCATGTAAATATTTGGCACTTTTAGAATTTTTAAACATTATCATCTCCTATAACAAGGATTATTATGATAAATTGTGTTGTGTTAGTTAAAAATGGAATCAGAATCGATCTTCACTTCAGATAAGTTTACTTCAGACAAAGGAATAATATAAATAGAAATTGTATGTTCTCTTGTACTAATAAAATAAAAAGGTATTCATAAGTAGATAAAGATCATCAAAGCTAACCGTTGACGGCTAGTTGCTTGATGCTCAAACAACCACTTAGCGTCCGCTCAAACTTTATGGTTTGTACACACAAAGTGGAACTGGTGGCTTCAATAGCTTACAAAAAATATACATACCATCGCATTCATACAAATGTTACAAATTCCATTATCAAATGATATTTCTCACTTCTTGAGACAATCGACCAATCAAGCATCACAATATGAATTTTATTAATATTTTCAAATTTAATATGATGGCAATAGAATCGTTATGTGAGTGACAGCAACAGAAAAAAGATGCGTGAAAGAGAGAACTAAAACCTTAAATTTGAAAATGTTAACAAAATTTTACTCGTTAAATCTTTGGCTAAAAAGTATGAGTAAATTTGTTAATTTTTTGTTTCTAAATGCCCAAATTCTGCCTTTTACGATTCAAACAAGCATATTCATCCTTTAGTTTCTTCGAATCCATTCTTATTTCGACTTGAAAGGATAAGAGAAAGCGAGGCAACGTTAGAGATAAAAATTCAGTCATGATTTAAATCAGGAGTTCTAAGACTACTTTTGGACAAAACAAATATCCATTCAAGATTTATTAACTTTTATTTGCGTTCAAGTTTTTTATATTGATTGTGCTATAAATTAATATTTTATTTTTTAACTTATTTCAAATGTTTAGTAAATTTATTCGGTTTATTTTTTGCCAAAATATATCCAATGAACTTTTTACAGTTGGAGAAACATTTCTCATTGACTATGACTTCACTACTTACATCCTAATATAAAAATAATAAATTTATTTAAAAAAAAATTTAATTATGCCAACTAAGATAGTCAATTACCCAAAATACTTTTTAGCCTGTAAAATTTTAGATCACTCACTAAAATCTATAAAAATTTACATCTCCCATCGATGAGCTATAACGCTCAGATTGCGATATCCTGTTTAACCCATTTAGGACCAATGTTCCTATTTTGGAACATAAGTAATTTCATCTTCGTCTGCTTTTTTCAATGACTTTGAATACAAATCGTCTCGTTTTTTTAGAACGTCTCTTTGCTTGCTATGGGTTAAAATGTGACCCCCTTTTTTTATTTAAGCAGAAAAATGATTTAGTTTTATTAAAAAAAGGAGGAAAATAAATGAAATAGCGCTAAAAATGGAAAAGAAAAAGGAAGAACCTGAAACTAGTGATACCAGTCATTTCGCGCTGCAAAATTTCGTGAGCAGTGGAGAGCATGAGAAAAACTTGCAAGTACTCACCTTCAGACATTAAAGTTTGTAGACTCGATTTCGCGAGTGAAAATTTCCTCATGAGCTGCAACTTAAAAACTTGAACTGATATGAACGTAAAATAAATTAGCACGCGCAGCAACTGATTCAAAACAACGTTTTCAAGAATTCTATTTTATAGCGCATAAAGGATTACACCAAATGACGTACCTACCTTAAATGTCGCTCAAGTGAATGCTAATTTTGCCGCCCCTCAAAATGCCAAATAACTCTTCAAGACGCCCAAAATTTAATAATACAGGTATATACATGGGTATGGAAAATTGGAAAAGAGCGTAGCAATCCATTATTATTACTTTACTACTTGAGTCTAAAATATCTCGATTAAATTTTTACTGATAATACAAATAAATTCTGCGCCAGGGCGGACCGCCCCTCCAGCTTCGTTCTTGGTAAGCCACTGGATTACATAGAGGATAAAAGATTCATGTAATGTCAAAAATAAATAAATTTAGTCGTTTACTTCCTATATTTTTTTCAGAGCTCCACGGATTCTAACTATTTTCGGATCCACATATCTTTGTGAGGCTGCTTTTTCTATGCTTATTGCAATCAAGAATAGGTATAGAAACAGGCTTAATGTTGAAAGCGATTTACGTTGTGCAGTCTCTGGTATTCAACCACGCATAAAAGGCCTAGTTCGTAAGAAGCAATGTCAAATATCTCAATGATAATAATCAAATAAAATGTCTATATTACTAAAAGTTATATCAATATCTCACTAATTTACATTCATTCTTGATAAAAAGAATATATATTAAAAATATTTTTCATTTTTCTTGAAATTTTAGGAGGGAATTTAATGTGTCGATGCAAGGGGCCTGGAGAGAAAGGTTTGCTCTTAAAGGGGAGTGTTTTAGAGCGTTGAAAACATTGATTCTTTGAGAAAATTTTAAATCAAAATCAGATTAAAAAGTTACTTTTATATGTATGCAAGAGAGTTGTGAATAGTACACACATTCCCGATAAACGCGGTTGGTAGGGCCCAAGTCCAAGCGTTATAAAAGGAGAGGAAAAAAGACAATTCACACGGGGAATACCTGAAAAATGATAGAGTGTTGTCTAACCAATACAATAAATGAAAATACTTTATCATGGTACTATTGCGTCAGTGTCATCCCTTCATTACATTTAATGTTTCCTAGCCCGTATCCTTCCATGATAAATAAAGCGAATAGAAAAGTGCATTTTGATCAAGTTGCAGCGTGTGTTCAAAATCAAAAAACTTTTTTGAGAATCTTGAAATAATTCGTTCTCTTTATTATTAGAGACATGATGTAAAACTTTTTTTTACTTGAGACGTCTTCGAAAATTTTCAAGGAACTTCTTAAATAGTTAAACAGCTTAATTAACATATTGCACATATGAAGGAAGAATTATTAAATAATATTGAATGTAAAAATGTTGGAACTAGTGGGTGATAGTAAGAGCAAGATTCCCTACACCAAAAAATAATGTTGCCAGCTTGAAAAAAGTTGTGACGGATACTGATATTTAGTCATATGCATATCTATCAAAACAAATACAGGCATTTCTCTAGTATATGTTTATATTAAAAATATTCTTATAATTTTCTTCAGCACTATTTCAAAATTCGGTTTTGTTAGTCTTTCATAAATTTAAATAAAAAAGTTCTTTATATTTAAAAAATCTATTTCGATTAACGGAAAATAATTAATAGACATTGAATTGAGGTTAAGTTTTGAATTAAATATTTATCCTCTTTGAGGACTAAGATTTTAAAACTATATATTCATCTATATATTTGTATATTTTTTATATATATTCATGATTTTTAGATCATTCTGAGTGTACTCATGCATAAGAAAATTATATAAGCAAATCAGATAAATATTTGAGAAATAGGGAGAGCCATTGCTTTCTAAGCATTCTAGTTAATAAAAAAGTATGTACTTGAGTGAAAAAATGAGGAATAAGGTGACAAAATTTACCTCGGTTGCTTTACAGCTTCCAGAAGTAAAGAAATATCCTTTCTCAGGCCATTCACGTATGTCACGGCGCTGATAAATTCTTCAGATTTCAGGATGAGAACACGAGAAATTTCAGCTTCAATTTTGTCGAGAAGTTGCGAAAACTAAAAAAAATATTTAGTTATAAAGTTATGAATGCTGCACATCGCTTGAGCCTTTTTAGAGTAGCTAACGAGTTACCGTTTCACAGAAGAATTCGTTAATTTTGGAAGCGCAGTAATACATTTTTAGAATTAACTGATACGCTTAACAGTTCAAACGAATTCTACGGCTTTTAAATGTTCATTTTTATAAGCAGAAATTTTAAATAAAATTATATTATTATATTTTCCAATATATTGGAGTTAATATCCCAAAGTCAAACTTTGGCACTTCAGATAAGATAAAAATCAATTTTAAATATAAAAAAATCAAACATCTAAAAATAAAAGTTTATGAAAATTAAAATTAAGGTATATTTATCATTTAATTTTTTTTTGAAAAGCTCATTAGTCAATATCCTTGAAAATAAGCAGAAATGCCTAATAATTTTGGTATATTGAATTAGAAGTTCTTGTGTTAGGACCACATTTGAAAGACCTAGGTACTCCAAAATCTAAAACAGTGGTTCTAAAATTGAGTGACTAAAATTTTTTTTTTATTATTTAAACACGGATACATTTTAGATATCTTTTGGAGAGTAGCCAGAAAAACGGGACCTCAAGTTAATTATCAATTAGTTCGTTAAAATAATAACTATAAATAAGGATAATAGTATTATTGCTGTTCAAATTCAATTCTAATATAATGGTTTTATAAACATTCAAATGAAATAATTACGTGAGTTATATAGTTAAATGAGAGATCCAGTTTTCTGAGTACTTTCCATAGTAAGTTTCTTGTTTTACGGTTAAGTCTTAGAGACAAAGTTATTTATGCTAAACTTTAAAATTGTAAAAAAAGTCCCCCCCTCCATAATTTTGAGGTGTTTTGATATACATAAAAACGGTGTAAACATTGTAAAGATTTTTTAATAATAAATAAAAGATTTAAAATCTACTTCCAGCTGCTTTTTGGAAAAGTATAGTGGAAAATCAACAACTTTATTGAAATCTGGTAGAAACTTCTGTAGAGATTTTCTAGAAGTAAGTGTTTCAGATAACAAGTAGGAGGAAAAACTTTGTAAAAGATTTGGAGTAACTTAGCATAAAAAAATATTTAAGTTAAAAAATAAATATAGCGAAATTTTATAGCTGATTCCATTTAAATTAATAATAGTTAGTCCATGCGGTTAACTAGTAGTTAACTTCTCAGCCAGATATAAGCGTGAAATCATACACCCTTCTGCTATGTAGGTGAGAATTGCAGAATTTTATAAATTTTTTAACTATGTATATTGTATATATTATTATACTAAAATGTGCATGATTTTTCACATTGTTCAAATCTAGCATATTGAAAATAGAAAGGATAACTAATAAAATCATTAATCTATCGGAAAATGATGTGAGCTTGAACAAACTTAAACTGAATCATCTAGAAACACTGAAATATTTGTACTAATATAGACGAAAAAGTGCGTTAGAACCTAAAAAATGTAAGGCCTATATTTTAAAGCGTGCTACGACATTTCATCACACGACATTTCATCACACGACATTTCATCACACGACACTTCATCACACGACACTTTATCATAACGACACTTCATCACGCGACATTTCATCACACGACACTTCATCACACGACACTTTATCACACGACATTTGATTATACACGACATATCATCACAACCAAATGTAAAATAATTATTCGCCTACATTTACCACAACATCGTTGGTCTTATGATCCCTGCCACGAAAAATTTAACCTCCCTGTCGTACTCTGATACAGGGTATTAAGATATATTATTATAACTAACCCATTGAAGTTATGCTCATTTTATTAATATAAATACTGTAGACTAAGAATATAGGGTAAAATATTTAACTCAAAAATCAAAATTTAAATCTTCATTCAATAACATCTATTTTTATTTATAATTACTACGTTATGTCAAGTTAGGTTTGAAAAAGATCACTATAATACAAAGTATGCCTTACAACTGTTCCTTAATTTGTGTATAATATTGTTCATATTTTGTCAAAAATATAATATTTACAAATTCTTCAAAGAAAAATATATATTTCAAAGAAAAATATTTCAATTAAATGGAGTTTGCTTGCTTTATTAAAACTATTTGTCGATGTCAGATACGAGCATTAAATCGAGGGATTCCCAAAGAACAAATCCTTTCTATATAATTTTACGGTAGTGTATGGGTTTGCGGTAAATTGAGGGACGGTAATGCGTCTGAAAACTATATATATATCGTTTGGAAAAAAATTACAAAATGAAAGTACTATAATTTGATTTATTTGTATAAGAAATAATTTAAAAACAATAAAAATTGCCATACTTATAAAAACAAACTACTTACACGCAGAATACTGAATAGCTCTAAGGTATGTCATGATATCAGTCTGTTCGAACAGACTAGCTATGCTTTTAATCTTCTCCTTAATAGAAAGATATTTTTTATTAGTCGGTAGAGGTGCACCTGTTATTCCTTGAGTTAAATTCAAACGTTGAAAAGCAATATCTTTGTAAATACCGTTTAGGAAATACCAAATTGTTGGGTGGCTGCATTGGAATAAATATTGCAAAGAGTAATGCCATCCCTCTACAGCATTTGTAGTTCGAGCCACACCTTCCACACAATTTTCAAAATGATTCCACTTTGAAATAGGAAAAAGGGGATTCCTTGCTGCTCCATTTCTTCTGTATCCTCTTCTTATGTAGGTGTTTTCAAAGTATGTCAGAAGCTGAGTAACTTTATCATTTTCAGGCATATGTTCCTTTAAAGTGTCAAATGCATTTTCAACAAAGTTTGTCGGGACTAAAGAAAGTGCAGGTAAACAAAGAATCAGTGTGCTTAATTCATTATCACTTTCCATTTCGGATTTCATTCCCAACTGAATGGCTTTTTTATAAACATTCTGCGAAAGATGGAAAAAACAACCTTTGATTTCTGTGTTCGGAAAAGCATACTGAAATTCAGTCATTGCAGCTATTTCAAAATCTAGAAGAATTTGTTCAGGATTGGCACAAGGAACAATATTCTTCATTGCGTTAATCATTCTTCTATAAGTATTTCTACTTTTGTTTTTCAGAAGAGCATACATTCCTGCTGGATTACGCCCTTCTCCAAAATGAAAATGAAGAGTATACAACTGATAAAATAAACATGGTACAACTTTAAAAGTACCATCAGCAATCCAGAGTCTGGCACGTGACAAACAAGACACAACTTCATTATGTCCAAATATAATAATTCTTTCGGTATCGTCAATGCCAGAATCATACAATAAATTGTCTCTAAACTTACCTGTTATTTCAAAATTTGTTGAAGTTGGCAAAAGTGGTAATGTGTTAAATCTTCCTTTAGATCGTTGTAATGTTCGAATTAGGCTTGGCTTCTTTGGTATTCGCATCATGGATGAGGTTGATATATCTTGACAATATTCACTAGAGACAATCATTGGAGCTGCTCCAACTTCTTTCATTGCAATTTTCATTTTGTTCACTGCTAATTTTGCGCAGATTTTTTCTCTGTCCAAATAATGGGAATGTTCAGATTTGGGTGAGGAAATTACACGTTCTCCCAACGTTGTAATAAACGCATTACATTTCTTTTTTTGGTATTCTGAGCATCGCCAACGGATAGAATTATCTTTGTTTTTTCGATGTTTATAATATTCGCAATTATTGAATATTGCAGTTTCCTTTCCCTTGGAAGTTGTTCCAAACTTACAAAAATATTCAACATCATTTGTATCCATTTTAAATGTTAATAAGGCAAAAACTTTTATTTTGACATAAAAAAAATAGAAGGGAGTAAAAGTTAAAAGTAAAAGAGTTGAAGGTATTCTCAAGAAGAAAAAACTAACAAGGAAGTATTAGTGAGTAGAATGGGAAAATATTTAAAAGATTATCTATACAACAACCTGTAAAAATGTATCATATATACTTCAAGTTGTACACTTTTCACTTCCTGTTTAGCTGTTAAAGTATCTCATATATAATTAGAAGATTATCAACAGCATGCCCATGAAAAAGCTTATCATACCTAGGTAAAATTCTCCAGATAATATAATGCTTTAATACTTTTATCTTGACTATTTATCTATGCTGATGTTTTAATCTTTTACAACATATAGGAAATTGAAATGATAAAAAGCTTCTCTGATTATGTGATGAAGTGTCGCTATGATGAAATGTCGTGTGATGAAATGTCGTGTGATGAAGTGTCGTTATGATGAAATGTCGTGTGATGAAGTGTCGCGTGATGAAGTGTCGTTATGATGAAATGTCGTGTGATGAAGTGTCGCGTGATAAAGTGTCGTGTGATGAAATGTCATGAGACCATTTTAAAGATATTGAAATTAGCTTTTCCATAAAATCACAATATAATACATCAAGAGGTCAACTCGCACCAAAACCAACTAGCACCAAATCACTTTTACCAACGCGTTCCAATAATTTTAAACTAATTAGTTGGCTTTTGGTTGGTTGGTTAGTTAGTTAGTTAACCGGTTATCGACCACAGTTGACATATGTCGACTTTACATTAATAAAATCGTCTGCGTTTATTAATGCTTTTTAATACAAATCGTCTGATTATTCTGGTCGTTAACGGGTTAAATTAGATTGTTGGTGTGCGAGTTTAAACAAAGCAGAGTAAGAAGGTTCGCACACCCTAGTTTGGTGACCCTTGTTTTACACTAATCTATTTTTGTTTTATTAAAGCTTCAAAAATTCCCAAATTTACCCATTTTATCAAATGGATACTCAAGTAACTAATTGAAAAATTATCTAGCTAGCGCACTAATTAACTAATTGAATTGAAGGATAGTAAAATAAAATAAAATTGGAAAATTATTAAGAGGACACTTTGAAAACTTTATTCAAACGTTTTCGACGCGAATGTCTTTATTAGGTATATAAAAATTTTATTTGAAGATGTTAGCCTTTTTATTCATTTCAAGATTCTCATTTATAAATTTGTCAAATCACATCTTGGAGAAAATAAATATTTCTTATATTTCCTAATTCTACATAAAATAGGCTTTCATTTGATACCAAATTAAATTTAACAGTTTTGATTCGAAAAAATCCTCTTCACTGTGGAATTGCCCCGATAGAAGTGCAAAAAAGTGTCAGACAATAAAGATGCTGGAGGAAATAATGGAACAATTATATAAAGCAGTTTTCTAAAAAAAAAAGTTCTACACCACATAAGTCGCACTAGAGGGGCGTGTAAAAATTATATTATAAAACTTGATAAAAAAGATGGATAAAATAAGTTTGCATATTTATAGCGGCTTTAAATTTTATGGGTTAAATGAGTTACCTAGGCTGATTTTAGAGCGTATAGAGATAACAAGTTTAGAGTAAGGTAAATAATATCTTCAAAAAATGAGTGTGTCAATTAACGTAGATTTGGAATTATGTTACAAATGTTCAAGCCTTATATTTAATATTGAAAACCTCTCAATCTAGTAACGAATACACACACACACATCTGCGGGGTTAGGCAATATGGTCTAGAAATATTTAACAAACACTATTTCCGTTATAAACCGAACTAGACATGCACCGGATATCCGGCTGCTAATCGGAAACTTTTTCGTTGTCTGGTATCAAGTTTTAAAATATCTAAACGAATAGCATAGTTAAGGGAGGGTCATTGTCCTTCTAATTTGGTTGTAGTTTGGTCTCTGCTGATAACAAGATATCCTCAACATATGTGCCTTTAATATTTGCAAAAAAGAGATTCTCCCTTATATAGTATAATGCTTAATTCAGTTATGGTGTTTTTTGTGGGTCATTCCTCTGAGAGCCTACATCTAATTGGTGAGAAGTGACACCCGCTCTATCGATTCTTAATCTCCTATTAATACCTATCGAGCATGAGAAGTGCCTACATTCTTTGGCTTTTGGCATAAATATACCAGAATATCAGGTTAGGTTTTATTAATATCATGTAAATGAAACATCTAAATCGATTCACAAGAATGAGTTCGATATTCGTTATCGGTCCAAATCAATATCTCAGGCATTTTTTATATCCATCATTTTTTCCTAGATTTTATAACGTAGAAAAAAATGGTCTGAATTAATTAAAAAAACTTTTAACAAAATTAAATTATTAACTAAAATTACTACATCCAATATATCAATCATAATACGAAAATATTAAAAGACAGTGTAAAATGGTAAATAATTTATTACCTGTCTCATTTTTAGATATGCTCGAATTCTTTACATGTAGGTGAGAGGAATTTTTGTATTTTTTTTTCAGCTGTCAAGAAAAAATATTATGAATAGCAAGTAGGATAAAGGTAAATCATTAATGAAATATAAAATAAAGTGTAAATTTACTATCTGTGTTAAAATTTTATCATCCAAACGTTGTCAGGTTGTATGTAGTGTCAAAGTGTCCACGACAAAACACAAACAATAAGGGCCGGACAATTAGGGGCCGAATTATAAAAACACAAAGCAGAAATATCTATATATTACAAAGTAGTGCTAAGTAAAAAAAAATTTAGGGTGTGGGGGAGGGTGGCTCGGGAGAACGCTTTAACGGATAAAAAAAATTTCCAGCCATATAAAAACATTTCTAAAGCCTGGGTATTCAACTACTATGTGTAAAGTAAAACTTTTCCTAAAAATTTGCCATTTAAGAAATCAAATTGAAAATAAATTCATGGGTGTCTACAAATTTTTTTCTTTACACACCGCACTATTTTGTGCGAATCCACTCCTAAAACCATTTAAAACAGATTATTTAATGATGTACCCCACTTTCAAGGGGTGTCTCAATCAATGAGTGAATGCCACTTTATTTTTTCATATAATGAAAACAAGGCAACAGAAGAGCATGTGATTGGCGGGTTGTGTTTCTCAACTTCAAACATGAGATGTTCTTTAATGTTTCTTGTTTATGAACATAAAATGAAAAAATTCAGGGCTAAAACTGGAAACATGAAAGCTGATGAGTTTATAGTAATGTGTGCTCACAAGCCAAACAAGTCTTTTCATGATATAAAATTGAAAAATTATTGGTGGAGCGAAAAGCTTTTTCACCATCTTCTACCAGGATGTGCGTCCCTGATATAACGTCACCCTTAATTTACACTTACTAAATAACGTATACACTGTAAGTAAATAATGCTCAAGAATACAATTTAGAATGTTTGGTTTTCTTTCTTATTTTTCCTTGGTCGACCTATTCCAACTTCAACGTACCGCGATTGGACATATTTAATCTAAAACTTCAAAAGAAATCGCGGTACTTTCCTGTTTTCGCCCCACCACCCCAAAATGTTATAAAACATGTATTAAAGTACACAAATGTATTAAAAAAACAAGTGAAAAATCTTTTAATCTGTAGGTGGATAAAATTCAAAAAGGTTTTGATTAATGATATATAGTAAGTTTAATGTAGGTTAGGTTAAAACAATACAAGAATATTTATCGTGGTAGAAGAGCGATGGGTGGTGGGGCGATAACAGGAAAGTACCGAAATCGCTTCTTACAAAAATTTTAGTTTGATTGTCCATGTTTATTTTTCTAAGGTTTATGAGCGTCCAAAAAAAGATTATTTAATCTCTTGAATTATTTTACTATGCTCCTCCTAACCCTCAAAGGTATACCCTGTAACATTTTGTTTAAGAGTTTTTTCAGTTTTTCTCAAAAATTATTTTGTTACAATCAATTATATTTTAGGAGGATAAAAACATATTTATTTTAAACAAAATTACTGAATTTAATAAAAACTTGCTGATATTCAAAGGAAATATTTTAGTTTTTACTTATAATGTACACGTGTAACATTTTGTTACAATTACTTTTAATCTCAGCTGTGATTCATATTTTAAATTATAAAATACATTTGTGCTTTTTAAAATTAGTACATGTAAAAGTTCGAAAAACACTGATATAGATGATTCCAACGGTGTTGATGATGATGATAATGGTGGTCGTTATATTACTAACTTTGAAAACTGTAGTAATAATAGTAGCCTTTATGAAGAAAGTTTTGATTCTGTATCAGAATCAGACAAAGAGAAAAATAAAAATGTAGAAACAAACAGGAACTGAGTAAAGAAACAAATGGAATAAAGTATTCAATGCACCATTTCCCAAAAAAAGACGTGTTCGCAATATATGCCATACAAAAAGTAGATGCTTATTTTACCACAAAAAAAGAATCTGATTATTTTCAATGCTTCATAGATATATTGTAACATTTTATTACACATATACGTTTTTTAATGCTAATTTTCTTGTACACTTAAGGGTTAAATCATATTTTAAATTGAGTAATGGGATCATACATATATGATGTAGCAAATTCTAGTTGCACTACATAAAAAATAGAGCAGTGGGGGTAAAAAAAATGCCAGAAGAAGGTTGGGAGAGGGAGGGGTTAAAAAATTAAAATTTTATCGAGACATCATTTATGTTTGATCCATATAACATTTTCTTTTTTTTTAAATAAATTATTTATTCTTTTTTTAATTGAGTATTATCTGCAGTAATATGAGCATATAAACTAAAAAATATCTAGTCACACATAGAAGATTTAATAAAGCTATGCATATATAAAAATAGACATACCTTATTAAGAAAGGATATGTAGTCATCAAAGATTTCTAAATTAGAAAAATTAGAATAAAAAATAGGGTTTGTTTTTTCAAATCCTTCTCCATAAATACTAGAAAAAATAGAGTTTTTTATATTAGATCTTGGATCATTTATTGCCTCAGTTATACATTGCAAATTTAAATTTTTAAAGTCCATTTAAACTTTTAAACAAAAGATGTCGAAAAATAAAAAATGGAAAAATAAAAGAAAATTAATTAAATTATAGTCTTATTTTTGAGAGGTTTATATATTACAAATAATACATACTTATGATATTTTTATTGATTTTTAAATTAATGTCAATTCATTTCTTCATTTTTATTGAAAGACATGAAAGCTAGAATGATAATTTTGAAAGAAATAAAGAATTATCATTATTTTATAAGAAATTAAACTCATCTATTTGGTTTCTTATATATAATTATTATTATTCATAAATCTGTTTATTTATCCTTATTTGGTCTAGTTTAAAATCAAACTTTTAAGATATCTTCATATCTTTCAGATATAAAATTTTTTTTTTATGTAAATTTACAATATGATGAAAATATTCACTCTAAATTTACTAGGCCCGCGCTACCTATATAATTTTGGGGCACGTGCCCCCCCCCCCTGTATTAATCTTTGCCCCCCCCCCCCTAAAATTTTTGGCTTTGCCCCATGCACTTTTTAAAGGAAAAATAAATAAGCAAAAATTGTACACAATAATCTTATATAAATGCTGGTGTATGTGTGTGTATGTTTAATATGAGATTTCTATAGGTTTTTATACAGAAGTACTTCATGCTTTTCAGCAAATTAATATAGGATATAAAGTAATATAGGAAATAAATTTTTTGCAAATGTGTTTCTTTATTAGCTATAAATTTAGCTTTAGCGCTGGCACTAAGTGAGGAAGTTGTTTAGGGGAAAAGATGGAGTATATAAACATATTAACAATTTGAAAGTTTAATGAAGAACAGTAACGTGCTTAAATTTGTAAGAATTTTAATCTATTATTTTTAAGACTTATTAAAATTAGCTCAACCCTCATATTAAAAGCATAGGTTAAACGGGGGAATTTTTAATTTTTTAACTTCAAGAGTTTATTTATATTTAATGTTTTCCAATTATACCGTTTTTAACATATGTTACCATTTTAGTCAACAATTCAATGTAAAAGAAGTAAAATTTTAGTTATATTCTTTTTTAATAAAACAATAACGATTTATTTTAAAAATTTCATATAAAAAATGGATAATAAAAATTAGGTCAAAGGAGAGATGCAAAGTAAAAACCCAATTCCATCGAGATACAAAGATTATCAAAAAAAAGTATAAAAATGATTAAACTAGAAAGAGATATAACAAATCAAAGGAGAAAATAATATTAAAATCATATTTAACTTTTTAAATACACCTCATATTTTCCGCAAAATTCAAAAGTCTAAAATCAAAGTCTAACACAGCACTAATTGCTGAAAGAGGCAATATATTTGTTAACACACTTAACTGTATTTAGTATGATTTTTCAACGGACTTCTGAGTTTAATGGTTTCAAGAAGCAATGTGTGTGCATTTCTTGTATTGTAACGATGGGAATTTGAATTTAAAGAAAAAATCGTAAAAATGGACTGTCTGAAAAAACAATGCATGGAAATATTAATTAGAAAAACACCTAGGAGCATGTTGACACTTTTTCTTTGTTCGCTGGACGAAAAAACTTAGCATAATAAATTATTTTTAGGTATTGGGAGGGAAAAACTTCTTAAGAATACTGATATATCTAGATTTACAAATGGAATCAGCACCTTTAAAGCCAGCTTTCCAATATCTGGATAGGATTGTGCCATTTTAATCCAATTGCTACAGGACACTTCACGGAAAATATGTTTTGCACCCCCATCATTAATTAAATCAATGAACTGTAACAATTGCACATGTTCCTCATGATAAATAAATTAGCAATAAAAACTACCGAAAAAAACAAATACCACGCTTTCATATAATATATAAATATATAATAGGTATAATCAGAAGCGTAGGCAGATAATCATACCTAGGGGGGGGGGGGGGGGGGGTTTATATATGAATTATTGCATTGGGCGTGACTGGCAATCATAGCTACTTTTGGAGCGACGTGTAATATGGATTAACGCATAATTTTTTATAGCTTTATTTAAAAAACTAAAAAAGATTTATCAATTGATAATAAGGTCATATATGAAAAAAGTTTGATAAATAACTGGAAAAATTTTTAGAGGCCAAATATCTCACGTCTTTTTTCATTTCTGCTTGCAAACTCTTTAGCAAGAGATTCAAGGAACATATTATCTAAAAGAACATGGTGACTGTTACAGATGGCTACTGCGTTGAGCCTTTTCTGACTCATAGTACTTCTCAGCTATGTTTTCAGTCTTCTTAAAGTAGAAAAGCTGCGTTCGCATTCGCTAGATGTAACTGGGCATATCAAAAGCAACTTCATGAAGGTAGCTACATGTTGAATGAATCTGTGGACTTCTGGTTTCATGCTTTTGTACGCCCCTCCTGCTTGTTGTAAGCTGTTTACTTTAGTCGTTTGTTGAGACATAGCCAGCTGTACTTCTAGGGCATCTTTTTGCAGCTCTAGATAAGTTTTCACTAATTTTTCATTAATAATTTTGCCCAAAATTAGCATATTTTCGAGAACTTTGTAAGTTGTAAGATCATGCTGTGTTAAATCATACATTTTTTTCACTTTTAAAACTTGCAGGCAACCTACAGAGCCAACAAGTTGGACAAAGGGGACGAAGTGTAGAAAAGTTTATAGGTTGATTATCAGAAGCGCTATCGTGTGCAATAGCTTTTAAGAGATTCTAGATATAATAATAATTACTTAGCAATTGAAAAATGAAGATAACATATAAAAGTATATTTTCTAAAAATTTTAAATTACCTTGAACTTTCCAGATTTTTAAATATAACACCCAGTTCATGAACCCATTGGATGGCATCTTGAATATCAATGTTAGCAGAGATTGCATGTTGCACGATCAGATTAGATGCATGTGAGGCACAGTGAAAGTTCAAGGCAAGAGGTTGTAACTCTTTAACTTTTGCTTGCTATCCTTTGTACTTACCCATCATACGTCTGAGCTCTCAAATTGGCATTTGACAGTGAAAGGCGTGAGATAACGCCCTTGGTTTTCGATTCGCATAAATTCAACCCCGCTTAAATTTCTTGATTTACAGTATATTTTAATTTTATTCTAAAAATTCTACAAATAAGCACATATGTCAAAAACATTTTACGTAAGCACTTCCGTTTGTGTGTATGTGCGCTAATAAATGGACGGAGCTAGAATTGACTGTACAATAGAACGCAGCTAGCAGTTACATTGTGGCGCTTTCGTAGTCCCCCTAAAACCCCTTCAAGGTCCACTAGGACCCCATCTTGAGAAGCGCTGTTCTAACAACTTTGGAAGAGGAATGAATAGAAGATTGTACAAAAGACCACGTAAAGGAGTGATTTGTTGAAAAGAGGTTGGTTGGCAGATGTCAGATGACCAGGTTTTTGTTCATGAGTATTTGAATGATGAAGGAATTCAGCAAACATTACAATGGAAGAACAGACTCGTTAGGATGATGAGAAAGAAAGAAAGTAGAGCGCATGCAACACTAATCAGCTACCGCTTCATTTGAGAATTGTATTTCAAACATTGCTATGGACGGCAGAGACTCACGAAATCAAATTGAAGAAATGTTTTCGTTATACAAGCGTGTCCAAACACATTTGTTTTGCGTATGTGAGAATGTACTGTATAATAATTTTGTGTAAAATTTTTTTCAAAAAGTACATTGTAAAACATCTTGCAACTTATTTTAAAAAATGGAGGGAAATAATATTCTCAACTAAGGGATCATACGCCACAGATGAAGGGGGGGCAGAGTCACGCAATTTTTAGATGCTTTAGGATGCTGAAGGGAAATGGGTAGTTGTGAATGGTAAACCATCCCTACATGTTTTTTCCCGAAGAGTGCTTATTTGTATTTTAAAGTGTTTTTATTACTTGAAAAGGACAATTTGAAAGCTTTTCTTAACGACTTTGAAAGACAACTCCATTGACTTGAAATTGATAAAAGGAGGAAATTCAAAATTATTTTGCTAACTTTTAAATGTTAAAAAAAGATGAAACTGGATACCTAAGAAAAAAATACACGTTAGCCAAAGATACGAGAAGGAATTTAAAGTTTCAAATTACTTGTGCTCTTTTACAAGAACTTCTTTTGAATTTATGTCTTTTAAATACTGGAATTGTCTAGCTTGCATCTCATAAATGATTTTGAAATTGAAAGTTTTAAATGCAACCTCATCAGGGGAAAATTTTCCTATAAATACAGCATTTGTAGAAAGCAATAAGTTTAAATTCGAAAAAAATATATTGTAAGATCATTCTTAATTAATATCTGTTCATATTAAAATTTTATGATGTATATGAAGTTCTTAAACTCCACCTTTAAAAAACTAATTTTAACGCATTACAATTTAACAATTTTTTAATGGCCATAGCTACAGGGCTGGCCTTAGTGTTCGCGGGGTCCTATGCAAAATGTATTGCGCGGGGCCCAGTGTGGGTAGGAAAAAAGATTAAAAGTAAGAAATTAGATTATGAAAAAAAGAAAAGGGATTTGTTTTATTACTTTTTCATTAACACAAAATGACGATCAAAGTAACTTTACTTTGCGAACCTTGCATTTAGCGAAATCATACAATATATCATCAAAATGAAAAATGAAAAGCACGGTGCCCACTGCGGCCGCATATGTTGCAGTGGCCTAATTTCAGCCCTGCATAGCTATACAACATTGATATAAACATCAAAATAACTTCACTTAGTTAACTTTTTAAAAAATATCAACAGCTCAGAATAAATTGAGGTATTCGAGACAATACTTCCAAAAAGATTTCTACAAATGTGAATAAAAAACTTTGGGTCTTTTCTTTTAGACGGCCACATCAAGTAATCACCATTTGGTCTGCCTTTTATAGTTATGTCCTGTTGCTATCATATTAATAACTATAATTAATTAATAAATAACTTAATAAATAAATATAATTAACTATAAAAGGCAGACGAAATGGTGATTACTTGATGTGGCCGTCTAAAGTCTAAAAGAAAAGACCCAAAACTTTAAAAATATTTCAAAAAGTATGCATTTATCGTTATAAAATAGTTTGTCATGCATATTCCTAAGTAATTACGGCAAGCAAATTTCTTATACTCTCCATTCAAATCCCCTTGCTTACCCCAATAAAAAGTTTTGTCACCTCTTTTTGCTGCATAAGAAAATTTTCTTCATCTCTTTTTAGTGAAGTAGTTGCATAGTAATGCTTTTGCTGAAGTTAAGTTACAAAGAATATAAGAATTTTTGTTTAGTGGATCTGAAATAATATTGTACTTAAGTTATGAAGGTTATAAAAATTTGTATTTATATAAAAAAAAATCAACCATGTGTTTTCTAAAGAAGAAGGACCTGTTAATCTATTAATTAAACAACGAGCTAACCTCTTTAGGCTTAATTAACTATTTATTTTACTAACTAACGATATCTTTTTCACTATAAATTATTCATCTAGCGAACCATCTAATAAATTGAAATGTAACCTCATTGAGTTAATTAGTTGATCAGTTACTAAATAGTTATGACTAAGTTCGTTTTTATCTTCTAACATAACTATGTATATTGTCTTTATCATACTAAGTTATGATATTGTAATATACATTTAAAATCAAAAAAAGTATAATAGGCCTATGTAGCAAATATTCAACTTTTCGAGCATTTAATTCTTTAAGAAATTTGTTGTTATAAAATTCATTTAAAACTGATGATGGCTTCATAAGAGTCCGCAAAAAGGGAAAAAATGTAACAAATAGTTTTCAGTCTGAATCATAATAGAAAAGTTTGGTGTGATTACCATTTAAGAAGTATATAAAGGTGATTATAAACATTATCCAAATAGTTTGATTTGAAAAAATTATATAACTTTTACATTTGATGATAAATATTCACAAAAAAAATAATTCTATTGGTTTTTTAGTGAAATCCAGTAACTTACAGCTGTATCTCAGATAACTTGCAAAAAAATTATAAAGTTGAGTTGATTTTCCTGTTTAAAAATTGCAATTAAGTTGTGTAGTTTGCTAATTTTGGGAGTGTTTGGAGAAAGGATTGATTATGGAAGTTTGATTGTGATGTTTTTAAAGTCTGAGAGTTTAATCGTAATGAAGGAAAAATGCGAGAAAGCAAAAAACAGAAATGATTCTGCCAAGCCGTGTGCGAGATGTTCTCCAATAAGAAACAGTGATTGGCTAGGTAAACTCTGAAAACAATATCGTTAACATCGTTTTGTAAAAATAGATGACGAAAATTTTATTATCCAGCAAAAAGAAATGACAAAACTTTTTAGTGATGTGGAGGGAAGGAAGGAGATTTTAATGAAGAGTGTATGAGGAAAATGAAACAAAGAAGAGATATAGCAGTTTATAGATAGGCCCGCACGGTTTCTCAACCGAGGTCCACTTGGATCCTAGGGGTCCATATAATTCAGGGGGTCCACAGGCGAAATATTATAGATTGTGGGTCCACAATAATATTTTGGTGGTCCATGAAGAAAACCATCTCATAACGGTTCTTATTATAAAAAGTTCGCAATAGACTTGACATCGTAAAAAGAGGTGCTTTAAGACTAGCATTAACTTCAATGCAACCAGATATAAAGAATCTCGTTGAGCAGCATCAACCACAGGGATCTCATTAAATATCTTTCTTTTTTTATTATAAAAATTGTATTATAATTGAGTTGCATTAGATTTGCTTTCATTTCAATATGAATTCTAAGTATATACTATTTTCTTTATCATAACTTCAATAATTTAATTAGTGAAAAATATTAAAATTTATATTATTTTGTCCAATTTTTATTAAGGGGTCCACCAAGAAAAAAAGAAGTGAAAAGGGGTCCATGAGTAAAAAAAGGTTGAGAAACACGGAATAGGGCAAACGAAAGGACTTTATGTGAGAGAGAGGCAAAATTATCAGCATAATTCCAAAGACTGCTGCAAATCTCTTACAAACACTAATGATATCTTGAGAAACCTTTGCCTGGTTGAACACAGGGAGATAAATGTAGTTTTCATAACGCGCCAATTTTAGTTATTGAATTGTCATACATCTACCCAAAATTAGTTTTAACTAAGTGATATTTTAAAACCGGGAGGCACTTTTATCAACAATAATATAGAGAAGCATATTCGGATTTAGAGGTGGACGGGGCCGACGTACGCGCCACCCCCTCCCCCCAAATTAAATGAGACCTGTTACAAAAAATTTAAAAAACATTTGCAAGTGTCTTTGACTTTCATTTAATACATAATGCTTTGGTTAAACTATTAACCATATACAGAGTTATTAACATATATCTAAAACGATTTGTTTTAAAACCCTATCATTAAATTTATATGCTTGAAATTTGAGTTCTAGTTTAGTAAAATCCGCCCCCTAATGCCAATTTCTAGATCCGCCCCTGAGAAGCATAAACAAATATGTCTTTTAAAAATAAGTGATATTGGAATACCGACGGGCAATATTTTTAACAAAAAACCAATCTTCAATATTTAATTCTTAATATGTAAAGTTGTAACTGTCATTGAAAACTTTATTAGACTCAATACAAAAAAATTATCAAATCCATCTTTACACTTATTTCAATAGTTTTATTCTTCACACAGATGGAAAGAATCTATAGTTTATGGTATTTGAGTAAACAAACATAAATAAAATTTTACCAAAAAAAAAGTAATAAATATCACAAGCTAATTAAATGCAGTTAGTGTTTCCTTAAAAATAATTTACAAGAAAATAACTCGTTTGAGAAAAGAATTAAGATATGATACTTTGGGTATTTTGAAATTTAGGCACAGCTAAAATAGCAACATGTATAAGACAAAAAAATGGATTCAAAATAAAACCAAAGCGGGAATTTTTGGTTGTTTGGCATATACTTGGTGAGGCATCATTAATCTGTTTATTTATTTATCATAAATTGCTTGAACAAACTCCAAATTAACTTGAGTGCTTTTATTCAGATAAAATATTCTCTAATATGGGTGAAATAAAGTTTGCCAAATCTGGTCTTCCAAACATATTGCTTACTTCTCTAATGATTTCGCGCTTTGCATCCAATTTCAAGAGTTGGGAGTCAATTGCACGTTTTTTTGAGATTAAGAGAAGTTGATCAATGTTCAGAGCTATTCGGTCGCGCTTCAACAAAAACATCAACTCATTGACTGGCATTCGGTACTTTGAGAACTCGTTCAGCGTCTTCTTCAACAAGTTTTCACTAAGCCCATGGTATGAAAAGAGAGCGTCAAAAGGAAGTGAATCAAAGAAGGCTTGTCCGGGTAGCGAACTCAGACACTTTGAGTAGCCATTATGGCAGTTATAATACACATAGTCGTTCAGATTGTTCCCATATCTCTTTTTCACGAGGATTTTGCGCCTAGAATTTACTCTGGCCCACGTTTTCCTGCATTTCAAGTCTTTCGCGTTACAAGGATTCTTCCCAAGACTCATGCCTTCTTTATCATCACCACCTTGCCCATCGTTATCCTGCTTTTCAACACGCATCCTTTTTTTGCTCTTTCTTTTTTTGTATATCTGCTTAAAGGCGTACTTTTTATTTTTGTCTTTGTTTCGTTGTAGCTTCAACTTTAAAAGGGTATAGCCCCTCTTCCTAGGATTTGAATTCCCTTCAAGATTCATACTTCTTGACATTTTAAGATCTTCCATGATCTTTGATCGTATATTTTTTAGGTTGGCGTCACTCGCTTTTATCGGATCATTTGATTCTTCTTCACTTTCAAAATCGTAAGGTTGTTCTTTCTTTCCAAAATTTAAAATACTGCTACTTTTAACATAGACTTGAGGGCTGCTGAGATAGGCAAAGAAACTCATGAAAAGCAAGACAGCCATTAAAAAAAACAATTTAACAGTTTTAGGTAACTTACAAATCGAGGCAAGCAAGTCAATCATCTCCTTAGGTCACTTATTATTCTAAATGATCTCTTAAGCTGGTTAATACAAACATTCATGCTTTTTAAGCTTCACTAATTGATACGTTATACAGATAGAGATATATCACATTGACCAAAGAAGATTGAAAGTATCAAGCATCCAGCCTTCCACTAAATGGTATACGTAGAACAGTCTTCATTACTTAAATATTTAAGTAAACTGAATGCACAGATATAAAATTGTAATAATGACTTAATTTCATTGTTACCTGTCTATTCTTAAGTCACATTAGCATTACGTGTAAACATAAGTCCCTGACTCCTAATACAACATATGACTTTTGTCGTTTGCACATTTTTCTCCTAGAACCCACTAAGCATGTAGAGTAAATACTCGTCCTTTACTCACATGTTCTTAAATAATGTCATTTTCTCCAAGTTTTCACAGAGTGTATTGAATTTGTAATATAAGTTTTTTTAGTTGGTTCATTTTAAATACGCTCTTTTTCTATCATATATTTTATAAATGTACTTTAAATTGATCAATACTAATATTTTGAATCGTGACCCGTAAATTTCACCCCATTTAAATTCTTCCCAACTCTTTCAAATTCTCTCCTGATATCTGCTTTCTAAATGAATTTTAATCATTTTCTATATTCTAACCTATATGTAATAAAATCTATAAATAATTGACAGTTAACTATTTGTATAAAATAGTTATGAACTATAAGTATGAATCCATGTTGCATATATTCAAAATTTTGCTTTTTTTTTTTTAAAATCATCAATTTGATTCAGATAACATAAATTCAGTCCCGTTGTTAGATATTAAACAGAGGGGTACAGAGCCAATTCCAAAGAAAACTTATTTAGTTTATTCAAACTTTGAAAATAAATAATCAAAGTTAAAACTAGTGTCAACTTGTGCAACACTTAGAATAATGCCACTTTAAGAGTTCATATAAAAAAGTTTGAATTTCTGGAAATATATTATTCAAAATTACTTTTATAGTAGTACTTGATATTGGTACCAACAACTTAAAGAGATAATTAGAAAAAAAATCGTAGCGCCTTTATTGATAATACCAAATAATTTTTATCGCCCCCACCCATCTACTTGTTTAAATTTACAAGCATAGTCTAATTGAGTTAGATCAAGCTTAGTCAAAGTTAAAGAGGCAACGTTCAACACTCTAATACTTCGATGCACAAGCTGTAGAGCTTAGAGATTGTCAAATGGGGTAAATTTACGACTTGGAGGTAAAAATTGTTCAGTAAAGGGTAAAAAAATATGTAGTTTTAAAAGTATGGAGTTAATTTTAGGCTTAAACTAGCAGATACATTTCATTACTAACACAGCGTCCTTTACGATTACTTATTCTTTTATGACAACATACTGGTTGTGAAGCAGGATTTTCAAGCTTATTAGAAACAAAAACAAAGTTTAGGAACAGATTGAAAGCAGACACACGATATGAAAGTAACATTATCATCAACTCCCTCTCGCATAAACAAACTTGTTGAATCACTGAATCAGAATAGCTCCTACTATTATTCGTTCCGGTCTCCATATTTTTTGTTATATATATTTGCTATAATTTTAAAAATATTTTTCTATAAATAACTTTCCATTTTTTGTCCTAAACTGTCATTTTATCTTGTTTCAATCCTGTGGTACAAAGGTAAATCTAAAGGTAACTATTATTATGCAAGACCACTAAAATTTTTTTTATCTGTTTATCATCTTTTTTGTGTGAAAGTTAAGGGCTACCCATTTTCTTTTATTATTACAAATGGATATATGAGGGAAGAATTATCAAGAACCTTTGATCTATTGGAAGCTTAATTGTATCAATCCCTTTTTAAAACATGATGTTTTTTCTCAATTTGTAACAAATCTGATTAAATATAGAGCAAGCTTTATTATAAAAAAACAAATTTTTACAATGTTGTCTCCTACATTAGGTCAACTTTTTTGTAGCTATAAAAGCCATTCGGTAGTTATGACCTTAACAAAGATAAAAAAATTTAAAAGTTAATTAGAAATGTTTATTTTGATATAAAAGAATAAACATTAAATATTTCACGTATTACAAGTAAGACAAATGCAAAGCCATTAGTTTTTCAGACTTTATCGTAGGGGTCCTATAAAACCTATATGGACCACTGAGATAAAAACTTGAAAATGCACAAAATTTTGTTAGATTTAACTTATGCTCAAAAATCGTTTAATCTGTGAAAACCTTCTTCTTTGAACATATTCCTTTCTAACTAAAAAAAGTTAGGGATTCTATGCAATCCTATTGTTTTTTAGTGATATGGTGACAAAAATCAAGGTTATATAATTCTTAAAGTTTAAGTATATCTTTCAATACATTATACTGACATATCATGATTAGTGTTGATTTAAAAGTGGGGTATTTTGAATAAAAGAATATTAGAGCTAAGCATAATTCCAAATAAATGCTAAGAAATGGTATCTAACTGAGGGATTCTGATGCTATCATATGAGTGAAACATATTCAGCATTTTCTTCCTGCCAACAAAATAAACTAAAAGCTCTTCTTTTTCTCTACTGAAAAATAAAACAATAGTTATAGAATAATGAACTTATTTGATATACTAAAATTACTTAGATTAAATTATACCATGAAGAGAAATACAGAAGATTAAATATCTTGAAAAGAAATAACAGAATTGATCTAATGACAATTTCGAACGGATAATAAATGATTTGTTTTTAGCAATAATGAATTCTTTCCTTCCTTGATTGCGATAACGACAATTAAAAAACATTTTCATCCAATCATGTCTCAGTTTTTGTTGAAAAGCTGCCCTCACACTACATATTATCACCTATATAATTATAACATAACCAATCCAAGAGATATTTTAAGTTATTATAGTTCGTAAAATTCACTACCATAGATCTTATGATTTCAAAAAAAAGATACTTCAAAAGATACCAAAAAACATATCTAAAAAATTTTCATCGATTATAATTTTTTTTGAATATAGGTGAATCAAATCTTCATATAATATAAGTTCTAAATCAAAATTCTCTGCTTTCTCATTTTGACAAATGTCATCTATGCATTCAAATATTGTAGTTTCAGAATGTTTTTCTATCATTTGCAATACTTACTTCATTTTTTAATTTTCATTCTCAATAATAAAAGTAAATGCAATTTTTTTTATTTTGTCTTCTATTTTATTTGAAGAATATTTTAATATTTTAAGACCGTGATCTATTTTTTTCACATTATAATCAACAAGCGAATATATTCTCTAAGAACAACGGTAGAAGCTAAAACATTAATGCAAGCATAATCTATAAGAGGTGTTGAGTCGGTCTAAAATATCCTATTTTTTAAACCGACTCCAAACTTTTTTTCCCAATTTTAGGTTGTATGAATTGCAACCCAATGCCGGGAATAGCAAACCTATATCCTCAAGTCAATCGTATGTGCACATTGAAAAAAATCAAGCAGAGCGCTTCCTTAAATTCATTTCAAGAGGCGAAAAAGCACTTCGTCCCAAGATAACTTTAACCCCGAGGCATATCACTATTAAATTCTGAATTTTTTTTTATAATAAACAAAGTTTGTTACACATACACACCTCAAACCTTTTTATGAGCGCATTAAATCTCATATTTGACTTTTTGCAGAATAAATTAAGTTTGGGGTCTCAATATTTTTTAACAATGTGGGCCACTGTAAGTAACTTTCGGAATTTTATGCTGGATTAAAAAGAAAAATCACAAATGTGTTCTATGTTGAGTTATGATCTGTTATTTTAGACTTTAAGAGCATTTTTCTCTTTTAGTAGAAGTATATAAGGATGAGCTAATTTAATTTATCTAGATTCATTTTTTTGAATTTTACTCTATTTATGATTTAAAATTTCAATTTAGATTGATTCTCAAAGAGAAGGCCCCTAAAGAAAACTTCAAAAAATTTCTAATTCTTTTAAATCAAGAAGTTATGAAGGTCTTCTTAAAAATAATGCTATATATAAAGTTGATTGTCTTTGTGAAGCATCATATATAGGAAGAATTGATAAAATAGGATAAGAGAGCATGTTTTTTTCTGGAATATTGAATGGTAGCGTGATGAAATTTATTTCTTCAAAAGAAAAGCATCTGATTGATAAAAAGTATATAGAAGAAATTTCGCTGTTACAAAATTTAGACTGTTTTGTTCTAGTTTGAGGCATGACTCCAAGAATTGCTGAAAGTAGCCTAAAAAAAGTTTTCTCGTAATTTGTGCAAATTTTTGATTCAAAATTACTCTAATACTTATATTTAGAAATTTTATTGACCTTTTTTAATTATATAGGTAAAGGTATCGTGGGTGTTTTCATTGAGAAGGCACAATTGCGCAATGACATTGAGGGAGTTGATGTGACCGATCAATGATGATATTATTTTTCCGTAAAAAATTAATTTAGAAATACAAAATTCATTCAAACTATTTAAATTATCAATATGTTTTTGTGAGAAAAATAAATATTAAGAATGCAAGCATCCTTGAAATTTTTCCCAACGAAACTGATTCTAAGCTAACCAATAAACGAGGGAAAGCGCGTACAAAATTGTCAATTGCGCTTTTGGAATAATTCTTTTCATGAAACAAACTTTAAAAACTTTAATCATAATATTCTTACAAGAACTAAACTTTTGGCCAATTTTGTTTTCGGCATTGAAATATTGGAAAAGAGGGTTGAATATGGGTGGTTGATTTAAATTTAATAAAATAATCATAAAATGTATACATTTTATATAAGATATTTCGACTTTTAAATATTTTTGATGTATTATTCAACTTTAAAAGATATCGATATGTAATAGCTTAGTAAGAAGGATCATAAAAAAGAATTGCTCGCCAAAGATAGAATAATATTTTTCAATGATGTTGTAGAGGTGGATACAGGCGATGTAAGAGAAATTCTATCGATATGAGAGAGAGCGTTATCTTTGTATCGATTCGCCAAAGAACATAACATCACACGCCTCTTTTCATCTACTTCATTTGACTCTTGCAAGATGGTTGAAATCTAAAAGATTATATATAAACACTTCAACTCATTAAAGGTTACTAGTCACTACCCGAGAAATGTTAACGAACGGGCTAAACATTTAAGTAATAATAATAATATACTAAATTAACTTTTTGAGAAGCTTTACATTAATATCTATTTTTAGAGCAATTTTAGAGAGTCATCTAAAAATGTTGGTGACTCCGACACTAGCTACGTTTTTTCCTAGAGTAACAAAAGTGTACTTTAAAAAATTAAATTTTTGTTGATTATTATTTTCATTTACAAGATACCGATTGCAACGCATGTGACACATGCAATAAACAAGAAAGCTTAGCGCTACGCTTCAAACTGTAGTGCTCAAAAATAGAAGCCAGAAACTACTCTAACAGCAAAAACGCTTTAATGCGTTAAACACTGTATGTTCGTTGAATTGCATTACACTAAACTGGATTTAAAAAGGATCTAGTTGGATTGGAATTGTGTGTCAAATTCTTGCTAATCTAGGTAAGATAGTGTTCGCATTATACACGAATAATTATATTGAAGAAATTGAGTTTAAAAGAAATACGGCAAATAAAGAAGCAATGTTGGTGCCCAGAGAAAAAGCTAGTTCTTGTTTGTCTTCGTCGAAGTTTTCAATAAGGAGAGATGCTTTGAGGCTGTGAGCAAGTAAACTGCCCGAGTTCATAAAGAGCCACTCTTGTTGCGATTCTTCACTGATTGCAGAATTGTCGCTCGGGGCTGCCAAAAATTGGCCCTGCATTAAGTCTGTTAGCGCCGTGGCTAGAAGACCAACAGCCTATAAAAAATAAACAGCAAGTCAAAATCTAGAAAAAGAATTTTGTTTATTTTGATTAAAATTAAAGAGAATCAGGTTTTTTCGATTAGAAGAAAGTAGAATGAAGAGAGCAAGTTTGCTTATAAGAAATCGATTCACTTGAACTTAGGGCTCTATACACATGAACTAACATACCCATGTGAAGAATCTTATTAATCTATTCATATTCAGTACGATATCCCTATTCTGTGATAAACTTAATTATGTGAATTTTCACCCTACAAATGAGCAATTTGTCTATTTTTTATCATTAACACAGAAAACAAACACTCACATATATACAGAGCACTCACTTTTTGTAGGACATTTTAAAATAGCCAAAAGGTTTTTGACAAAAAAAGACAGACAGACAGACAGGATCCAAAATTTAATGAAAGAACAGGTTATGTCTGATTTTATTTGTTTAACACTTTCCCATTAGAACATGAAGAGACATTGATCTTTACTGATGCATGTAATGAAGCCTTTATCACTCCTTATTGCTTTTTACCAGTTATTTGAAACGACAATCGATATGCTATACTCAAACCAAATGAAGGTTTTGGACTCTAAAAATGATCTTTTTTGTAAATCTTTAGGGAACAGAATTCTTGGTTGACACGATCCAATATTTGGTGTTCTAAGGTCAAAAATGTCTGTCTTCTAAAGAACGTATGAAAAATCTTCTATTAGAAGACTCATTGGTAATACACACCTAGTTTATCCGACAATACCGCTATCCAATATTGTCTTTTTCTGCTCTGTTATTCTGACAGTCATACTTGGATACGGAAACTGTTTTTAGCAAACCAAATGCTGTCATGCCTATCTATTTAATTTGTTAATCTTACAGATTAATAATGCGCTCATATTTTTTATGCCACGCATTTAATTGTCAGTGAACAGTAACTTAAAGAATTGTTATAGCAACAGATTACGCAAACATAAGCACAGATTTCTACTTTATATAATACTAAAAGTATTGCTACGTAAACATATACTCAATTGGTAAAGTAAATTGGATAAAAATTAGAACTTGGCTTTAGGAATTGACACGTGTGAAGTTGGGAACTTAAATTTAGTCCTTTTAGTAGAAATTGAAAGTCTAAAATGTTTTAAACAAAATTTGCTATAAATCTCAAAATTATATCAATTAGCTATTCCATTCTCTAAGTGATAAGCGATAATTGCATGATAATGAAATTGTTTGTATAGAAAATAATACAAGAAGTACAAAATAAACTCTAAAATTTCAACCCATTAGATCTCAAGTAAAGCAAACAATAATTAAGATTATTAAGGATACTTTTGCTGTACTTAATGAGTACAGCGGTAACTAATGAGTAGTCAACCTTGCTTAAAGGCAAACCTAGCATAGCATTCAGCATTATCCCAAATATCACAAGACGTACTTTAAAAACCAATTTTGTTTTATTAACAAAAAATTTGAATGAAACTGTAAAAACATTGCGAACTATTCAAGGCAATCTTGATAAAAGAACATTTATCTGCTATAAATTTGAATTCTGCAATAAAAGACTTCATTGTTTAAATTATATTTAGCAAATATAATCAAGGCATTTATCCTAACTTGTGTATTCTTTTAAGTTAATTTAAATCTTTCAGTTACTGTAATGAATAGTTACTGTAATTAAACCGCTGGAGCTTTAAATTAGACAATTTTTTCTGGTCCTTGAAAAAAAGTATCTTATATAGTTATAAGCTATGAAGATATATGCCAAGCTGAAAATTTTGCTCTTGTTCGAATTCCTGCCTACATCAGTGCCTTTCATCTTCTTCTTCTTCTTCGACTACGCCTTGTCCCAAAGTTGGGGGGTCGGTGGCTGAGATCCGCTCTCTCCAATTTTCTCTGCTCCTTTTTCTTTAAACTCCAACATTTACATCCATAAGTTAGAACTGGTCTAACAATTTATGTGTAAATCCTTGCTTTTAGTTTCATTGGCATTCTTCTATCGCACATGATCGCGTTTACTTCTTTCCATTTCAACCAACTAGCATTTACTTTTGCTTGGACGTCTTTTTCACAACTTTCATTTTCCATAATCTGGGTTCCTAAATATTTGAAAGGTTTCACCTGCTTCAGCTTTTTTCCGTCTCTGTCTTCTACATGAACACCAATGCTCTTATTTTTGCTACATGCCATGATCTCTGTCTTTTCCTCATTCATTTTCATCCCAAATTTTTCCAAACTCTCTGCCATTTTATTATTCTCTTCTGGATCTCTACTTCGTTATCCGCCAGTATCGCTAGATCATCAGCAAACAAAAGTTCGCAGAGATCTTCCTTTCTTAGATGATTTGATAGCTCATAAACAACTAAAGAAAACAATAATGGACTCAGTGCTGAACCTTGATGTAAACCAATTTTAACCTCAAATTCTCTTGAGATTCCTTCAGGAGTTCTAATAGCAGTTCTTGAACATTTGTACATTTCCTGCACCAACCTCACAAGTTTTTCGGGAATTTCCTTTTTAAGCATGCACCAATACACCACTTCTCTGGGAATAGTATCATAGGCTTTCTCTAGATCAACAAAACCACAAAACAGCTGAATTTCCTTCAATTTTCTTTTCTATAAGTTGTTTTATGATAAAAATGGCATCTATTGCACTCTTTCCAGGCATAAATCCAAACTGTTTTGGGTCTATCTTTATCACTGAACGAATTCGCTTGTCTAAAATCCTTTCCATTATTTTCAGTCCATGTTCCAGCAATTTTATTCCACGGTAGTTACCACATTCTAAAACATCTCCTTTCTTCTTCCAGATTGGTACAAGTACGCTTTTCCTCCAGTCTTCTGGTATTTTTTCTTCATTCCAAATTCTTTTTAATAGGTCTACCATCCACCCTACTGTTTTATTTCCTCCTGCTTTAATCATATCGATTTCACTGAGTCCAGCTGCTTTATAATTCTTCATTTTGCTGATTTGCAGCATAACTTCATCTTGATCTATTATCTTATCTGGTCCTTCAACTTTAAAAGCTTCTACAAACTCCTCCTTTTCATTTCTCATATTCAAAAGTTGTTCCAATGCTGTTTAGGTCGAGGTGGGAAATGAAGTTGATCTCTCATTCTCCTATAAAATACCTCATAGGGCACATGCTTCTCTTACACCCTCTGAACAGCAAGTCTCCAGATCTGCCTTCACGTGGCGGGGTTGTTTAAAACTAAATGATCTCTGGAAAAAAAGCTCTGGAGGCGAAAGCGAATTACAGGCGCTTAAACCTACAGCTTCGGGTAGAACAAGCTCGATAGCTTTGGACAGCAGTTGCTCTAGGAGAAAATAACTCTGATTTCAAATTACAACTGCTTTGTGGGTGTAGTACTATTAAGTGCAAAGGCTAAAGGTTTCCAATCCTGAAAACAAAATGGTTGGCGTCAGGAAGGGCATCCGGCCAGAAAACTCAGCTCTATTTAACAAATGTAATGATTCGCACAACCATCAGTGCCTTTCATCAATTATGGTTAAATTCGGATTAACTACAGTGTTTTTCGATCTATTACAGCGTTGTTGCATTCGATTACGTTGTAGTTAATCTTGATTTTAATAGCCTGCTTTTTCAATTCTTAATTTTTTGATTCTCGAGTTTCATTTCTTTATTTTTTAATTGCCTCTTATTTTATACTTAGTGTATAGAAACAAATTTTGAAGCTTTACCAATGTCTGGACATGATATTTAGAATCAAAATACAGCAACTACAAGAAAAGTAGCAACGCCTGAATTAAGAAAACTTGCAATGATTTTGCATTGAGTGGCACAAAAATACAACCATTGTAAGAATTCTTGGATTTATCGGAACAACTGTTGCCACAATTGTAAAAAAGTTTTATTCTACATGTCAGGTAGAGGCATCGAAAAGAGGAGGACGGAAAAATATTGAATTATCAAATGAAAATAATTAGCAAGTGGACAGATTAAAATTGTTTATTAACACGTGCAGAACTAGTTAACCGCTTTAAAGAAGAATATAGTTTGATTGTTTCAAAATCTTGCTTTGATCGCCGTCTTCGCAACTTTCACTACACAATTAAAATCGTCTTGCCAATCTCAGCATGTCGTAACAATGATAAAACGATTCAACTTAGGCTCAATTATGCTCAAGAATATCGCAAACTTAGACAAAACATAATGTTAGAGTCTTTTTTATTTCTAGATGAGGTTGGTTTCAAAGTATGTTCAAGACCAAAAAGAGGACGATCTAAAGCTGGTGTCCGTGATACATCTATTCCACAAGCGCAAACTGAAATATTCTGTTGTTGCTGTCATGAACAGAAACAGAATGATATTTTATAAAATCTATGACTGTGCAGTTAATGGTCCTTCTTTCCAGCTTTGTCTTGATATGCTAAATGATGTTTGCGTTAAACAAGTTAAACAAAAAAAATGTCTCAGCCACCGACCCCCAACTTGGGGACAAGGTGTAGTCAAAGAAGAAGAAGTTTGCGTTAAACAAGGCATTAATAATCATGTACTCGACCTAGACAATACAGGCATTCATCATTGTAAAATTCTTGTTTTTGATGACTTCCATGTTCTGCATTGCTTCCTTATTGCCCTTTTTTAAACCCCATTGAAAATTTTTTCAGTAAATGGAAGAACATTGTTGTGAGACTTGGTTGCACGAGTGAACAGCAGCTGAAAAATACGTAGGCGATGCGTTTAATCAAATTACAACATCTGATTGTCATGGTTTTTATCAAAATATGCTGCGCTATGTTGTTATATGTAATATGTTGTAATATGTGCCTAGATTATACTATCTCTATATGAGTATAATCTATCAGTTCAAAACAAGGCATTGTTTAAACTGAGAGGGTATTACCATAAAAGCAAATACTCTCAGGGAAAAGTGTAGAATTTTGTTACACTTTCGCAGCAGCAGCGATAAACCAGTGTAATTTCAGCCAACCCGAAAAATCGACCATACGGTACTGCTGGCTTTTTGCACGATTTAAATATGTCATGTAATCGTGAAATTATTAAATGTTGGAAATAAAATGTTATTCTGGAACTTATTGGAATTTTTGGGTTTTAATAGTTAAAATAGAAAAGCGTGTTAAAGTTCACGTACACGGACGACAAAGACGTAATCAAATGCAACAACGACGTAATAGATCGATAAACACTGTATAATATCAAATGAAAACAAAATTTATATAAAAAAAAATTGATTTCCAATATCCATTCAAAGATTTGGCCTTGAAGCAAGAAAAGTAATTTCAAAAATCTAATCAAAAGCAAAACAAGTTTTTAAATAGCTGAAATAAAGATATTGAAAAGAGAGATTTCAAATTTATTGGGAAAGGGAAGATGGTCGCCCTCCCCTATCCCTCGCTTTCTGGACATGGGCTCCTGAATTGTACACTTGTAAATATGATGATATGATGGACAATTTTAATTCTTGAATAAGAAACATTTTAGAGGTGTGAAAATAGCACAAAAAATTTAGGAGTGCGAGCATAAAATGGGTTGGAAATTCCTGCCAAAATACTTGAAATCTTAAGGTAATAAAGATAGAAAAAGGAAATAGATTATATAGAAGAATGAACCTTAGGACATTTTAGGGAAGCTAGGTGCGAAGAAGCGTTAGCTAAAAAGTAATCGCCAATAAGAATTGCAAGGTTATTTCCTTTGTTAGTTTCGTTGAATTGAGAATGTGGGAAATTTTGGGTATCTTTGGCATGATCCTTGTTTTCTTTAATCTCAACAATGCCTTGGTGAATCAAAACACCCAAGTGCATCATTTGCGTTATTTCTGAAAGCAAGCGCTGTCTTAAATACATAAAAATTATGATTACAACACACAATTATCAAGAAGACTCAGTAGCTTGACCCAAGTTCGAATTTGATGTGCTGAAAACTAAGGTGTGAGTCTGCAAAATTCTGGGTTACTGAAGAATCGTTGATAACATTACAAGTCTAATAACTTTATGGCAAGTTTATTGTTTTCACCTTAAACTACATTATAACTGGTGAACTACGCTTTTCAATCTATAAAGCCGTTGTAGCAATCAATTTCGTTGTTGTTGCAATTGATTACGCCGTTACTGCATTTGATTTCAACAAGGTAGTTTGGAAATAATAATTGTGATTCTAATCAACATTCAATATTTTTAAATCTTTGAAATACACTTTTTCTGATAAAAAATCAATGATTGATGAAAAATCGTTAGAGATTTAGACTAAAAGTGATAAATCTGTTCATGTATCTGAAAATCCTCTTATCGCTCCTAAAATAATGATAAAAAAATTAAGTCTGGATTAGAGTGACCGAGATATTATAAAAATTATCTCTCAAATAAATGAAATTCATGGAAGGAATTTTGAAAGATCAAAACAAATTTAGGATACTCTTCTCAAAGATTAATACTAAATTTAACCAAAAGTTAATTGTTTTCTTTTCAGATTATTAAAATAGGAATTTGTTGAAAAATCATAGTGATTTTCTTTATATAGGTTTTAGTTGTCACCGTCTTTATTTTCAATTAAACAATGCACATTGTGTTGCACAATTGGGACATATCGCTTCTCAATGTAAAACAAATTCACATGTTTGTAGTTACTTTTCTGAAAATCATAAATCTGAATCTTGTAATAATATAAAAAATAGATCATTTAATATTATATTGTTAAAAAATTGGATAGCATAAATCATCATGCTTTTGATAATAACTGCCCTTGTAGGTCGTCTTCTCTTGAGTTTATAAAAAAAATACCTGTTTAATATCTAATAACTTCATAAATGATTGAACTTGATACTTATCCTAAAGATTTCATTGACCATCAGCTTTTTAACATTGGATTCGAATATTAAGCTATCATTGAATTCAAAAATAGATCTATTAACAATACCATTTCTTCGAATTGATGTGTAATGCATTTAAACTGTCGTAGTTTATCCAAAAATTTAGTAGATAACATTTCTTTAATAAAAGATTTTGAACGTTCGTATATTGATCTTTTCGCGTTAACTGAAATTTGGCAACCGCGTGTTGATGTGAATTTGGGGGGTTTCAATTTTATAAGTAAAGAAAGACAAAATAAAGGAGGTGGTATAGATAGGTTTGTATATAAATAAAGGGTATGAGTATAAATTGTGTCGAAGAAGGTTTATTTTTTTCTACGTTTGAATATTTATTAGTTGATGTAATAAACTTGTCTTGTTTCAAGATTCTTGTTATTCATAGGCCACCTAACAAAAATTTTAAACTTTTTTAAGTGAGTTCTATGTGTTAATCAATCATGTCTCTGATTCTAAGAATAGAGTTATTCTGTTGGGTGATTTCAACATTTATTTATTGAATGCTAGTTCTTGTTTATTCACATCTACTTTCCTGAATGATCTATATGGAGCTAATTTCCATCCTAATATACTAAATGCAACAAGAATAGTGAAATAAAATCATTATAACATTTTTACTAACTTTGTTTTTGATAAATGTTTTTCTGGTAACTTGACAATTGAAATCTCTGATCATTTACCTAATTTCATTGTGTATGAAAGATTTTTCTAACCTTTATATTTCAAATTTAAAGAAAGATAAAATCAGATTTTTTAGTCCCAATAATTTCCAAAAAAAATTTCTTAATTTAACTAAAGATAATTGGGATATAAATATTTACTATGAAGTGAACAAATATTATAATATACTGAGTGATAAAATTACTAATATATTTAAAAAAAGTTTTCCTTTAGTTGAACACCACAGCTGAAATCGTTGAAGAAGCATAAAGACAACTTTATCATGAATATTTAAAAAATAGAAGCGTTTTGACATGAAATTCATTTAAATATTTAGAAATGAGGACAACAAGAAGGTTACATTTGTAAAAAATACCTATTATGCTTTTAAATCCTCGAATATGAAAAATGACTCTAAGGCTCTTGGAAGATTATTAATAATCTGCTTGGTCGTAAATGTACTGAATCAATTAATTTCAGTCCTGACGGGTCAAACAACATTTTACTGCACTTGAAAATAAATCAGAATGCGTGAATCTTTTAGCTCTTAAAATATCTGCATTGAATAATTTATTTTATTTTGATGAAATTACTGAAAATGAAATATTAATAGCAACAAACTCCTTTAATTCTTCTTCTTCAGGGTGGGATGATATCTCGAAAAAGGTTGGTAAAATTCTAGTCAAATATATTCTCAACAATATTTATTGAGCAAAAATACCCAATAAACTTAAAATTGCCAAAGTCATTCCGGTTTTTAAATCAGGTAATAAACACAATATATGTAATTATAGGCCCATAAGTTTACTTCCGTTTATAGAAAAGATTTTTTGAAAAAATCATTCACAATAGAATGATATATAAATAAATTCTATGTGTTAAACTCAAGTCAGTTTGGTTTTAGAGCTGGCTTGTCCAAACACTTCGCTGTTATAGTAATTTTGTCAATACTCTTATAGATTCGATTGATAAAGGGTTTCAAACGTGTGGTATTTTTGTAGATTTTTCCAAACCTTCTGATACTATTACTCACTATTATTTAATACATAAATTACACCGCTATGGGTTCCGTGGTAAATTTCTAGAGAGCTTATACAAAGTTATCTCCAATGACAATTCCTGTTCTAAATTTTCAAACACAGGGATCTATTCTCGGACCTCTTTTATTTATATTGTAAGTTAATGATATATTTTCCTTGCAGAGTAATTACTTTAATTTCTACATGTATACTGATGACTGCCCCGCTACATTTAATACTAAGAGTCTTTTTCAAAATCAAAATTTGCTTAATTATTATTATTATCATTTGGATAATTTTATGATTGGTGTTTTGTGAATAAGTTATCTGTGAATGTAAATAAATGTAAATATATTGTTTTTCGTAAACTAAGCAAATCTATGCATCTTTATTCGAAACTAAATGATGAATTTCTTTATAAGTGTGATAATTATAAATATTTGGGAATAACGATCATTGATTCATGTTTAAATTTTTCACCTCAATATAATAAAACTATTAAAGAAGCCTCCAAACTTTTCAGTGTGAGGGCCGCATTTAGAAAATCCGATTTTTCGAAGGGCCGCATCTAAAAAAGCACATTTTTCAAAAAAGAAAAAGAGTCATATATAGAATTAAAAGAAAAAAATTCATTTTTATTAAAATTGATCTTTAAATGCAAAAACTTCACCTAAAACACGTTTATTTCACAAAAAAAGTAAATAAGTAATTGATGAATTTTTCTGTTACAGAAATAATAAATAATGCCAATGAGAATGATGCCGCACTTCAAGATTCAAATACTTGGCTGGGATAAATGTGGAGAAGGGTTGGGAAAATTCTAAATGAACATTCTCAATGATGAAAATGTGTATGTACGAGGCTGCTCTATGGCTATAGGTATGTTGCATAAAATTAGAAATCTCGATGTTAAAACCAGAGATGCTGTATATTTCGCTCTTTTCCATTCTAAGCTTCTCTACTGTAATTTTATCTGCTATTCCTCAAATTTGTCTAAATTATATCTTTTACAAAAAAAAGCAAGAGAGAGCTCTAAGATCTCTGATAAAAGTCTATCCTGAATTAATTAGAAACGAGTACAAAATTCCTAGTATCAGGCCAATTAATAATATGCAATTATCTATTTTTGTGTATAAATGCCTTAACCTAGATAATGAGTGTATAGAGAAAATGTTAACTTTCAAAATGACAATTTGCGTAATAAGTTTAATTTACGTAATTTGAGATATAAATATGTTACAAGTAATAAAAGTTTTTATAAGAAATCTATTAAAATCTGAAATGCTTTACCTTTACTCATTAGATAAAAATATTAAGAGTTTCACACGTAAATGTAAGGATTTTTTTCTATCTAAGTAGTTTACTATTTTTTTAAATATAAGTATTTCACTATTTTTTATAACTATTTTATGATGGACACTTTTGATTTTGTTTTTTTTCTACTTTTAAGGTATCTTTTCCATTATTTCACTAGTTTATCTGGATTCACTTCAAAGCTATGGCAATATTGCGCAATGTGTTCTTGGTTTCTCTTCATACAACTCTTGATATATTTTTTCCTTCCAAGCCGTTACTATAGCTTTACATTAAACGTATCCTATATACTATAACTATATGTGTATTTTATTAAATTTTGTTTAAAATTATACTTTTACTGACGACTTGCGTGAAAATTTTTGTTCAAAGTTAGGTATGTGTGTTTATATACTAAACCTTGCTCTTTTATTTTATCTTGTAAATATGAAAATGTTTTAAGTTTAATTTTAATGTGCCTAAGCCTTCATTTGTATTGTCTTTAAGTTCATGTGGATTTTTTTCCTTCATTTTTTGCATTTTCATAATTTATTTATTTTACATATTTCAAATCATATATCATTTTCGCTTTGTATTTTTTTGGGGTGACAATAACCTTATTGGTTTGCTCCACCTTTCGATATGAATGGAATTGCATCCTTTCTATATGAATGTAAAAATGGATTGCTGTTGTTTATTAAATTTCATAATTAAATTAAAAAATATCCACTTAATTAATACAGCAATGGTGTAATCAAACGTAACAAGGACGTAATCAAATGTAACAAGGACGTAATCAAATGCAACAATGACGTTATTGATTGAAAATCGAAAAGCCAATTAGTATATAATTTATTATTAATAAGTTGCAACATTTGGAAGATATTTATAAGATTTTTTGGTATGAAAAAAACAAAAATTTACTTTTCAGAGATGTCCATTTCTTGAGAAGAAAGAGATTCGCAATTTGAGTGATGAAATGAAGCAAACTTTTCGCTTTGTTTGAAAATTTGAGATATAAGGAGTACCATTATTCCATAAAATTTAGCACTTATTTCGCGATTGTAAAATAGATCTCTAGAAACAAAAGATAAAAATCAACAATGACACATTTTAATCAAGATTAATCATTTCCAAACACTAGCGATCTACAAAGAGATTCGCAAAAGAATGTTCATATATGGTGAGTGAATAAGCAGAATTATAAAGTTGTCAGACTTCGAGAAAACATGAAAAAACATTTTAAGAACTTCAACATTTTCACTATAGTACATAGTGTCATGTAAAAAGAGCTTGTAATAAATATTAATTGAAAAACTCTTTGTTATCAAAAATATATTTTAAAAAAATTGTTACGTAATTAGATTTCATAATAAGTGATATATAAGTTCTTAAACCCTCTTTAGAAACGTATCCAAAATATTTAGCTTTCTTGACATTTTCTTCATGCTTCTTAGATGTTTATTTTCTCCGTTTTTGAGGACATCAATGTCTCTCTGTAATTAGAATTGATGAGGCTACTTTTTCATTTCGAAGCTTTCACTCTAATATTCAACTGTTTCCCACGTCAAATACATTTTACAAACATTTTCTAACCTACAATTTTATCACGATTTGTTTTGGGCGTTATAATTAACAAACGCTGAACATTATGATAAGCTTAATAAATTTAAATAACAAGAAAATACTGGGAAGAGATATGCAAATTTTAAAATAGAAAGATACCGATATGCGTTGTAAGAACTTCGCTGCAAAAGACTTGTGCATTATCTCTATGAAGCAACAAAAGGCCTGCGGGATTCTGAGGTTGTGGCAGAATAAGTAGTATTCTCGTATACTATACATTAGGGTTGACGAGTCGTAGGGAACATATCCAACTACGTCTCCGAATACTTAAAATTCAAAATATTTAAACCCAAACCTTACTTCCAGCTTGGACTAAAGAAGAGACAGTGCATATTTGTCAACAATTTAAATCCTCCGACTCATATCCCTTTGAAATCACCGACTCCGACCCCACAACCCTACTATACATACCATTACCTCGATTCTTGTGTACCAAGAGCATCGATGAGCTTTAAATATACACGATGTTCACAAAGTATATATGCTTATTAACAGCTAATAACTTTATAAATGTGTTTGTTTGCCTGGATCAAGAATTTAAATGGCTGGCATCGGTCAAATAACTGATTCTAAAAAGAGAATTTCCAAGGCTTAGAAAAATTGTGAAGAAATGCTAAATAACGTTGCTAAACACTGAACACACTAAGCCTTATAATACTCTTTACGTATTGATTGTAGTACAAATACTAGCACACTAGGGTGATTACTAAATTTATTATTTCAAAATTATAAAATGAAACCTCTTCATATTGATGAAGCAATCCTATCTAGATAACATTAGTACTATTACCAAATTAAAAAATAATAAAAAACTTCCCCCTTTTTTATATATTTATAAAACCATGTTTTTTTTAAATTTTCTAAAATTTTTAATAACTTATTTTTAAATTTTAGAATATTATTTTATCCAATCTGTTAATGTCTTCTAAAAATTCTAGCGACACTATAAATGCAAATCGGTCTATTTGGAAAAAAAATCTACCTGCCTCATCTAAGCTTAAAAGAGATATTAGCATTCGATTTATTGAGAAAATCTCACATCTTACTCGCATGCTTACAAATCGCCAAATTCTTGGAAACTTTGCTTTTTTGTTTAACAGCCAAAAGCTCGGGCAGGATCGTGTAAAAACTATGATTATGGACATAGAATTTCTTTGGAGAGAAACATTAGACTTTCGACATCAGGAAAAAACTTAACCATTTAATTGATTTAAATGACAAGAACAAAAGAATCGATCGAACGATTTCACTATAGTACTTTCTCAGTTGTTTGATGTGATTAATGTAAAAGGAGAATGGAAATGCACAGAAGACAAAGAGCTCTATCAGAAGCAAATTAGAAGTGGCGGTAAGGTTGGGTACTCTACTGTTAAAGATGCTTCTTTGAAATCAAATGAACTCGTTTTCAAACTGAACCAAGTTGTTTTGATACCTTAGCCAAAAATGATATTGTCTTTGAATCAAGCTCCAATTATTTTGAGTCTGAAACAGAGCAGCTCTCTCCTTTCTGTTTTTCTTCTCCTGAAGACAACCCCAACTATAAAAGAGCGGGTACTGCGACAGCAAATTTACTAGTACGCAAGAACAACATTTCAACACATAAAGCGCATTAAGTTCTTGCAACAAATTTCGAACAGGGTTATGATGTTCCAGTTCTACGTCAGTCGGGCATATGGAAAAAAATTATCAAAGAGGGCAAAGAAATGAAACTAAAAATTATCAAAAATTACAAGGAAATGAACCCTTTTGTCTCCAATTTGATAGTAAAAGACTATTGGGAGAAGAATACCAAGTTGTTATTCTGAAAAATACCACAACGGAAAATAAACTCAGTGTTTTAAAATGTCTGAATGGTACAGCTATGGCAATTCACAAGAAGCTAAATAAGCTAATTGATGATTACAAAGCTTGGAAAAATATTCGTATGATAATCTGTGACACAACTCCCGTAAATTCTGGTTGTTTGCGAGGTATTGCGAAACTCATCCAAGATGATGTCGTGAGCAAAGGCTTTCAGAAGCCACAATACATCGGCTGTCAACACCACATACTTGATTTGTTTCTAAAACACGTCATGGATTACATCATTTCAGTAATAACAACTAAACCAGAACTTAACTATTCTTTCATTGACAAAATATCGAAGAACTACGATTCTCTTAAAGACAATTACCAGACTCTTAGAATAGATTATGTTAAAACTGGCAAGAACCCTGGATGGCGAGACGATTTTAAGTTTTTATATGAACTATGCCAGGCTTATCGTTATTACAAAACAACTTCAAATTGGCCCAGAATATATTGGAAGAAGCTTCCGAGCTTATATCAGACAAGATGGAACTCTCGTGCAATATATGCGGTTATAGCATTCTTCCTTTTGCCAGATTTGCGAAGCATCCTTAGTACAGCATGCGATTTATTTGTTAGGAGTGGGCGGATGCTTGGTTTCGGACGCAACACTACAAAGAATTGTTGAGCTCACTGCACAAGATAAAGTGCAAGAAGTCTATAAATTGCTTGAAGAAACACTGGAAGATTGAAAAGTAGGTAATTGATATTCCAAGATCTGACCAAAATACAGAACGTGCGGTTAAAGTTATGGAGGAATTATATCGGAGCTCTAAAAATTTCTCATTTTTAAACCTAAAGTTTATAGGAAAAAATAATCTTTAAGCAATTTTTTGTTTTACATTTACTCATTTTTCTTTATATCTTATAAGCAAATAAAAATTCTTAAAGTAAGATGATTAATTTCTTGTATATAAAAATGTCACATTATAATAGTTTTTATTGTAACTTTTCCCAACTTACAGGGGGAAGTTTTTTTTAATGCAAAAATGCTAATAGTATTCTGAAACTACGTATAAAAATTCCTCGTTTACAAATGATTTAATCAAAAAATAATTTTTGAATTACCCTATTGCACACATATAATTTATTTTAGGTGAACACTGACTTTATGGAGACCGTGTAATGTAATATGCTTTGCAGAGTAGTTGTTTCATATTTCTATCATCAAATACATAATACATACTACAAGCAACGGCGTATTCAGAAAATTAATTTAGGGGGAGGGGGCTTAAAATTTTTTAAAGGGAGGGGGTATTTTAAAAACAATCATCTTAGCTAAGTGCTTATTATTAATGAAGTTATTCGTATTACATTGAATTTCTAATATATGTCTATTTACAAAAATAACTATTTCAAATAAACTACAACGCAAACAAATATAAAAGATCGATACTTCATTTTAACTAGAGGGAGGGGGCTATGGCCCAATGATCCCCCTCTGAATACGCCACTCATACAAGAGAGAGAGAGAGATGGCATTAGCTAAAGTTATACACAAAAATGTAATCCTTCAAAAAAATGGAAATTACTTTGCTTTTTGAATTAAGGGATGAGTTGTGCCAAGGAGTTTTTTGATACCACAAGCAATGTTGGATAATTCATCGTTGAGTAGATAACTCAAGCTTAGAAACGTTGGATTGTAGTTCACCAATTTTTCTGCATTATTAAGCACTGAAGAAGTAACGAAAAGGGTCGATTTGGGTTTAGATAAAACTAAACGAGAAAGACTATAGTCTAAATATGCAAAAGGATATCTTTGAAGGCTTACCAGATTTATTTTCATATAAATAATAATGGAATAATATATATAATAATTCATAAATCATGTTCTTTACCTATATATGTTAAAGTTTAAGAAAGTTAATTTCCTCCCAATCATATTTTTATATTTAAATATCTTTTACCATCCAATTTTGAAAATAAAAACATTGCCGTCGTTGAAGTTTCATTACAGGGGGGGGGGGGGGGGGGGGGAACTACATATCTAAAATTTTCATTTTTTTAACATAGAAATTTAACAAAAACAACATCCAAGTATTTATTCATATATAATTATCAAACTTCATTAACTTGTACAATAATTTTTATTATAAAACACAAGTTTCCAAGTAACACTTAGTAAAACAAGATGTCTTTTTTGAGTTAAACTCTTTCAAATACTCTTCTTTTGTAATTGTAGAGGTGTAGTCTCTCATGAAAAGAAGTAAAATAAGAGCTTCAATTTTTCTTCGTTGCAAGTACTCCTTGATAAATTTACTTATAAAAAAAATTAAAGGGAGGGCAAGGGCGCTGATCATATGACCAATCCACTTTATTATTTGCCTTTAAAATCCGGCAATTATTATTTATGATAGAATTAATTCTTTTTAATACAAAGGATTTAGATTTTCGTAAGTCTTCTATTCTTTTGCAACATGATTCCTGGCTTTTTCGTTGAGAAGTCATTAAATAATATTACAAAAACTGGTTCCGTTTTTCTAGATAAAACCCTGTTAAAATTTTGTTGTCTTTATCCATTTTTAAAACTTTAAATCATTAACCTGTGTTAAAAGCAAGTTTTTAAAACAGCGGCATTTGTATCTTTTGGTTACATTAGTTGTATTGAGTTGATATATTTTAAGTATTTTGGGAAAATTTTTACATTTAATTTACTGAAATTAATATGGAATGGTATTTTTTCTAATAGGATTTTTACTTTTATCAGTTCTATTAGTATTTTTACATTACGATAAGATAAAGTCTGCACTTGAAAAAATATGCTCTCTCAGAGAATAAAAAAGGCCACAAAGCTTGAAGGTGAACCCCTTATAAAACAAAACTTAAAACGGTACAAGAACGGGAACCCCAAGCACGCATGCCAAACATGGCACACGAAGCAATTTCAAATGGCACGCAATTGGATTGTAAAATTTTTCTTTCAAATGTTTTTTATGCATAACGAGTTTTTGTTAAGCACAGATAAAAAAATTCTTTTAAACAAGCACACATTTTAATTATAGACAGACACTCACACACTCTCTTTTACTATGTATATAAGACACACACACAGACTCATACATATGCACACAAAATATCTGTATGCTACATTTTGACATATGTATGTAAAGCTATTTTTTGCACATTTGTTACTGGTTGCTGCACATAATGTATCATTTTGCTTTATTTCTTGTATAAAAGATTTAATATTATAGTTTCAAGTTTTTATATTCTGTAAATTATTTCTCTATAAATATTACTGTGGTTAACTATCACTGACTCGATCTCGGTGAAAACAGAGAGAAAGTAGATTATCTTACTCCCAGATAACAGATAAAACATATTTAATTAGTTATTACAATTGATTATATATTTTTCTTAAAAAATATTCAATAATGCCTATATATTTTCGAAACTAAAATACACGCCGAACTACTTATTGCGAGATTAGTGATCGTTTTTCTCTATTATTTAAAAAATAATTTTAACATTTATGAATTTGATGATCAATATTTTTTAATGATTATAACTTTTTAAAACTTTTTACTCCTAATTTTATTAATTGTTATCTTTAATTAAACGTCCTTTAACACTTTCATTTTTAAATATGACTGGGAAGAAAAAAATTGTTTGTCGTTCCTTTCAAAAAAGTTGGACAAACGAATATGGTTTTTAAGATCAGAAAGATCGTAATGTTTGTGTTTTTGGCTAAGAAAGTATTGTATGCTGCACATCTAGTGTAGAGACACTTTCAAACCTAGAATAAATCCAAGTTTAACTCTAGAAGAAAAAAAAAGCTATTAAGAAAGTTATTTACAGCTTTGAGAAACAAAGAGGTGTTTTAAAACAGGTTGTTGGTACAAAAAATAAAGCTGTTAAATGTAGTTACAAAATAGCTATGGGAAAACCTTTTAAAACAAAAAAATTCTCCTTTTCTTTAAACAAGGAGATTGAAAATTTATTCCGATTTAAAGGATCATCTGATATAAATAGAGTCCTTTTAAAAAAAATTCATTTTGAGGCTAATTAATTTAAAATTGAAAGAAAGGGTGGTAGTTGAGAAGGCCTTCTAAACACAAAAATAGAAATTTAATGTACTTGAATTATTTATAATTTGAAAAAATTTTAATTACATTAGTTTGCCTGAATTTTGAAAATAAAATAAATTTCCGTTATTACGAGTTTAAAAAATATATACTCATTTTATATTTTAGGTACATTTTGGTATTTTAGACGCGCCATTTTCAGCTAGTTTTGTCACTCTATATAGAAAGGTTGGCGCCCCCAGATATATATTATTTGGGTTATTCAGATATATTAATATTTTTAAGCTTCGAAATTATGGAATTAAATTCTGTTTTTGATTTGCGCAATGATAAATTTCAATTATTTAAAAATAGTTTAAAATCCGAATTTACTTCATCATATACAACACGTCTTAAATCTTGTATGTGTGTAATATGTAATACTATTCAATCTTACTGTGGTGTTGTATTTTTCAAAGTTTATTATATTTAAATATGTTATATTTTTTTATATATATTACTTATTTATTTATATATAAATTATTGTTTCTTTTCATTTTATATATAAATAGTATATGTTTAATGTGTTATTCGTTATAATCTTTATGTAAACACAAACTTAAATCATTAAATTTTACATTATGAACCTATTTATGTGTATAAATTTTTTTATATTTTACATTGTGTTTATCTTAATTTATAGATAAATTTTTTGGGTAATCTTATGAAGGGCCTATTCGGTTTTTAGATTTGTTTAAATTCAAAAATTCAACTACAAAATTACGTTTAATTCAAGTTTGCTTGCTAAATAAATTCTCTCACTCTGCTGATTTATAGTACCTAAATTTTGACATACAAGATATTACATAATTAGAAAATTATATATAAAATTTGATTGAATTTATGCAGTTTTCTACTTATTTTTATAAATAAATATAGTAGTTAAGCATTCAACATATATAGAAAGTAAAAATTAGAAAATTGCTTTAAATAAAAATTTTGATTAATTACTCATTTTTCAGGCAAACAGGACGAAAAGAAATTATATGATTAAGTTATAGCAAGTTCTATTTAAAAAGAAAAGTAGATGATTAATTTTTGAAAACAAATGCATCAAAGGGTTAAAAACTAATTGTTAGTGCTTAAACAAAATATTTATCTAATATTATATTGTCAAGTAAAAATAAAAAAATTATAAATTATGAAATTAGACTGATCTACTTAATTGTCTAAAAAAAATAAAAGAAAATAAAAACATTTTAAAATCATTTAGGAATTGCAGTTCATTTTTTGGAATAAAATTAAAAATATCTCCATTAAAACCATGAAATAAAATTAATATAAAAATAATTTAAAATCAAAGTGGAGGAATTGAAACTTTTTTTCCTTGTTGGCTGTTGCAATTTAGTTAAAACAATAATAATTTTTCATATACACTTAATATTTAATTTATTACATGCATGATCAACTTTTTTTTAGTTTCAGGAACTAAAAAAGAGGTTTTAATTTCTCATTTTCAAAACGACATTAAATTTTTTATGATGACAAAATCGCTTAAAACACTAATTTCAACTTCCCTAACATCGATTTAATACCAACAAGGTAATTAATGAATATAAGATATAGAAATTTATATTCATTTTTCAAATTTAATCCAATTTTGTAGTCAACCTACAAACTAAAAAACTATATCTTCAAATTTAATATCAGTTAAAGAGATTATTAAATATTTAATTGTAGTAGAACCTCTTGAGGTTTTATAAGATACGAATAAATATCTTATTGAATAAACTCTTTTATTTGCAAAAAAGGAATAAATGTATAATAAACACTATTTTGAAACATTTTAATTCGACTACTTTCACCTATCAATTTTTGTAAAACGCAAATGTTTACAAAGTTCTAGTTAGTCTTTATTATCTTATTCAACTATAACTCCTCGTGTCCTCAAGCTGGAACTTCTTTGAACTATTATATTTTTTGAAGTTCAATGAAATTTTCTAGTAAGTTGGTTTGAAATTTAGAGGAATCAGCAAGAATTTGTCATGGTCCAAAAAAATTTTTTAATTTAAAACAAATATTTGAGCCCTTGACCTAATTAATTAATTAATTAAGTTGTTTTGTGACGTTCGCACCCATCCTTTCGTATATCGTGGCCCGCCCGGAATGCTGAGTCCAAGTCTAACTGGACTTTCCATCCCACTAAACACCTATCGGCCCTTGTTACAAAAGAATAGCTATACCTTGTTATATATATTATTTTACAAAAATTTATGTGACATATAAAACAACTGAGTGAAAGATACAATCCTAACGCGAACGCTCCCAATTGTGAAACAAACTTATTGTCTAGTGATAGCTTGATTACTAACCATGTAGAATCGCGTCGCTAGAGCACTACCTAAGCGTAAAAACCTTTGAATTCTTCAGAGGAAGAAAATCAGGTAAAAAACTGGCACGACGGAATGTATCTTGTTCCTAAATAAAAAAATATGATTATAAAAGGTATATGCTACAAAAATAGAAGCGTTTGAAGTCATGCAATATCTTATATATTATTAATAAATAATATTTGATACATGTTATAGGGGTTAAGAAATATATACATAATTTAAGGCAGGCTAGGTTAGGAACAATCTACTAACTCTATTACATCTCCTTTTGACAAAAGTAACTTGTCTACACGAAAGATCTAGCGTATTCCAATTAACTAGGACTTGGTGTAACAACCTAGTAATGAGTCTTTCAAAAATTCTTTGTAACTTTATCTTATTAGATAAGATTTCAATCATCAATTAGATGGATAAGATATCTAAAAATATTTCAAATATTTAGAGTCACATAACTATAACAGATAATATGCGAAGGTTGAGTTATTCTCAAATTTTTTTATAAATGTTAATCCAATTTGAGCATTTTTTGGTGGGAATAGGAAGCCTTTTAGATGATAAGATGCAAAACATTTTGGAATTAAAAAGAGGATTTTGAATGATTTGTGGAGGAACACAAATTTTGAAAAGGGAGTGGTTAGCAAATATTCAGTGATACGTGTTCAATGTTCATATCACCTTTTGGTAAATAAATCTCTTAAAAAAAAGGTTTTTTTCTAACACAGATTGCACAAAATAAATTTCTGGTGAAAGTAGAGCTACTAAGGAAGAGCCAGTGTAAAATGAAGAGCAAAATTAGACACCATATATAAAGATTAGGAGAAATGAAGTACAAACTATAAGTGTATAAAAAATTTATAAGCAAAACAATCGAGTTCCTTTTGAGATATATAGTTCAAATCTGGCTCCTCGGTTAGTACACGAAGGGAAGAAAGAAACAAGGATCAAATTAAGGAGTTCTAAAATTGCTCGGTTTAGTTAGAGTAGCTCCAGTAATCTTTTTTACCATATGTTTTCATAACAATTTTATGGCAAAATTAATTATTATTGGCAAAATTGATTATTATTAAATATATATTGTAAAATATAACCCATCTATAGGGTTATTATTAAAATTTTTAATAAAAATTAAACAGGATGTCAGGTCACTTTGTGTAGAAATTTGATCTCATTCCAATTTTTGAGATGGATAAAATCATTATTATATCAAGAATAAAAATTATTTTATCTATTTATATATAAAAGTTAATGTAATGCCGAATTACCATATATATATATATAAGCATTTTAACTACATTGAAATGTAGTAGGCTTGTGATCAAATAATTATATTTGTATTTTAAATACTTTTGAAAGTATTTATATTTGTAATTTTAGTTACGAAAATGAGCTGTATTTGCATTTGAAAAAAACAAATACTTTTCAAATACTTCCATATAGTTTCTTCTAAAATTGACCTTGCTCATTGAGTCTTGAAATCCCAAAGACTATACCAATATATGTAGACATTCAGAGCAGATTAACATTGACTAGTTGTGACTTCTATTCTTTGTTTTAATAAGAATAACAATAGTAATCATCAGATCATAATACAGGTGCATGGTCAATGAACGATCATGTGCTTAATGTGATATACATAATAGAAAAACAATTGGTTTACTCTGTTGAGCCTTTAAGTTTTGCTGGTAGACCAGATAGATGTAAATTAAATGGAGTAATCTTTGAAACCTAAGTGAAGTTAATTTGATCTAGCACTAACAATAACATAAACGATTTGATGTAATGAAACTCACGAAAAATTGAAATTTGCATTAGATGTACTCAATTTTATTATCAGATTTTAGATGTTTAAAATATAAAAATGTGGTAATTATGATTAATAAATATTGAAGAGTATTCATGCATTGTGATCATAGTATCTTGTTTTATCTTACCTGTGAAAACAAAATGTTTTTTAAAGTATTTGTCCTATAAAAAATATTTGTATTTGAGAAAGCTGTTTTTGTATTTAAAATACTCCTATTTGACCCCAAGTATGGAAGTAGTATTCATTACCGGAGTATAGATTGATCAAAATACGATCATGATAAAATAGAGGAAGGTCTATTTGCTAAATAAGACGATAATTGTTCAAAAATGATAAAAAAAAAATATCATTAAATAGAGGTAAGCAGCAACCGAAATGAAATCTAGTGGTAAAAATATTTCCACAATAAAATTGAGTAGGTGCGTGTGTATGAATAAGTTTATTTTAAAATGTTGAGAAAAATGATTGGCGTTAAGTTACACGTGAAAGCCAATTTGCAGACAGGTAAAATTTGATTGTGGATTAATCACCAAAACTGCTTTATTAAATAAATTAAGACAATATTTAAGAAAAAAATAGTCGAATTTAAATATATTTTAAAGTTTATTTGGCTATGATTAATTTCCATAAAAAAATGACACCTTCAATTATTTAGTGAGTTCGTATTAGAATTTTGTAAAAATATTTTATATTTTAGAAAAAAAGGAGAGGCACGAAAAGCCCCTTCACCCTCACTGAGGAAATAAAGATAGCGCGTCACGAATAAACTGAGTTAATGACACTAAAGCTGTAATTTAACATCTTGACTTTCTAAAATAAACATTGTCAAGATAGTTTCCTAGATAGGGCTGTGGATTGGAAAAAACATCGACTCCGACTCCTTCTAATTTTGCTATTCCAACTTCATTTTTAAAAAACTTGGTTTGCATAATTGTAAATTAAATATAAAAATAATAAACACTTAATACGGCTTTCAATTCGTATAAAATATGATAAATAGCAGGACTTCAGAGCCAAGCCAGAGGATTTGTCTACATGGAACCGAAGCCTGAAAGATCAAAATATGGCTTCTATCTCTGGCTCCAGGCAACTTAAATACACAAAACTTCGAGATATCCAGGTGTTCGAGATATCCAAAATATCAAGAAAAACTATTATCAAGTCCATTTTTTGAAAAATAAGTATCGACCGGTATGTTTTTTCTCTGCTTGTTAGATCTAAAGTAACTCTGCTAAAATAAATAGATCCTGATATCTTTTTAAAGTGCATTTTATTTTAAATCAACGTAAGTAAGTCGGACTCAAAGATACAGAAAGTTCAAAAAATGGTAGATGATTTGATGAAGGATAAAAAACTATGAAAATCCATGATCATTACACATCGTATGCCTAGTTTTAGATCGCTTCTCTAAGCAGCTTTGATGATGTTGATATATTACTTTCATTAAGATTTTCATTACAAACTTAAAAATATGGCAACAGTTGTTGCATAAATAAAATTTTAAACACTGAAATTTATTGGAGAGGAGGAAGAGAGGAGCAAAATGCGTTTTTGCCCCCTAGGAAATCATTAGGTGGAGGGGAGAGAGAAAGGGTCCCTGATGTATTGTTGCAATATAGCTAGAGAACATTTATTTTTTATTATTTGGTGTTTTGGTTGTAAATGATTATTTACGTATGTAAAAAGTTGGAGATAAACATAGTAAATTTGATGCTTGTAACAATTAAATACTTCGAGATATCCGGGTTATTCAAGATATCAGAGTTCGAGATATCCAAACTTATTTACATGTAATGTATAGGGAAAAAAGTTCGTACCATAAAAGAACTTCGAGATATCACATGTTCGAGATATCGAAGTTTCACTGTATAGTAAAAACGGTCAAACCGAATTTCAACAAAGATCCATCCTGGATTTAGCCACCCTAAACCAAAAGGTAAAATATATTCATAGTTAGACAATATCGCTATCTAGCATTATCCACAAATCCTTCCTTCTCTACGCAAGATCAGAAGAATCTTGGAGCTTGGGCATAGACCAACCATTCTGTCTGATAAGAAAATGGCGAGTTATTCAAATTTTCTGCTCCCTCCTAACAAACAGAGAAAGTTCAAAAATGACCAAGTGATCCCAAAATTATGTGACAAGGACGTTATTAGGACGATTAGCAAACCCAGTGTTATCAGTCCGTGTTTTCTAGTCTCTAAGGCGAATGGAGCCCCAAGATTGGTCGCAAATTTTACTTTCACGAAAGATCTCTTCCAAACACCTACCTAAAACTAATTTCAAGCAAAGTTTATCAAAGAATCGTTTAAGTGGACCATCAGGCTAGACTCAAAGACACATTTTATGGGGTAAGAAAGGAGCAAGTACCAAAATAGTTTTGCCTTTACTTGGTTTTCCATGAGAGCAAATTTATCCACGGGGATACTTCATAGAGTATTGAGCACACTGAAAGATGTTTTTCTAACAAGAGGCCCAAATTTTTCACACATTAATTGCGAAAATCAAATGAGCATGGTTGATTAAGTATGAAATATATATTTTATTCAAAATTTGAATAATATTCTTGTAGAAAAATTTACACATTTTTAATAATAATGCATTTTAGGTAGAAAGATTTTACTTAAATGCATATAAGTAATTTTGTAAATGAGTTATTTCAACTTCTTATAAAAAGTGATTGTTAATTATTAATTGAATTCTGTTTCATTAATTAGATGATATAAGACATAAAATTAAGATATTATTTTTTTTACAATGTGCCGTTTTTTAAACTCGTGAAATTTTTCTCAGTTTCTTTTCCATTGCTCAATATAAAAATATAATAAAATTAAAGTGTAGAAAATCTTTATCAATTGTAAGCACATAATAAAATATCATCTAGTTATTCTCGATATTATATACGTAGTATAGCTACATTAATTTTTTAATAATGATTAACAAAGTTGAAGGCGCTGATGTCGGAGCAGGAGACTAAAATATTTCTGCTCCAGAGCAGGACAATTTTTTTTCTGGCTACGAAGCCCTGATAAATATAACTTATGTTAATGTCCAATACTTACATAATGAGATTTATACATTTTGACATTTATTTACAACAACATTTTTATATACCCCCTCTCTCGCTTTGTAGGATAAAATTATAAAATTAAAAATATGAAAAAAAATGTTTTAAGTTATTTGATATAAAATTTTTATTTTAAAAATGTAATCTATTAATAGATATAAAAAAGATGATGTTGTATTTTGAAAGGTAGTTAAATAAAGTATTTCTTTATTGCTCTAATTTCCGGCAAAAGTTGCTTAAATTGGATTAAATCAGTCATTTGGATTATAACCTAAAATAAAAAAATGAAAAATAAAGGAGCGGTTGAAAGAGTTTACTAAAGTATGAAATTTGTATTTAATAAAAAAAAAAGTTAAACCCATTTTCTGTTGCACAATCTTGCCATAACCTCCTCGACCAGAATCATAATCAGTTCTATATTCATCTCTTACCTTTAAAAAACAAAATGAAAAATTGAATATATTTAAAAAAAATAAGAAAGTTTTCTAGGTTTATCTTGTTTGATCTTATATTTTAGGATCTTTAACAGAATCGATTTGAAACAATACGTAGAAATGTGAGCATCCACAACGTCTTCCAAACTGTAAACTGCCATGACTGACTTGACCGGGCTCTGTCAATGCACAACGACTGTCAATTTTTTCGAGACAATTCCCAATAATTTTATTACAGTTAAATTAAGTTATGAATTGTTTTTATACTCAGTCGTTTAAAATGTTTTCAAGATTGGCTTTCTTGTTCTTTTGTATACTTGCCAACTTTTTAGTTTTTATGGGGGCTTTTCCCGCTTTTTTAAATCAGGATTTTAACTTGCAATATCTTGTTATTAGTATTTTTCTGCATAATCTATATATTTTTTATTAGAAATTAAAAAGAATCGAACATTCATATGATATTTAAATATATGTTATTTTTAGGAAAGTTTATCAAAATATATATGCAAAAATAAATTTTAGAAATAAGAGTACACAAATATAATATATCATTTTATTTACATAATAAAAATAGCTTTCATCTTATTCAACAAATTATTTATAAACCAAGTATTCTCTATTGGCTGGGGAGGCCAGATAATTTAAGAGGAGCCAATTAAGAAACTAAGAATAACAATTAAACTAATTATTATTAAAGATTTATATATTATTTAACTTTTTAATTAATTCATTAACAAATTTGCAGACTATTTAATAGACTTAACTAACTAAGTGATAAAAAACCTATTAACAAACTTGATTAAAATAGTTACTCATTGGTTAAGTTCTTATTAATCATAAACTATAACTTACAAAAAAATTAACACATATAACAACCAAACAATCATATACAAATATATTCAACAAACAATTTGTATATTCATATAATACATACAAATTAATTATATTATAAAAAGTATTCTTCAGTTTTGACGAAAATTTCTGAACATCTTTTTTTTATTTAGAAAAATCCATTTTCATCTGGACTTTTGATCGATTTTTATGATATTTTAATTGATCTCAATCAAAAATTAAGTTTAAGTCATCCAATATTAAATAAATGAGTTGAATATCAACCTATGAATTATAAAAAAAGTGGTTGACTAAATTTTAAGCGTTTACCTAATGAGAAACATCTTGATATTGAAACGAAATGCATCTGAATACAGACAAAAAGTAGAAATTCAAAATCAGAAGTATTCCTGCTTTCTAAATTTAAACTCGACTTCTCCTATGCTTTGAATGATCTGAGTTGAATGCCTTAAAGGCTACACCACATTATCCTGAAATATTTCGAAATATGGCACATTCAATAACTACATTGCCCCCAACCCAAGTTAGTGTGGAACGATTCTTTTCGGCTTTTCATATTATTCATTCGGTCCTGCGAGATTCAATGAAAGAAGATTTGGTAGAGGCAAATTTATTCTTGAAAACAAATTCATTTTAATTAACTTTTTTTGAGCTGCGTTTAATTTTCATTTTATGCTCAGTTAAAAAATTAGGTTAAACAAAAAAATTTTTTTTAATTTTTTTTAATTAAAGGTCAATTAAAAATTTTAAATTTAGTTAAACTTGATGCTTTGTAGCAAATAATTGAAAAGTAAGAATTTTGCGAAACTGCATTTATGCTAATGTTTCATGGTAGCGGTCACATGCCACATAAATAAATAAGCTATCGAGCCGGAGCGACCAGTTTGAAAAGAATGGCACTTGGGCAGGAGCTGCAGCCACAGCTTGAATATACTATGGATCCGGCGCCTAATCTATTTAAAGCGAGCTCTACAGATCTGTTAGCAACCTTTAACATTTGTTGTTCAGCTTCAAATTAATAACAATAACAAGGGTTAATCCAAAACTGGGTCCATAAATGAAACCAACATAGTCAATTTTATAAAAACAGATATTTTATGTAAAATTTGGAAAATATTTTTGGAGACAGTTTTTAGACGTTAACTGCAAATTTGATTGAAGTTTCAGATATTTTCAAACATTAAATGCAAATATGAGTCGAGAAATGAAACTAACATGGTCGATTTGGTATAAAAATCATGCAAAATTTGAGGGAATATTTTTGAAGATAGTTTTCAGGCGTAAACCAAAATTTGATTTAGACTGTCAGATATTTTCAAATCTTACATTCGAAAACTAAGCCCAGAAATGAAACTAGCATGGTTGATTTGGTATAAAAATGTATATATTATTTAAAATTTGAAAAATATTTTTGGAGACAATTTTTAGACGTAAACAGCTATTTTTTTGACACTTTTAGGTATTTTCAACCCCAAATGCAAAAACTGAGTCTAGAAATGAAACCAGTAGGGTTTGTTATAAAAACATAATTTTATGTAAAATTTGAGAGAATATTAAGACGTAAACCGCAAATTTGATTGGCAATTTCAGATATTTTCAACTGGAGGTGCACCGAATATTCTATGACGATTATTCGGTATTCAGCACCCAACCGGATACTTCTCGTATCCGACCGGATAAATCGGTTAGTTACAAAGCTAATCTAAAGTTCTCCAAATTTAATTAAAATATTTTTGCTGGAAGTATAGTATTTAAATTCACCAAATTTGTAAAAAAATATAAAGTAGTCTTATAAATTTAGGATTTTAGGTATGCGCTGAATACCCTCTATTTTAAAGGATTGCTTGAATATTTAGTCTCCCGTGATATTTCCAGACCACTAATTTTTGAAAATTGCAATAAAATAATTTCTCCCCCCAATAATTTCAAGGATGTGTGCCCCTGTTTGGAAGAATGGTTGAAGTTTGTAGCCAATCTACGGCTTTTCACCAAAACATCTTTCACAGATTTTAGAGAGAGAATGGCATCGCTTATGATGAGTTGAATGATGTGTATCGAGCAGTGAACAGACTCGATCTCAGACAGAATGCTTCCAAACAACATTTTAGCACGTATCTCTAACGAGACTTGTCTTCTTTGAGCACCTATATTCCAAGACTCCCACATGTTCTTAAGCTTGTCAGCAATGTTCACACCTATATGGGAGTCGGTAAAGTGGGACGCATGTAGAACTGCATTCTGCAGTACATATTCCACAGTGATCCAGTGAGCAGAGAGAGACATGGACATTTAATGGGATGATGAACATGTCCATATGTCAGATGTGAAGCTAACATGTCCAGCTTTTGCCAGCTCAGCTGCAACATCTTTTCGTAGTTCTTCCCTTGCAAAACGTTCTTAACGAAGAATCTTCGGCTAGGTATGACATATTGTGGCTGTAAATGGGCCATAAGACCAATAAAGCCGTCATATTCAGCTATGCTGAAAGGCTGATTATCCAATGCCATCATGAGAATTTTCTTGTCAATTTTTTAACCCTAGCATCATTAATGTTTCACAACTTCCTTTTGTCGAACGTTTCCTGTAATGACAACAGGACGATTTTCTTTCCCTTGCGAGGCCATCTTGGATACATGACATTCTTCAGAGGATTCTTTGGTGGTTTTCTTTTGTAGCAGTCCTTTCTTTGCATCCTGGTATTCTTTATTATGCAAAAATTTCGCGTGGTTGTGCAAAGTTCTCGTGCTGAATGACTTACGCTTCCCAGTACCTCTTCTTATTTTTACAAATTGAGTATAAAGTGAAGGAGGACGAATATTTCAGGTTTTGTGAATGATTATTCCGCCCTGGTAAACCATTCATTCCACTGCTCTCGCATAAGATCTTTAAAGCGCTTATTTAAACACACGTCTAGAGGTTGCAAAACACACGTCAATCCTCCAAGAATAATAGCCAAGTCAGTTCTATTTGTCGCTAGTCTTTTCATAGTGTATGTAGACAAATGGGGCTTAAAGATAACCCATACTAATAAACTACAGGGATTTTTAAAAGCATTTGGTCTTCTATTCCAAATATTTTGAATCCATAGCTTGATTTCCTCTTCATCCATCCATCCTTCAGCATTAACATGGACAAAAACTCCTTTAGGAAAAGAAAGTTTCGGCATCGACTTTCGCTTGAAAATGACCATAGGTTACAATTTCCTACCATCTGCCATGCAAGCTAATACTACAGTAAATCTCGTCTCGTGGCCTGTAGTTTTCAGAAGAATGGTTTTTTCACCTTTTGAAGATACAGTTTGATTTCCAACCTTATCAAAATACATCGGTGTTCCATCCATGTTTCCGATGTTTGAGAGTAGGTAGTTATGCTTCTTGCGTTGATTTATCACAAATCTTTGGAAATTGGAAATTTTGCTTTAGAGCTCCTGTAGCAGCTTTTGTGCAATTTTAGTTTTTCGCCTAATCACAAGGTCATTTCTTTTCATGAATCGACAACACCATGATTTAGTAGCTTTAAATCCTCTTGTTTTATCCTGATTTGATTTTGCCCATTGAAGCGCAAAAATGCGAATTTGGTTCTGTGTGACTACATAGCCATTCTGATGTCTCTCTCGTATCATATTTGAAACATTTTCTTCCAAAAAAGGCGAATGCGCTATGCCGCTCCTCATTGCGCATTTGTTGGGAGGTAATTCTTTTAAAAGATCTTCTTTTTTCTTCCAATCTCTTAACATTTTGGTAGTAATATCGAATTTCTTGCTGTAGCATGAATCGTATTTTCCTTAGAAAATTCGATCACTTTTAATTTAAAAGCTGCTTCATAGGATCTTCTTTTAAGACGAGATCCTTTTAAAGGGCAATTGGCTAAGCTAGAATTAATAAGAAATTATGATAGCATTATGAATAAACTGAAAATACCTTTAAATTCCTAATAAAAGTATATACTTTTAAACAATACTCATTTTAAAACAAATTAAATATTTTAATTTAATTTAGATTATTTTATCAAGTTATGATTTTCTTCCTAAGCGTATAAGACCCCCTTGAAATTTAGAACTAAATTTGGGTTATGAAAAGAGGTATTTGTTTATTTATTTCGTGTCAAAATTTTTTTCATGCACGTTGTGATAAATTGTGTTTATTTATGTACATGCGACTGATAAAAAAGAGGGGCATAGCAGTAATATCATTGTTGTGTGTCTTGAGTGTAGTATGACATTATTTTATTAGATATATTTATCATGAATCAAACTAGATTATTGAGAAAATTAAATATGCATAAGTGTTATGCATTCAAAACTGTATATAATAATAAATTTTCAAAGGAATACCCAATATAGACATCATAGCTATAAGGTTAACTACAGATAATATGAATATTTTGTTGGAAAAATTTAATTTTGGATTTTGATTGCCAGTTTTTGACATGAGCGGGTCATTTAACTATCATTTACAGATAAAGATTTTAGGAACTGTCACGAAATTTGAAAGGATATGGTTCAGCCAATTTTTAACAATAATTTTTTTAGTCAAATCAAAATTTTTTACTAATAGCGTTGATAGATTTATAACAAAATTTTGAATAATGGAATCAAACTTTTTAATTTGATCCATAATAAAATTCAGCTCATTCTCTTTAAATAAAAAAAAAGTTGTATATCGCTAGGCTATAAAAAAAATTTAATCTATATATTAACATTAATTATATATTTATAAAACAGTTGCGTATTCGGAGGATGGTGAGTGGGCCATAGCCCCCTCTCCCTAGTTAAAAAGAAGTATGTATCGATCTTTTATACTTGTTTGCCTTTCAGTTTATTTGGAAAAGTTATTTTTGTAAAAAGAAATATATTAAAATTTTAATGTGATACGCATTATCTTTCAAAAGTCCAACTTCATTAATAATAACCGTGTAGTTGATTATTTTTAAAATGCCCCTCCCTCCTCCCTCTAAAATAATTTCCTGAATACGTAGTTGAAAATAACAGCATTAAAAAGGTAATCACAGGAAACTTCAGGGATGAAAGTTAATGTTTCTAGAAGTGATAAAAAAAATACTCAAGAACGATTAACAAAAAGTAAGAAAAGGGATGAAATACTTGTCCACCTGATTTTCCCCGACCAAACTGACGTCCTTCCTTATATCCAGCGTCCCAATCACATCTAATGATTCGATCATCGAGTCGAGTGCTTGTTATGTATCGCATAGCTACCTCAGCATCTTCTCTTTGATAATATCTAAAATGAAGTAATAAAAATCAGGCATACTGTTGGAATAGAAAGACAAAAAGCGATTTTTAGATTGTAAATTATTTCAACAGCTTAAATCAATACCTAAACAGTTTACAGTTTCTATGAACTTTCTTTAGAAAAGAGATAAAGATATGCACAATCATTCTACCTCAATTATTGTGTAAGGAAAATTAAAATTCAGTTAAATAATTTAGAGTTCTCTCATTTACCATATTTTGTATTATTTTTCTCACTACATTATTGATCGTAAATTCGGAAAGCGAGTATTTAGAAATATTACATGCAATACACTCTGCTTGAGTTAAATAAAATTGAATAACTTTAAAAGCTAAGAAAAAGATAATAGAAATAAAAATATTATAGATTAAAATATTAAAAATTTATTTTAGGCTTTGTATTAGTCTAATATCTTAGTCATAAATTACAAATAAATGTTAAACAAGTAACACTAAAAAACAAGTTTTGATAACCCATTAGTGCCCAGCTTAATAAAAAGTATGGAAAAAAGTGTTTAAACTTGTGAAGTAGATAGTTTTTAATTTAATTGAACTAAAATAACAAAAATTTAGACTCAAAACTTAAATAAGAAAGACACAGGATGTTCCTATAGAGCAGGGATCGGCAAACTTTTTTTTACCCGTCGACCCCTTCATAGAACATTTGTCTTCACATCGACCCCCACCCCACATGGAAATGTTTCATAAAAGCATTAATCAATATCAACAATTAAGAGAGAAATAGAAACCAAAAATGTTTCATGTTTTCTATACTATACAATGTGCTAAACTATGTTTTAAAATAAAAAGGAGATTTATTACTACTATAAATATCATAGAACAATTTGGTAGGTTTTTCTATCTTATCAACCCGTAAAGATCTGATATGGACCCCCATGGGTCGATATCGACCACTTTGCCGACCCCTGCTATAGAGGAACAATGGGCCCATGCATACATTATTAAAAAGATAGACATTATAGTTTTGATAAACTAGTTTACGTAACACACTAATCTTCAATTTATCAAAAATGGCATAAGTGTTTTGCATACACATCAATCACTTTGTTTGCTCTCCTTTATAAAAATTATTTTTTCCTTTTCATTACTTTGATTTTGTTTCATTATCCTCGTAATGTCTCACTCTGAAAGTGATAATAACAATGAAAATGAAGAGATCGTTTCAATGCTTACTCTTTCAGAAGCTATTGATAAGGTATTATAGTGTGACGATGAAAATGATACAAGTATAGTAATTCTTCCACCTGAAACAGGTGATGGAATTTTACCTGACTTGGAGGAAGAAGATAATGATTCAACAACAGAACTTTTACCAAACGATGTTTCAGGTAGACTGGATGTTTTTTTGACTCCTAAAAACCAATATGAAAGTCTCTCATCATGTTCTAAAAAAGTGAAGGAAGAACTACCCAAATGGAAAAAATCAAAATATTTAGAGCCAATTAGACATGAAAGTTTGACTCCCATAAAGTTTAAAAATTCTGAATTGAAAGACAAATCACCAGCTGAACTGTTCAAGTTGTTTTATAATGATGATATATTGAAAATGATATTGGAAGAATCAAATAGATATGCTGCATAGAAAAATCATGTATTGGATGTGAATGAAATGGAGCTACACAAGTTTATTGGGATAGTTTTGTTGACAGGCTACAACACCAGACCTCGTCAGAGAATGTATTGGAAGAAAAATGATGATGTTTGTTGTGAACTTGTAGCAAAACAGATGTCAAGAAACAGATTCGAAGAGATAAAAGCATACATCCATTTTGCAGATAATGAAAATTTAGAAAATAATAAACTTTCGAAAATTCAAAAGTTACAGAACCTTTTGAACAAGGCTTTACAACAGTTTGGTGTTTTCAGCGAAAAAGTTTGCATTGACGAGCAGATGGTACCTTTTTTTGGAAAACATTCCGCTAGAATGTTTTTGAAAGGAAAGCCAATCAAATTTGGTTTCAAAAATTGGGTCCTTGCTTCATCAACAGGTTATCCTTTTGGTTTTGAAACATACACCGATTCTTCGAGCAATCACAAGTTTCATAGCTTGGGAAGAAATGTTATAAATCTTTTGTAACAAGTTATTGAACATCCTTCTTCCCATTATGTTTTTTTAGACAACTTTTTCAATTCGTATGATCTTTTAAAAGAACTTAAAAGAAAAGGATTTAAAGCCATTGGTACTCTTAAAGAAAACCGTATCAAAAAGTGCCTACTGATACCATCAAAAAAATTAACAGAAATGAAGATAAAGGTTTTTATAATTGTTATAGTGATGGAGATGTTGCCATTGTACAATAGAAAGATAGCAAAGTTGTATTGATTGGATCAAACTATGCTTTCACGAATATAATGTTGGAATGGGAGGTGTGGATTTACTAGATCGATTTGTTAGTCAATACCGCCCAATTATCAAATCCAAAAAGTGGTATTGGTAACTTTTTATAAACACACTTAGTATTGCAACTGTAGCAGCTAGGAGACTATGTTGAACTTAATTGCTTTCCAAATAAAGACCTTTTAACATTCACTCGAGATATAGTTCATGAGTTATTCACGAAAACGAGAAATCACAATACATCGGGGCCAAGTGGAAGAAGATTGGCCACCTTGAAAGTTGGTTTTCATCATCCTATTTCAGCGAAAAGCCAAGGAAGATGCATGCTATGTAAAAAAAATGCAGTAAAAATGTGTGCTAATTGTAACGTTAGATTGCATCCTAATTGTTTTTTTCAATTATCATAATAAATAGTTAACTTTCCCATTTTTATACTTTTCAAGTGTGATAATTAGACAAAGTTCCATGTATGCCCAATGTTCCTCTAGACCAGGGGCGCGCAACCTTTTCAGAGTGAGGGCCAGATGAGACTTTTGGAAGGAGATCGCGGGCCGGAGTGAAAAACGAAATCTCAGAATTACTATATGTTGTATAATACATTGATTGAAAAAAAAGTATAATGCATGAATAAATTGTACAAAAATTGCATTGAACACTCCACAAATAAATGAGACTGCTGGTGCTGTTTGCCATGAAGAAGTATTTCCATGTCTGGCTCGATGGTTGAGGTAGACAACAGAAGAATGTCATTGAGTTGGCGATCCGAGAGTTGGGAGCGAAGGTGAGACTTCGTGTACTTCATTTTCCAGAAGAGCTGTTCACAGCAGTAGGTGCTGCCGAACATGGCCACAATGCGTTGGACATGCGCAATGTATTTTTGAAAATTGTTAGAAGAGAGAACGGTGTCGCGGAAGAAGGATAACAGATCAGAGGTGCGGAACTTCGCCTTCATTTCATCGCAGCACTGCAGCTCCATTAACTCCATCTGCAGGGAAGCAGGGGCGTCTTCCACGGGGAAGTCAAAGGGAGCAGTGAAAAGCTTGAAGTCCGCAGCCAGCACCAGGAGCAGGTAGCGGGCCGGATTGCAATAATAAAGCCTAGCAGGATGGCGGGGCGAACGCTAAACCTCCGCGGGCCGGATATGGCCCGGGGGTCTGATGTTGCCCGCCCTGCTAGACTCTAGAGGAACATGATAGATTTTCAAAATTCTATAAGATAAAAAGTGAAGACAAATGTTTTTCCGGTGTAATTTTAGAAAAATACTTTATTTAAAATGTTTTCTTACATATGGTTTTATAAGATGAATGTTATACACAAATATAGAGAGGTTTCTGAATGAACTTGAAATAAAAAAAATTATGAAGTTTGTAGTTGAAAAAAATCATGTCAGAATATTTTTTGGATTTTCGTTTAATAAAACGTTATAAATTCTTTTTGTATTTTAATATAAAACTCCCAATTTTTTTGAGCGTGGTGCTTGAATGTGAAAAAAAATTAACATAAAAAAGTGTTCCTCTAGAGTGTAGATCAGGGGTCGGGAACCTTTTTGGCTGAGAGAGCCATAAGCACCACACATTTTTAAATGTAATTCCGTGAGAGCCATATAATATGTTAACCTAATAATAATAATAATAATAAAGTAAATGTTTGCATTTTATGTCATTTCAACACTTTTAAAGTACAATAAGCCTCTGAATTCTTTCTAATAACATTGTTATACTGTTTCTAATCAATGATAAATATTTCTTAGCATTAATGTGACTTCTGGTGCTGCATGGTTTTACTGATGGCTTTGTAGTCTGGTTTATACTTGGTGAGGTTAAGCTTCATGCAGGCGTTAAGACTTCCATCCGTCAAACGTGATCGTAGGTTGGAATGTTCTTTAGATGTGAGAAAGACTGCTCACATGCATACGTAGAGCCGAACATTGTCAGTACAGCAATACTCACACGCTGCAGTGTGTGGTATGTGACGGGAAGCGCGTTCCAAGTTTTGACAATCAGCTGGTCTATGGGCTTAAGTTTTTTCATTTCTGCCCACTTGTGTTGGCTGGCCAACTCTGCTTGCTGTCGTGCGAGTCTTTCCAAATCTTCATTCAGTGACTTGAACTTATTCACCCACATATCTGAGGCTTTCATGTCAGCAGCTTGTAGCTCAAAATCTCTTTCGGAAACACCGGGGATGTAACTCAGGTCAGCGCTGTCCACTCCACACTTGTGTGGATGGGTGATGAACTTAAAAAGACGAGTGCGCTCGTGAAATTCTCCAAAGCGCGCTTTGAATGACTGCAGGAGATTAGATGTGAAGCCTGCTAGCTGCTGAAGATCAAGATGTTGCGAAGGGTCACTTGCTGTGCATGCATTTTTAAACTCACCCAGTTTTTCAAAGTGTAGTAAACGACCTGTTTCAATGTCGGTGATGAAGAGTTCTAGCTTGTTTTCAAATGCAGACACTGTTTGTTGCAGGGATAAGATTGTATTTCCAACACCTTGCATTTTCATGTTGAGCTGGTTTAGATGTTCAGTCATGTCCACGAGATAGTAGAATTTCAGGAGCCACTCAGTGTCAGCTAACTCGGGATGCTCGACATTTTTCATTTCAAGAAAAGTCCGGATTTCGCCCAAACAAGCCGCAAAACGGCTGAGCAGCTTCCCCTTGACAACCAACGCACGTTACTGTGCAGAAGCAGACCAGGATAATTACTCCCAACTTCATCCAGCAGTGTTTTAAACTGGCGATCATTTAAAGCTCGGGGAACAATAAAGTTGCACCACACCCAGCTGCTCGCTAGGCATCTGAGCACAAAGTGCCTCCTGATGTAGGATGCAGTGAAAACTTGAGATGCGTCTCTTTTCATGTTCACGAAGAAGCGCTACGAATCCTGTTTTTCCCCACCATGCATGGAGCGCCATCAGTGCACACCGAAACAAGTTTATCCATCGGTAGATTTTTTTCTTCAGCGAACTTGATGAATGACTTGAATAAATCCTCTCCTCTTGTTGTCTCTTTCATAGGCAAAACAGCAAGACTTTCCTCATATACTGTGTCACCGACAGCATACCTTGCCATTACCCTGAATTGGGATAAATTGCTTACGTCTGTTGACTCACCCAAAGCGAGAGAAAAAAATGGCGCCGCATTTATGTCCTTCACTTGCGTTGCCTCAATTTGATTTGACATCATGATGGTACGATCGTGAACAGTTTTTGCTGACAGAGGCATGTCTTTTATCCGTTTAAATATCTTGTCTTTATCCGAAAAGTCATCAAAAAGTTCATTGGCAACATCAAGCATGAATGCTTTGGCATACTCCCCATCTATGAATGGCTTTCCGTTTCTCACAATTGCTAAAGCACCAGCAAAGCTAGCCGAATTCCAGTCACCTTGTTGGGTCCAAACACGGAGTTGCTGCTGACTAGCTTGCACTCTTGATAGTAGCTCTTGACATGCTTTCTTCCTGCTGTCCCCCGCAGGATACTTCGATGCAAATGTACTATGGCGTGTTTCGAAGTGCCGCTTTACATTTGACAGTTTCATAGATGCAATTTTATCATTGCATATTAGACACACTGCAGAACCTGCTCTCTCCACAAAGGCAAGTTCCTCTGTCCATTCCTGCTGAAAAGTGCGATACTCTTCGTCTTTTTTTCTTTTAGCCAGCTTCTTAAAAGGGTTTCTGAAATAAAAAACATGGTTTAAACAAACGGTATAAAAAAAATTTTTATAATTAAAAATTTGTCTGCGAGCCAGATGCAGCATTCATAAGAGCCACATCTGGCTTGCGAGCCATGGGTTCCCGACCCCTAGTCTAGATAGAGGAACATTGGGCACTAATGAGTTTTGTAAACTTCCTTATTAATTACGAAAAAACGTGTTAAATTTGGTAAGTATTGGGTTATATTTTGAGTTTAATTTGTTTAAGTTTTTTGAAAGACGGTATTTTTAGTCCGAGGATGTGGTACACCGCGTTTCATTAGTGGGTCATTTTTAAACACTGAAACAACATTTGGCAAGTTACTATAAAGGTATAAAAGCTAATATAAATTAGTTTATCTTTTAAAAATTAAAAACAAAGAATCAAACTATTTTTATATTTCTGTATATTTGATCAATATCAGCTTTGACTCATATGATAGAAACTCAGGGATAAATTTGCAAACGTTCATTTATAAGTTGATTTCAGAATCCATAAGATTCCTAGAAGCTGAATACAATAATTATACTTATGCATGTAAATTTTGATTAAAATTTAACATAAATGAAAAAACTCTAATAACAAGAAAATAATTTCATTTTCATATATAGAAATCATACTCTACAAAACAGAAGCCACATGGGGTTTTTTTAACGCGATCCAAGCCCATTATAACGCGCTTAACGTCACCACACTTGGAAAATAATTCATAAATTTGCTCTTCAGTTGTGTAGTAAGAAAGATTTCCTATATATAGAGTGCTAGACTTTAGAAGTAAATGTTCTAAAGAGTTGTTCGAACCCTAAATAATAAAGAACTTTAGTGAAAAGCGACAAATAAAGTAGAGGATATAAAAGCATACTTTAAACTGCCTATCTCGATAGGAAGTGAGTTGAATTGGTTCGTTAATTATCTGTTCCATTAACTTGGTTCACAAGCTATAAATAAAATTAGTTTAGGGAAGGTATTTCATTGATATTCACAAAGATCAGTGCCATTTACTTGGATGGACGGTCTACCTTAGGGTGAATATGATTAGATGCAGGGGGATAACTAGTTTAGTGTGGCCAGATTATGACTTTGTTTCGCAATAGATAAGTTTGATTTGAAATAATACGCTATACCTATGGGATTTGGTCATTTAAATAAAATGCTCTCTTCCTAGAATTGGTAAATATATAGAATTTGAAATGAAACATACTCATTATAGTTATACACTTTTTACCATTGTCAATAACACCTAAGACTAATGTACTGAAGAGAAATTTTTGGTACACATTCAATTCTTGTCTAAGTGTGCATTAGTGAGATGTTGACTTTTGTGAGGTTTTCATCAGAGACAAATGAAAAATATCATCAAGCTTGCACAATGTTCAAAACTAATGAAATAATGAATTGATGTTTATCAAGTGCTCGAAGTAAACTTGTCTCATACAGCCCCCCCCTCCACTCTAAAATTTAAAAAAAAAGAAGACGATATTTTCTAAAATTGAAAGAAGAAAATATTTTCTATTTTCATTAGCAGACGATTATTAGCATTAGTTTTTTAGAATGAATTTTTTACGATTAAGTCAAATATGTAATGATGAGAATTCAAGCATTTCTTTTTTCCAATCGAAAGGAATTATTCATCAAGAACGAAAATGCCGAAATGGTCATATAATGAAACTCTCAGTTGGAAAACAAAATAGATGGCAGTGTAAATTTCGTTCATGTAGAGAAGAAAAAAGAGTAAGAACAAATAATTGGTTCGAAAATCCTCGTTTACCTTTTCGGAAAGCAGCATTATTTATATACTGCTGGCAGTGGCGTAGCCAGAGCGAAGTACATGGGTGGCACAAAAAATAAGCTTATATTGAAAAATCTGAATCACCCTGATTTCAACTAAAATTTCTCTTGTACCAAATTGGCTACATCTTTTGCTACCATACTTCGTGACATTTCCTAAAATTGATAGCTGCATCTTTTGATACCATTTTCATGGCAGTTGAATGACCTTTTCATGTCTAAATCTGTCAATCAAAATCAAAAGTTAAACTTTTCAGCAAAATTCTGACAGCATCTCTAGTTAAGCTTATAACCTTGGTTCTATATTATATATTAGTTTGAAAATTTATAAATATATAGTTTTGAATACATAACACTTTATAGTTTAAATTTTTTCAAAATCATGGTTACTTTTTGGGAAATGTCAATCAAAATTTTGATTGATGAGAAATATATCTAATAAAATATACCTTCAAATTTTACATAAAATATATGTTTTTATACTAAATCGGCCATGCTGTTTTCATTTCTGCACTCATTTTTTACATTTAGAAATTGAAAATACATATAAGTGTGTAACAAACCTGCGGTTTACTTCAAAATTCTGTCTCTGAAAACATTCATTCAAATTTTACATGGAATTATTATAACAAATCAACAATCGCAATTTCATTTATAAATTCTTTTTGAAGAAGAAGAAATTCTTTTTGCATTTAGAATTTGAAAAGCGGTTTATTTTTAAAATCTGTCTCCGAGAACATTAATTAAAATTTTACATGAAATATACACGCTTTTATAAAAAATCAACAATGCCTATTTCATTTATGGATTGTTTTTGCATTTAGAATTTGAAAATATTTATAAGTATGAAACAAAATTGCGGTTTATTTCTAAAATGTCTTCGAGAACATTCATTAAAATTTTACATGAAATATACACATTTTCATATCAAATCAACAATGCCAATTTCATTTATAGATTGAAAGCAATTGAATTCTGCGAGAATTTTCAGCAACACTTTCATAAGGTCATCAAGATTAATGTTCCTTGTATAATTTCTCAAATATGATAAAATTATAAGATTTCGTTTTTTTTCACTCACTAATTGTCTGACATTCATTTTTTTTGTGAAATTTAATTTTGATTGACCTTTGGAAAATCCAGCCTTTTTAATACTTTTGTTATAACTAGGCATTTTTTCTTTATATAGGGTTGCGAACTCTATAAAATTTAAATAAAGGTCTATATGTATATATATGGCAGGGGCGAACCGTCATTGCAAGCAACGCATGCCCTCTAAACTTGGAGAAACGTCAAAGAAAAAGGTCGAAATGTTAACACCTTTAAGAATTGGATTTATTCTCTAAATGCAGAGAAATAGGATATATATATATACGTTTTGCTTTCATCCTCACTTAGAGCAAGAGAAAATAACTTTTGAAGAAAAAAGTTTTCTTAAAAGTAGCAAGCCAACACCTCTTTTGAACTTAGTTAAGACTAACAAAAGTTTCACAAGGAAATTTAATTCATCTATTTACACTAAATGCTCTTGGATATGTGGAAATTCTGAAAATGGTAGAATGTTTTGCTGGCCATGTGTACTTTTTTCAAAAGAAAGTACAGTGTGGAGCTGTATCAATAGAGGTTACAGGGATCTAAACAATCTACACAATGCAATCTCACGCCACGAAAAAACTCAAAATCATCTCAACTGTGTTGTTGATTTAACGACTTTTGGAAAGACGCCAAAAGTATAACTTTTAATTGACACACATAAAGCCCTCAGCATTTCCAAGCATAATTAAGAAGTAAAAACCGTGAAATTCTTAAAAGGTTGATAAGTGTCACTTGTTTTTTAGCTATGCAAGAATTGTCTTTCCGTGGACATTATGAAAATGAAATCTCAACTAATAGAGGAAATTATGTTTAACTGGTTGATTTTTTGAGTGAGTTTGATGAAAAACTTTATTTTCATTTGAAATCGTCTACGGTTTTTAAAGGTACATCTCCTAAAATTCAAAATGATCTTATTTATTGCATGGAGAAGTCTTGTTGAAACAAATAAAAAAAGACTTGAGTAAAACTTCTTTTATATCAATATTAATGGATGAAACTTCCGATGTTAGCTTTTTTTCCCAGCTTTCTACAGTTATTCGTTACGTTGATGAATTTGGTATAATTCGTGAAAGATTTATCAAATGTTCAGATGTCAGTAAAAACAGAAGTGCTCAAGCTCTTTCAAAGATAGCAGTTGAAAACTTGAAAGAACTTGGATGTTTAGAAAAGTTGATTTCTCAATCATACGATGCGGCTGCCATTATGGCAAGTGAAATCAATGGAGTGCAAAAAATTATAAGAGAAATAGTTCCAAACGCTATTTTTGTTCATTGTTAAGCTCATCAACTCAACTTGGTTTTATCCCAGAGTTTAAAAGAAATTCAGCAATGCTACAGTTTTTTCGGTGCTAAATTCTTTGTCTTCTTTTTTTAGCAGTTCTACAAAAAGAATTTCATTGCTAAGTGATATTGTAGGAAAAAGATTTCCAAAGTTAGGGCAAACTAGATGAAATTATTCGTGAAGACTAGTATTGTTTCAGTTTTGAAAGAATCTAAGGAAGATCTTATAGAGCTTTTTGAGTACATATTTGAAAATCCAAAAAAGTTTGATGCAAAAACTCAAACACTTGCACGTGGTTTGTACTTCAACTTAAATACTTTTGAATTTGCTTTTTTGTTGAATATTCTTTCAAAGATTTTTCCTTTAACAGATTTTTTCTTACAAAGTAAATCTTTGAATATTCTTGACAAAAATCTTTTACCAAACTATAAAAAAATTGAAGAGTTGAAAGAATCAATTTTTTCAGAAGCATGGCAAGAAGCAAAAGCTCAACACAACGAAACCTCGATAAAACGACGGTAAGATGTTTCCAACGAAGAAAAGTTTAACGAACTGTTCAAGAACATTTTCGATTATTGATGCAAATCAAAGAACGCTTTCAATTTTGGGAAAAAGTAAAATTTATTGAATTGCTAGATTGTAAAAAGTTTTGCAAATACTCTGTGCATTTTCCTGAAGAAGCATTCAACTGCCTGGAAGAAAATTACAAAACCTTTTTTCAATTTTCTAATCTTCGTTCGCAACTCTATGTTTTATACACTCACCAAACTTTTTCTTCAATAAATACAAGTGAGTTTATTGAATTCTTCATTAAAAATTATTTACATCTAAGTTTAAATGAGGTATTTAAGTTACTTAACTAGTTTCAACTATTCCTATAACAACTTCTAATGTTGAAAGATCATTTCCAACTCTTAAAAGATTTAAGAGCTATCTTCGAAATACCCAAGGAGAAGAAAGACTTTCTAAATTAGTTTTGCTATCCATTGAAAAAAAATTACTCAAAAAATTGATGGAGAAAAAGAATTTTTTTTCTGATGTAATTGATGAGTACTGCCGAAAAGCAAGAAGAATCGATTTTCAATTTAAATAAATTTTTTTCTAATTTTTTTTTGTATCATCATTTTTATTTGAATAATGACATTTTTGTATAGTGTTTTCTAAACAATATAAAAAATGGTAAGGTTTACTACAATTTTGATTTTGCGTGCTTATTGTGTAAATCCACGGTTCGCCACTGATATATATATGTTTACTTTTTAACAATTTATTAATGCATAATTCAATTATCACAAAATCAAAAATTTAATATCATAATTGCATATTTTATTTTTTGTTAAGGATAGCGCCCCTATCTTCGTCTACTCAAATATTATACTTTCCCGAAAAATGGCGTCTAAATTTGAAAATTTTGAATTTTCGATCAACCAAAAAACACAGAATAAAATATTTTCCGAGATTTTAGATACTATATTTAGAGCTACGACTCTGACTGCTGGGCATACAACATGACAAGTATAAAATTTTGTGAACGTGAATTAGAAATGAAGCACGAATTGGAACAACTATTTAAGAGAAATATGTGCCCAACATCTTCTAGCTAATCCTAGAGTGATTGGAGGACACAACATGACTAGAAATAGATGAGTTTGTTCACCAAAAAAATCATGTTGGACGTATATTTCCTCAACAATGGGTTTTTGGAGGAATGTACAGAGAGACAAAAGAAAATTTTATGTTTATTGTCCCAGACAGGAAAGCAACAACATTTTATCCAATAATAAAGAATAGCATAAATCCTGGAACTTCAATAATAAGTTATGACTGGGGTGCATAGAGAAATATATTTTCAACTAATGATTATCATCATTTAGTTGTAAATTAATCGAAAAACTTTGTGGGTCCTTCTAGTGGGGCTCACACTCAAAATATTGAACGAATGTGGAGAAGTGTCAAAGAAAAAAATAAAAAACAGAACGGCACTCATAGAAGTCTACTAGATTCATATATATGTGAGTTCATGTGGCGAGACGAAATTAAAGTTAAAGGTTTAAACCCTTTAGATACAATACTTAGACACATCAGTTGTTATTGGGCTCCTCATTAGATAGGTAATATTACAATTTCCACTTATCATTCTATGTTTTTCCAACATTAAATAAAAATTTAAAGCGAAAATATATATTATATATCTGTTATCTTCTTCCCACTCTAAAAAAATTCAAAATGATATTATATAATCAGAGAAATGTTGAAACAGTAAAAAAAAAATTTTAGAGTGGGGGGATAACAGAAAAGTACCAAAATAGATCAGTAAGTGATTCTTTTAATTCTATAAATGGATTTAAACTAAAGATTAAGAGGAAACAAAATGTGGAAAGAAAAATTTTTCTGAATTTTGAAGCTTAAGATATCTACATGAGTTAATGTGGGCTAAGAATGGCACTCTTGATTAAGGATGCAACAAAACATTGAATTATATTTTCCAGACAGTGAAAATGACCGTCTGACATGATCATTCTGATATAATACAGCTTCTAAAAGATTAACAATAAGCAGAATTCAAGCTCTGCTGATTGGAGTACAGTAAAATTATACTGGTTATCTTCTATAATTTAATTATTGTCTGCTTTTTATTGGATCTAATGTGTTAAATTTGTATAGAATTTATTTAGTACTTCTTGTATTATTTTGTTTACAAACTATTTCATTATCATGTAATATTCCCTATCACTGATAAATATATTTTAATGTTATAAAATTAAAATTTTCCTTATTTGATAATAAATAGAAGATAGCCCTTAATAATTTTTATAAGTTATTTAGTTTTTAAATGAATTAACAAAGAACATAAATTTTAAATAAAAGTTTTCTGGTAGTAAATAATAAATAAAAATCGTAATTTAAATGATAATATAAATTTGTCAAATATAAACTAACTTACGTTTTATCATTAAAGTATTAAATTACCCATTTAAGTCATAGGAATTGAAAAATTAAACGTGTTCTTTTTTGAATGAATTTTGCTATTGCTAAAACACGATCTATATTATGTGTCACTGGTGACTTGTTGTGTCTAAAGGGGATAATGAGGCTATAAAATTTTACGTATGGATAAAAACTCAAGCTCAGTCTTGTGAAAAAGCGGATTAGAATCCACGAGCAATATGAATATATTAATTTCAAAATAGAATAAAGCGGAGGATACGGAATTCAAGAATTTAGACGAAATAGAATTTTAAAAAATTCAAAATTTAAAAACGAATTTTTAATATATTTAGAAAAGACTAATAAAAGCGTATTTAATTATATAATACTAATGTTTAGCATAAATTAATTATATTAGCTCATAACTTCACTCAACTATTCCTAAATTCTCCTAGTGATTTCGATTCTGCAGCCCTTACTCTCAACAACTTCATTAAACATTACATCACACTATCCACACTAGATAATCTATATGAATGCAGAAAACACAATACTTCTGGAGATTCTTTCTCACCTCACTTAAAAAATCCCCAAAACACTCTCTCAAAATGCTTCATAAAGGTCCGGACCCTAGCAATACATCACATCAATATAAAAAAAATATATGTCAGAAATAAAATCTGGAAAAAATTCGATAACATAATCGACCATTCTATGAGTGAACATGTCTCATCCTTCTTATCTTTAGGCGTATCCCAAACATTTCCTCCAGTAAATCTAACTGAATTTATCTCTGCTATAAATACACTAATCCTAAATTAGCTCCATGCCTTGATCTTATAACTCAAAAAGATGTAATCAAATTTTTTTCTTTATACTCAGAATATTTCTTAGAATTATATAACAATTGCGAAAAAATTCTCCTTCTTCCCAACTATCTGGAAAATAGGCAGGCTAATTTTACTCGTTAAACCCAACAAAGATTTAAGTCTCATATCCAACTGGCATCCAATCCTTAAAATCCTTTTTTTTCCTGGCATTAAAAAATTCTACTCAAAATCTTACTTTTTCACATCATCACATTAAAAAAATTAATCCCTTCCAATTCGCTTACCTCCCACATATAAGTCCAAAATTCGCTCTATAAAGATTCTCCTTAAAATGTTCATCTAAATTAACATCATCCTCCCTCTTTCTGAATAAATAAGCACGCCTTCAATTCGGCATAGCACCCAGCGATTATTTACAATCTAATAAAATAAAAATAGCCCAATTACCTCATTAAATTTGCTTAAAATAAGCAACCGCCTTTGCCTCATAATGAGCAGAGACTACAAAACCACCCCAACTCGAGTCTTAGAATTCTTTATAAACTGGCTTTAATTAAAATTTTATGTCAAACTAGCAATTACTAAAAAATATATCATGACAAGAATCCGAGCAAATTCCCATGTTGAATCATTATTACTTTGATATACAGGTCTACTGTGATTCAGCAAACTCAAACATACTCGAAAAAACTATTGTAGAGAAGCTCCCTAAACAAGTGCCTATAAATGCTCATTGCGAACCGCTAAACTCATTTCCTCATACACCTCTACTTAAATTCTAGCCTCTATACAGCAGGCAAGAACTAATCCAATCTTCACCCTCCATCTCATTCAATCTATAAATAACCCAAATCTAATTCTTAACATTTGGTTGAAAATCAAATACTTTACAATACAACTGCTAATCAGATAGCTGCCTGGACACTACCCCTACAACTACTATTTCTGCCGTATCAAAAAATCACCAAATAATCTTTGTAGATTCAAGTGCAATCAATACGAAATACCATATAATTTTCTACTTTTTGCTCTCACTATAATCACGTAAGAACTTTACTTCTTCCACTATTCATCAAAAATTCAATCACCACCATCTAATTTCTACGAATCACTTTATATCCGAACCTCATTAATGCCCTAGTCTCTTATTTTCCTCATAGAGTCAAACTTTCAACCTCTAAACTCACTTACTTCTCACAACATGTCAATTATCAAATAAAAAATTAAATAAATAAACCAAAAAATAAAAAATATACACTATTTTTTTAATACATATAATTTTTAACACTTATCTCCACTGTTCAATCAATCACCCGTTGACCGGTAGGACTTTTTACTCAAATACACCCAAATATACCCTTCCAATGCAATGAAAATAAGAGGTTTACGAATACATTCGAGCAGTTACATTTCGTGAAATTCATTTTAATATTTTTATTTCCTTTTATTTCTTTTCAAATTGGCCTTGATTTTTCAACATCTCATTATGTAAGGTTTTGAAATATTATTAAAAAAATCCCTTTAATTTTAATTTCATAAAAGCCCTTCGTTCACATTCACAACCAATTACACTTTGTATCTTAGATCAATTACAATTCGTATCTTAAGTAATGTCTGGAAAACAAACATGAATACATCTTACGCCAGTTCTATCATGGTTCTCCAATTTTTGTTCCTATATGTCTATGGTTCTACCATAGCCATTGTTTTTTTTCAAAACAACCTACAATTACTCATCTCATTTGTTATAAAAATATTTTGTTATGTTACTCCTACTCATTAGCAACCTCCTATAATTTGCAGAGCTTTCATATCAACATTTAATCTCTCATCGAAATTCAGCATACTCAAATTTCAACAATCCAACTCTTGTAAGGTCATTCGAAAAACAATTTGAAATTGATTTTGTCGACCCAAAAACAAAACAAACTCTTCTAATCTAACAAATTTTAAACTTATATTAACACTCGCATCATTCTTATAATAAATTTCATCTTCTCTCAAAACAAATAATTTGCCGGAGAACTTTTTATTATTAATTTACCTGAACTTTTTTTCCCTAAAATGGCACCACATCGAAATTAATTGTATAAATTTTGAATTTTTTTTATCTTCTAACTAAGAATACATTATATATTTTATTTTCAAATTTTTATTTAATGCTGATACTAAGCTAGCAAATTTCATAATATTTCTATATTTTGTTATGTTTTTTTAATTTGTAAAACTATAAATAAGGGATCAGAACTTTTTTTGTCGGTTTAATTCCTTCCCTTTGAAAGATGTGTCGAATGTAAAACTAAAGATTGGATATACTATTTTTTATATAATATTTTTTTGTTTAAAACTTGTTTTATTCAATAATTAAATTTTTTGGTTTTTAATAAAGTTTAACAGAAAATGCTTACTCTGTTATCAAATATGCTGTTTACTATCTTACGATTTATTATTTATTTCTGCACAGATGAAAAAGTTAACTTGCAGCCCATATAAATAAGTACAAAAACAGGTGTACCATTTTTAAATCAATTCCCCCTCTTGTTTTTCAAAGTTAGTTACGCCACTGAGCGGAATGACGAAAAATATATTGGGGCCAGAAGAAAATTTTTCTATATATTTAGTTATTAATTGAATATTTTACGTCCATTTCACAATAGCAATAAAAAAATACATTTACCAACAATATTAAAATGTGAAAGTTTAAAACTGGAAAATTTGATATATAATAATTGGTTAGTGGATGTATCATTTAGACTGTCCCGTGAGTGCTACTGCCTGCTTTCTATACATATATTTTATAATTATTGATACATTTAGATTTTTTTTAGATTAATAATTTTTTTAAATTACTTTATATAAATATATAAGGTAATCTTTTACTTTACGGTTCTGTCAATCAAAAAATTTCTTTGACAAATTATTGGCTGTTGTGATGTCAATTAAACTATACATTAGTAAACTCTATCATAATATAAAGATTAAGAAAAATATTTTTATAGATTTCAAATTTAATTAGAATTCATTAACTATATTTTACTAAAGATCCTAGATTTAATTTACATTAGTATCGTGTCAGTAAATAAAAAAAATTAGAATTTTTTTTTATAGATTTCAAATTTAACTGTTTAAATATTTTACTAGAGATTCTAGATTTAATTTACATTAAAGTATGAGAGTAAATTAAAAAAAATATTTAATTTATAAATAAAAAATACGTACTTTATCTCTGTTCAATACTTTGAAGTTGCAATAAATCTTTAAAGAATTTAAAAACAGAAAATAATTTTGCTAAATGGCTTCTCCAAACGAACTCTTTTAAATATGATTTGAATAATTCGTTGGAGATGCCAAACTGTCTTTTAAATTTTCCTTTGGCCCGCATCCAATAAACTACCCAATGATAAAAAAAGATCCTGATCACCGTCTTTTTTTACCACAAACATAACATTTCCAACAATATCCATCAGATACATCATTTCTCTTTATTAATTTACAATTTTGTTGGCAATCATTGCATTGAAAAATATTTAAAATAACTTTGTGCGAAGCAAACCAAAATTTCTAATTTATCATTTGAATTTAAAACTTGTAACAGAGAAAAAAATTCCAATTTTCAGATAAAATTGTATTCTCACTCAGAGTAGTATCCATAAGTTCATTCATTTCAGATGAAAATGAATTGATAGAACAAATGATGAAAGAAAATATACTTCTTACGCTCGTGTCAAAACAACTCGTCAAATTATACATGTCACTGATCGATTTGAGCGAGTGTAGCATATGTGGGTGAATTTGGTTATATTTTCCGTGTGTTGTTTTTTATTTGTTTGGATGCATATGTGTGGTATCAAGTAATAATTACAAAAGAATGATTTTGTTATTCAAACCCATACAAAATTATAATTTTTGAATTTTTTGTGTTGTAAATTTTCTATTTTTTTTAAATTTACTGACATAGTTTTATATAAGTTAGATTTAGAATTTTTAGTAAAATATATTCAATGAATTTCTATTATAGTTTGAATTCCATAAAAAAAAGTTTTAATCAATTTTTGTATCAAATGTTTGCTTACTAAGTAATGTAAAATAAATATATTATTTATTCATTTAGATGTATGTTGTAATTTTTATGCTTTATAGCATTGCCTATATATTAAAAATACTTAGAAATTATATAGTTTGATTGACATTACAACAGCTAATAATTTGTCAGAGAAATTTTTTGATTGACGGAACCGTAAAGTAAAAGATTACCATATATAATATATATTATCTTTCAATTTTAGAAAATATCGTCTGCTTTTTTAAATTTTTTTTAGAGTGGGGGGGGGGGGGGAAGTACCGAATTATTTAATACAGAGGAAAATACGAAGGAGGAGTTGCTATATCTAAATGCAAAATTTAGATTCTATCGAATTAGCGAATCTTGCTAAATATTTTTTCATAACACGATCATATTCTATCATTTCGAAAAAACAGAGTTTTTCTATTATCCTTACTTTAAAACTATTTGTTTCAGAAGCGCGCATTCTCAAAATGGGGGGGGGGGGGGGGGGGGGGGCAAACTTTTTTTATAATTTCCAAAATTTCTTATAAAAGAATTTTTGTTCAAAGAACACATCCCTATTATTTTATTAGCCCACGTTGCATGTGTACTCTCATCTCGGAATCCCACCATAACTGTATATAACTTCAGAGATTTGATCAAGTCGAATTACATTTTTGTAATTGTAATCGCATCACAACCTTATAGCTTGTAAAGGTAACAAAATCATATGATAGAGTCAAAGAAAAAACAAACTGATAGCAGATAAACAAAAATTTGATGCATAAATATAAAGCACGTTTATTATATGTTTTTAATGTACAAATTTCAAAAATAAAATGTTTTTTCCTTAAGCAATCTTTTTTTTGCAATCGAAGCATTTTAAGCTATTAAAATGTAGTTTCCACCCACTGTAATTTTAATATATAAAAATCATAAAGATTATATTTGATTTTTAAGCTGATAATTAAAAATTTCCTGAATAGATTTTATTTTGCAAAACATTTTGATCATTACAAAAAGAGCATCCATTTCTTACTTGTTTCAGTCCATTGCTTGTATAACACGAAGGATACATTCGCAGAAATGAAAGAAACATCCTTTTTTTAAACTTGCACTTGGAATTTCTTTTCTACATGCCTTATCTTAGCAGGTTCATTGTCAACAGTGGAATTTTTTTAAATGTACCGTTCCTATACCAATTATAATAAAAAGTTTTTACCTCTGCATGATTTTGTACATTAGTCGGTAGAAGTTAATTTACTATAGGCTTGTGGAGGTGGTGCATAGAATTCTTTTCAAACCGTATACTTCTTATTGTCCTTTTAATAGTCTCGGTTTTTCAAGTTTAACTGCTGTTGCTTCACTGCATCCTACAAGTGCATTCGATGTTATGGCTTGAAGTGCTTTTTTAGTTGATTTAGCTCTTTTTTGTATGTTTTCCATTATTTTCGGATCTTCACTTTCAGCTGCATCACACACATGATTATGTTCCTTGTTTTCTTTCACAATTTCATCACATTCCGCAGTAATCGACGCTTTAAACTATAACTTGTGATATTTGTCACATTTCCAATATATTTTTTCCTTCTTCTGTTTGTCTTTATAAAAGAAATCTCCTATTCTATAAACTGGAGATGCATAATGGACTTTTCGGCCATGTTTCTATAAAAAAATAACTATAATTAATTGGCGCTAACGAAAACATTCTTACCTATTCATTACCATAGGGTGGGCGAGCAAAACTTGTAATATTATAAATCCTGTCTTTATTGAAATTTTGGATCAAATTAAATATCTCTTACTTCAGATCGTTTATATTCAAATTTAATTCACCTAGTTCTATTAAGGTGGAAATTTTTAAAAGCCTTTTTTTAATGTTTAAAATATTTGATCATCTACTTTTTTCTTATGTTTGTGTTTACACACTGTCAAACATCCTTTATTGAACTACTTCAGTTCTTGTGTAAAATTGTGTTTTTCTGTGCAACAGTTGTTCATTTTTCAGGAAAATGCAAAAAAAAGTTTTTGGTCAACCACCCAAAAAATGGGGGGAATTTAACTAAAATTACTCCGAATAGTAATAATCACACATTGTATGTCATTGGTGTGAAAAAGCAGTTTATTCAAGTCACTACCGTTGTGAAAATACGGAAATAAAAGGCTGGATCCAGCTTCTCCGGTTTCGGTGGCATATGTTTAGATGAATACCAACCGCTTTAAGCTATGATATAGAAAAACCGGTTGAAGAAAGCAATTAACCCATTTACGACCAATGTTCCCAAAGGGAACGCAGACGAATTTCTACTTTAAATGGAATTTAATAGGAATTACTAAAGTCGTCTGCTTTGCTTACCCTTAAATGGGTTAAGCGCAAATCTAAGACACAACAAGCAAATGAACAGCAATTTATTGAAAAATTAAACCCATTATTTGACATTGCTCATCAAAGTGCTAACAAATTAATCAAGTTACCAGAAGATCGTCAATTTCTTAACCTCCAAAGACAAGATCGCGATACATGACATGTGTAGATAAAGAATGGACGAAGAAAGAAGAAGGAATGATCAAGAGAAAAGAGTCCTTTGAAAGCCGTAGAGAGATGGCAAAAGAAAAGCAACGGCACTCTGGGGAAAGCCGCATTAGTGCTGTGATTTCTTGCTCTGATAAGATAACCCTACCAAGCCAATAAAACCTCCCAAAAAAAGGTCTGACATTTCTAAATCAAAGACATCTCTAATGTCCAGCAACGTGACAACTGCTTTAGACACCTTAAAAGTCACTGACCGTCTAGCTGTCTCCTTACTCGCAAATGTAGCACATTCTCTTGGTCAGAGTATTGAAGATATGACATTGAGTCGTAGTTCAATTCGTCGGGCAAGACTAACAAATAGAAGAAAAAAATGGCAAATGCCATAAAAGAACGTTACAATGCAGATGGACCATTGACAGTTCATTGGTATGGAAAGTTGCTGCCAGATATTACTGGATGTGAGAAGGTCGACAGGTTACCAATAATTATTACCGGTGCAGATACAGATATTCTTCTTGGCGTTCCAAAATTACACAATGGAACAGGACAAACTCAAGCAAATGATGTGTTCGCATGCATTGATGAATGGAAAGTATCCAACCAAGTGACCGGCATATGTTTTGACACAACAGCCAGCAACACTGGGCGTATCAATGGAGCCTGTATTCTGATTGAAAATGTACTAGGAAGAAATGTTTTTCACTTTGCCTGGCGACATCACATCTTTGAAATAATCTTAGAAAAATTCTTCACTGCACTACAAATAACCCAAACATCATCTGGGCCGGATATTGCCCTATTCAAACGTTTCAAAAAATGGTCCTGATTCATACCCGTTCTTATTCAACAGCTTCAGGGAGAAGTGAGATTGCTGAATTTAAGCAAGATACAATTCAGTTTGTAAGAGAACAACTTAGTCAACAGCAACCACGGAATGACTACAGAGAATTTTTGGAGCTTACGGTCATTTTTCTTGGAAAGAATCCACCTCGGGGAGTTCATTTCCAAGCTCAGGGCGCTTTTCATAGAGCGAGATGGATGATAAAGGTAATTTACTACTATAAAATGTGGATGTTTAGAAAGCAGTTTACCTTGAAAGCGCGGAATGCTGCAATTTCTACTTTTTGTTGCAAGTCTCTACACAAAAGTCTGGTTTGAAGCGCCATCACGAGCCAAAGCTCCTCAAAATGATTTGACATTCCTCAAAAAGCTGTCAACGTATATCAATTTAGTTGTCAAGAAAGCAGCTTTAAAATCTTTTGGCCGACATCTTTGGTACTTAAGTGAAGAAATGGTTGGCTTGGCATTCTTTGACTTGAGTGTGACAGAAGAGCAGAAAAAGCTGATCGCTCAAAATTATAGAAAACAAGGGTTCAGAGGTTCCACCAAGACGTAACGCCCTCAATCAAGCCGATTATGAGAGAAAGCAGATCAACGATTTTGTCACCAAGAACACGGTGCATTTCTTTGAAACTCTGGAGCTGCCACAAATATTCCTAGGAATTCCTCATGTAGAGTGGGCTGATAATGCAGACTTTCAGAAGGCTGCTAAAATTGTGCATTCCAGAAAAGGTGTCAATGATGTTGCTGAAAGGGCAACCAAGCTGATTCAAGACTTCAACCGTAACCTAACGAAGAACAGCTCCAGTACTTACTGCAAGTTGTCAAAGAGCATAGGCATCTGTTTTCTGATGCCAATAAGGTTACATTGTTTGCTGGACTTTCTAAATAACATATTTATGTGTGTTTCAGTTAATTTTTTCATAAATAAAAACACAAATTATTACAACATATTTTTTCTTTTTAGCTCGTTTGTTATTGCATTAGGCTTTTTTCAAGTGTCATGTGCAACCTTTAAAAATATTTTTTTTGAATTTGAAATTAAATAATTGGAACAGATATGGACTCGAATTCTGGGTTCTAATCTGAAGATTTTAAAAAAAAAATTGGACCACTCTAATGTATACTGTTTTCTTAAAAGTGACTGTATCTTATCACCTTTCTTATATTTTCGTAAGTATTCTTAATAATGTTAATAAATTCTGCTGTACCATGTGGTTCATTCAAAATTAATGTACTTTATGTTTATTTAAAATTAAATGTTTGTACTCTGCGTTTATTAACGCTAGATCAAAAAGTGTAGTTTAATCCAACTTTCTTTTTTAGTGTTTTTTTTTAATTTTAATTGCATTTAATTGGCTGGTAAAATGAAGGTAATTTTTAAGGTATGTGTTTTATCTTTTTACAATGGACGTTTTCTGGTTTAAATCGCTAGTTTGATGCAACTACAGTTTATATCTTTTCTTCTTTATTGAAATGAAAAATCAATTTAAGTGTTAAATAAGAATATGCCTTGAATTTAGATGAAAATTTTGCAGTATTTTTATTTCAGAGATGGTCATTACTGTCCTTTTTCCACTTGCATCTGTTTCCGACAACTTCGTCATCTACTCGCACTCTGCAGCCCTGATTAATATTTGTCGAGGAACGATAAAAGTAGACAATTAAAAGTGTTGTATTTATTTTAAGTTATGAAAAGTAACTTATCATATATTCTAATTGAACATCTACTTCTATACAAAGGCGAATCCTTGCGTAATTATTTGTGATGTACCGACTTCATTTTTTTACCAATACTGATTCCGATACCAAATACATTTTAAAATACGCATAGCGATGCTTAACTGATACCGATACTAAAAAAAATTTTAAACATAGATTTTTAATAGTTTTTAAACATAAAATCTCTATTAAATTATAACATTTATTAAAAAATAAAAAACTTCAATATGTTTAATTAGATATTGATTTGAAATGTAAAATCATAAATTTTTCTCTCCTGGTTTCTACTAATTTGTTTCTTCCAGGAGAGTAAACATGTCCACCGCAACTAAACGTGACCTAAAAGATTGACATACAATGTTATGAAGTTAAAATGTATTGTCCATTGGATCGGCTAACAAAATGAGTGAACAATAAAAAATTGTCCTCTGCCGCTACAGATCAAACAAAAAAAACTGATTAAGCCGTTACCGTTACCACTAGTAATTATATAGAATTGGTGAAAGGTTCTATTTCATTAACCAAAATTCTGAAATTCTAAAAATGAGGGTTTTACTTCTACTACTTTTATTATTCAAAGAATCCGTTGGATATTAATTTCAAACGAGTTTTTAAAGCTATTTTTTAAGGCATCACCATGTTGAAAAAATAATTGTGATCACAAATATCATTTTGATATAACTCATTATCATAGAATTTAAAAATATGTAATATGAAAAATAGATAATTAAATTTTTTCTTCTTCTAAAAATAGTTTAAAATGAAAATATTTATCAAGCGTATTATTTCAAGTTTTGAAAAAAAATGTTGGAAATAGTATCTTGCATACTCAAATGGAAATTTGTTGCAAGATAATGCTTCGCTCAAAAAGAGATATGGCTCTTAACCCTATTAGTGCTGGGGGGGGGGGCGTAAAACGCCCCCCTTGGCTAAAAAATTAATTGTAGAAAATTGGCTGAATCATATCCCTTCAAATTTTGTGACTTTTCCTAAAATCGCTAGCTGCATCTTTTGAAACCATTTTCATGGTAGTTGAATGACCCCTTCATGTCCAAAACTGTCAATCAAAATAAAAAAATTTTATTTTTCAGCAAAATTTTGACATTATCTGTATTAACCTTATAACTTAGGATCTATATTATATAATACCCTGAAAATTTATAATTATATACAGTTTAGAACGCATAACACTTTATATATTTAATTTTTTCAATAATCATGGCTACTTTTTAGAAAATGTCATTCAAAATTTTGATTGATCAAAAATATATCTAATAAAATATACTTTCAAATTTTACATAAAATATATGTTTTTATACTAAATCGGTCATGCTGTTTTCATTTCTGAACTCATTTTTTACATTTAGGATATGAAAATACCTATATGTGTTAATCAAATTTGCGGTTTACTTCTGAAAATGAAATTGTCTCCAAAAACATTCCTTCACATTTTACATAAAATATATGTTTTATACCAAATCGATCATGTTGTTTTCATTTCTGGACTCATTTTTAACATTTAGGATATGAAAATACCTATAAGTGTTAATCAAATTTGCGGTTTACTTCTGAAAATTGTCTCCAAAAACATTCCTTCACATTTTACATAAAAACATATGTGTTATACTAAATTGGACATGCTGGTTTCATTTCTGGACTCATTTTTTTACGTTTAGGATCTGAAAATACCTATAAGTGTTAATTAAATTTGCGGTTTACTTCTAAAAATTGTCTCCAAATACATTCATTCAAATTTTACAATGAAATATATGTTTTATACCAAATCAACCATGCTGTTTTCATTTCTGAACTTATTTTTCACATTTAGAGGTTTTAAAATATCAGTCAAAATTTGCGGTTTACTTCTAAAAACTATCTCCAAAAATATTCTATAAATTTTACATGAAATATTTGTTTATATACCAAATCGATCATGCTGTTTTTATTTTTGAACTCATTTTTTACATTTAGAATTTGGAATTACCTATAAGTATTAATCAAATTTGCGGTTTACTTCTGAAAATTGTCTCCAAAAATATTTTCTTGAAATATATGTTTTAATACCAAATCAATCATGCTTGTTTCATTTCTGGACTCATTTTTTACGTTTAGGATGTGAAAATACCTATAAGTGTTAATCAAATTTGCGGTTTACTTCTAAAAATTGTTTCCAAAAACATTCATTCAAATTTTACAATTAAATATATGTTTTTATACCAAATCAACCATGCTAGTTTCATTTATGGACTCAATTTTTGCAGTTTGAATTTGAAAATACATATAAGTATCAATTAAATTTGCGTTTAGTTCTAAAATTTGTTTTTATAGCAAATATATCATGATGATTTCATTTCTGAACACAGTTTTCGCATTTAGAGGTTTTACTGCTAGTGTCAATCAAATTTGCGGTTTATGTTTGAAAACTATATCCCAAAATATTCTCTCTAATTTTACATGAAATATATGTTTTTATACCAATTCGACCATGATAATTTTTATTTCTGAAATCATTTTTTGCATTTAGAGGTTTTAAATGTCTGAAAGTGTCAATAAATTTTCGATTTACGTCTAATGTCTGCAGAAATATTTTTGAAATTTAAATAAAATATGTGTTTTTATGCCAAATGGAAGATGCTGGTTTCATTTTAGGACTCAGGTTTGGCATTTATGGTTTTAAAATATCTGAAAGCTTGAATAAGATTTGCGGTTTACTTTTAGATACTGTTTTCAAAAATATTTTCAAAAAAATAAAATATCTGTTTTATACCAAATCGACTATGCTTATTTTATTTCTGTACTGGATTTTGGATAATACGGTTAAAAAATATCTCGAAGTGGCAATTGAATTAGTAACGTATGCCTGAAAAACAGTTCTGTAAAAAAAAATTCAAAAAATGGCTGCATATTAGGTATATAGTAAAAATATACTTTTTTTTGTATATTTTGGCTTATAATACTTTCTACAATCATCTTAGGTATGAAATATTTATTAAAAAAAAATAAAACGTATTATAAAATCTTTTTAAAATTTGTATGAGAGAAGGAACCAAGTTGAAAACTAATTGAAAAGAGAACATGTGATTAAAACAAATAATTAAAAAAAATATGTATCTTGACTAAATGGAAGATCTACAATGTTCTAATGAACTAGGAAGTGGTTTAATTATATAATATTAGATGCTTCAAAAAAGATTTTGACTGTGAAAAAAAAGTTTCTCTTTTACAAATGAAAAATATTTAAATCTATCATCTAGGATTACAGTTAACTGAATTTCTAGGATGAGTTAACTGAGTTTCTGAAAATTTAGAATAGGTCAGATTTATCAAAAATGGCACAGGTGCCAATATGTGAGAATTTAGTCACTATCAAGATATTTTTAAAATTGAATTTGTCCATCTTTTTCCTTTTGTGTCAAAGAGATAATTTTTTAGATGAAGAACGTTGACAACTTTTTGTAATTGAACAATCAACATCACGAATGATTCATCAGAAAAAATCCTTTGAAATAAGATTGGTTGACAAATATTCAGGCTTGATAATAAAATACACGATACTGATAAAAAAAAGTCTAAGATCACCAGGAAGATTCTTTAGAATGCTTTGAGAGAGGAAAAAAGTAATTTTGTCCTTATAAAAAAATTTTCGAACACACATTGAAGAATATAAATTTCTAATGAAAAAAAGAGCTACCAAAAAAGGATCATCATAGAATGAATACCAAAATTACATACTGTAAATTATAATATGACGTAGAGACTCGATTACGAATTTGTAGCCGAAAAGATGGAGGTCCTATCGAGTTACATAAGTTACTGTAGAGAAATATTTTGAGTGAATTAAACACCTAAAGTTGGTTTATTAAATAAATTAAGAAAATAATTACCAGAGAAATACTGCAAGTAGAAGTTATTTTTATGTTTATATATTTGACATTGATTTACAGGTTTAATCGATTTTTTGACAGGTTTTGATTTCATAAAAAATGAACATCACCATTAAATTCTGCATACTTGAAATGTATAAAGAACTTTAAAAGAATCAAAATTTTAATTTTGACATGGGCTGTCATATTTAAATTATTTTGTCAGGTTTGACTAATTTTTTATAAAAAAAAGGAATATAACCAGTAAACACAGCCTACTTGAAAATGGGTATATGTGTGTAAAAAAGATTATATAATTATTTAGATAAAAAGTTTCTTTTTTGAAATAAGTTGTCATATGTAAATCACTTTTTTGACAGGTTTGAATGATTTTCATAAAAAATGAATATCACCACTGAATTCAGCATATTTGAAAATGGGTATACATGTGTAAAAAACTTTATATACTTATTTAGATAAAAAGTTCCTTTTTGAGATGAGCTGTCACATTTAGATCAATTTTTTGACAGGTTTGGTTATTTTCATAAAAAATGAATATCACCACTGAATTCAGCTCACTTGAAAATGGGTATACATGTGTAAAAAACTTTATATAATTATTTAGATAAAAAGTTTCTTTTTTGAGATGAGCTGTCACATTTAGATCAATTTTTTGACAGGTTTGATTGATTTTTATAAAAAATAAATATCACCACTGAATTCAGCATATTTGAAAATGGGTATACATGTGTAAAAAACTTTATATACTTATTTAGATAAAAAGTTCCTTTTTGAGATGAGCTGTCACATTTAGATGAATTTTTTGACAGGTTTGATTGATTTTCATAAAAAATGAATATCACCACTGAATTCAGCTTACTTGAAATGGGTATACATGTGTAAAAAACTTTATATACTTATTTAGATAAATAGTTCTTTTTTGAGATGAGCTGTCACATTTAGATGAATTTTTTGACAGGTTTGATTGATTTTCATAAAAAATGAATATCACCACTGAATTCAGCATACTTGAAAATGGGTATACATATGTAAAAAACTTTATATACTTATTTAGATAAAAAGTTCCTTTTTGAGATGAGCTGTCAAATATAAATCAATTTTTTGACAGGTTTGATTGATTTTGATAAAAAAATGGACATCACGACTGAATTCAGCATAGTTGAAATATATATGTAACATTAAAAATATTTATAAAAACTTATTAATCTCTGAGAAAAATAGGGGGGGGGGGGCACTTTACGCCCCCCAGCACTTGAGCGGACAAATTTTGCCCAGCACTAATAGGGTTAAAACGGTAAAACTATCGGATGATGTTCCCAAACAAAATTTAGTAATACTTTTAAATCTACTTTTTATTATATTAAATAAACCTTGTCTAAAAATTCTATAATCCTTTGCTGAAACTTAGGTGTAGGCTATACCATATTTGTATCATTCAGCTTCCTGCAAATACGAATTTTGTCAATTGTGGATTTCTACACTCGTGGGAACTTCTGAGAATCTAATTTGCGCGAATGTTTTGGCCCAACTATATTGTATTATATACCTTAGTTCACATCAAAAGAAGATTTTATATTTTTCACTTTTATAATTAATACATTTTTAGCATCATCATTGATTCAACGTGATACCACCACCATGGATGAACAGACTCAACACAACGAATACTTACAAGATCTTGAAGCGTACTCGAAAACTGCAGGAGATAAAGAAATCGTCTCTTCCTTAAAGTCTTTGTTTAATAAAAAGTATGTTTTTTTTAATAATCGATTACTGGTGTTTTTAAACTCTAAAATAAATGTACCTATATAATTTTATCCTTATTGTACCTTTTTTTAGATTATGGTTTCAACTTTCACTGAAATTAAGAGACCTTATACAAGAAAATTTCTTTTCTGAAAAAGGTGGATTCAAGAAAGTAATTTTTTATAGATTCTTTAATATTGATCATTCTATTAAAATAATTATGTATAAATGGCAAACCAAATTTTCAGAACGCTTACATCTCATCGATCAACACTCATCAGACATCATAACAATACTAAAAACAAACTGAATTCCAAAAAAAACATCAAACATAATCAATTTCACACATATATAATAGATGACAGACCCAATAACCCATTGTGGTGTTTAATAACCTACATTTAAACATCAGATTCATAGAAATAACATTCATCAACACTCAATTCACGTAAGATTAATTTTTTCCAATTAACATCCTAAATCACCTACGGAAGCACAGAAACATTTTTATATAAGAAACGTAACATTTACGCACAATCAAAAAGAACGGATCGATGAACTCATATACAAATCACACTCAATAATTATGAATTCAAACACACCAAGACTCAAAACTGAAACAATAAGTCAACAACCGACGTCACGAGACATCAACTAACTAATGTCAAACTAACAAACCTTCATATTCTTTGCCTTTATATTCTTACACCTTTAATATTAAACACACAAAGCACAAAGTACTACTTTAAACAATCACCAACTGGAACAAAGCTAATCGAGAATCCTTCAAAACATACATAAAAAAACAACATAAACGCATAAACCAATATCCACACAAAACACACACAAACAACCTCTTAATATCATCACTAAATACATACAAAAGTCAGACAAACTATCGATACCAAAATGAAACAAACAACCACAAACCCTTGAAACTACACCTTAGGACATAATTCTTATAACAAAAGGAACCAATTTAAGAATATCAACCATAGTGACCTAAAATTTCACTCTTAAACCATTTAATATCACATGAATTACACCAACTTAATCTATGGCGAAAACACATTTTCAACCAACTGGTAATACAGAATGAGCACGCACGATGAAACTCTTAAAAAGCTACAAAACAAAAATTTTACACCGAAAAGCAAGCAAGATGAAAATCGCAACAGCACAATCAATTCAAAAACATTAAAACAAATACAATAGACCAATAAACAAATCATTAATTACCACAATCACAACTAACTATACATCACAAAGTCCAAAACACCAAAATCCAAAGCACTGTAATCAGAGAACATATCAAACATATTCTTCAAACACTTATGGGCCATTGCTATTTCCCTACTGACATCCCTTTTTGACTTAGCAAAGAGTACTTACGTAGTCCCAGGCATGTGATAGATCTTACACATAATACCGATTCTTAAATCGAACAAAGATAAAAATACAAGCACATCATACCTACCCATTTCATTACTTTCACCAACTGCAAAATTATACCTAAAAAATTAACCCTCAAAAACAACCTAAAAGAAATACCACATATCAGGCATCAAAATGTTTTCAAAACATAACCCCTCCATCTCACCACAGCACTCGATCAAATACAAATGCATTGGTATTTTAGTTGTATTTAAATACAAATTTGATGTAATTGTATTTTAGTTTTATTTTTATATTCACAATAAAAAGTATTTGTTGAAATTTCAAAAAACAGAATTTGATCCAAACCTGAAATCAACATAGACTTAGACACTCTCTTTGAAAAACTCTCAACCCATTAAAATCTTATCATTTATCAAACTACACATGCTGACCAGGGGCGCACATCCTCAAAATTATTGGGGGGGGGGGGGGGTGAAATTTTTTTCTTGCAATTTTCAAAATTAGTGGTCTGGAAATACCACAGGAGACCAAATATTCAAGCAATCCTTTAAAATAGAGTGTATTCAGCGCATATCTAAAGTCCTAAATTCATAAGACTACTTTATATTTTTTTTTTACAAAATTGGTGAATTTAAATACTATACTTCCAGCTAAAATATTTTAATTAAATTTGCATATCGAATATAGTGCGCAGAAAAATGCCCCCAATTAAAAAGTAGGAAAAAATGTCCTCGATTAAAAAGTAGGAAAAAATGCCCCCAGTAAAAATGTCCCCGAAAAAAATGCCCCAATTTAAAATTAGGAAAAAATTCCCCAACACAAAAAATTATTAATTAAAATTTTTAAAAAAGATATGTCAAATAAAGATTTTTTGTAAAAAATAAAGTTAACTTTTCATCTAAAACATTTAAAATTTAATTAAAGTAAACTAAAAAACTCAGCATATGACAATTTTTTAAATACAAAAATTTTTTTTATAAAACAGCAAATATTTTGGGACTTTGTGTGTATCAGAACACTTTCTAAATATAATTTGTGTTTTAACTGATTTTAAGAACACATTCCCACAAATCGGCACCTTTGCTATTGTTTTCAAGAACTTTATAAAGAAAAAAACTCTATAGTTTAAGAAATTTTAGAAATGTAGCCTTTCAAAACGGTACCAAATAAAAATATTTATATAATTAAAAAAAATACTGAAAATCAAAAATTAGGGGGCATTTTTTCCTACTTTTTAATTGGGGCATTTATTTCGGTGGCATTTTTTCAGGATGCATTTTTTTCGGAGGCATTTTTCCGGGGTATTTTTTCCGGGGGCATTTTTCTGGGGGCATTTTTACCTACAACCATCGAATATACACTAGTTTAAAAAAATCCAAAAATGTTAGGGGGTGGAATAGGCTTTTCATTTGAAAAATGAAGTAGTCTACCAGGCACATTACAGGAATTGATGAAAGGATATTTGATTCATAGAGAAAACAAATAACTGAAGGTTGGATAGTTTTATATGAGTGAATGTAGTTTATAGGCAAAGAGTCTACTAGACACCCTGCGATGTTTATATGAAAAAATGTGATTGGTTCAGGGGCAAGAGTATAAAATGAAGTTATAATTGTGCAAACAAAAATAAAACAAAAAATTAAGATGGCATTATTTCATTTTACTCAGCATCATTCAAAAATAGTTTAAAAGCTAAATTGATACAAGCTACAAAAATCTACAAAAAGTAAAATAACTGTTAACATTTTGCAATGATTTGTCTTTCATAATAACTTTTAAGAAAAAAAAATCTATCAGAAAAAGTTATAGAGCTTCAACAAAAACTAAACAATTTTAGAGCATAACTTAAGTTTTTTGAAAACTAATTTGACGTATCCCCTACAGCATACTCTATCTATGGGTGGCATGGCAGGTTGGTTGAGATGATGGACATAACACGGAAGCCTCTGGATTCGATTCCTCATCGATACGAATTTGTTCATAGTTTGACATAAGCGGTACATCAGTGCCTTGTCAATGAAAATACATACGCTGCACCTTTTACTCAAAATTGAAAAATTTGCTACATAATTAACATACGACAGACATTTCGCCCCATAGACAAATTGTCTCATAGGCTATTAGTTTCATCCATCTTTGCTTATTATATGTGTAAAATTATTAAAATTTTTTATATTCTTGTTTATTTTATTTCTATTAAATTATTTCAAATTAATCAATTTATCTCTTAATTTTTTAGAATTGTCCATGAGACAAAATGTCTTATGAAAATAATGGGGCGAATTGTCCATGGGGTGAACTGTCTTATGAAAATAATGGGGCGAATTGTCCATGGGACGAATTGTCTTATTAAAATAATGGGGCGAAATGTCCGAGGACCAAACTAACATAAATCAAAGTATACGAGAAAAGAAAATCATTTTTAAAACTAAAAGATTTTGTTACGATATTATTTTTTATTATAATGATCAACAAATTTTCTTAAAAAAAGTGATTTGATTATGTACAGTGTTACTTATAAGATTTAACAATCGAAGATTATAAAAAATATCTGCTCAAATATTAAGCAAATAGAGTATTTTTGCTTTTAAACTGAATAGATAATCAAAATATTCATTCCCAAATAACTTTAAAAAAATTTCTTGACTTGAAAAAATTAAATTTTCAAATGTTACAAAATGTAGCAAACGTAGTGATAAAGATTAAGTGACTTTTGTTGAAAAAAAATTCTTAGCGCGAGTCTAACAATATTCATTGATATAAAATTGTAACGATTGAAAACTATTTTAATTTAACTCTAAATGCAAATTAGACAGAAGCAGCGGTGTAGCCAAAAAAAAGTTGATAGAAGGCACATTAAAAACAAAAAACTTGTGCAACATTATTTATACTTTCTTGATCTTTTCATTGGAGAAATTTTCAAAAACTGATATCGCATAAGATGTATGCGGTACATAGAAGTGTGGGCACGGCCCCACATGCCCCAGCCTAGGTATGTCACTGGAGAGAAGAGAGCTGAATGAGATAGGAGAGCTTAGCAAGAGAAGAGGGCTTGAATGAAAGAAGAGAGCTTGAATGAGCTTGAGTGAATGATTGAGTTTTAGCAGAGAAAGCGGAAGAGAAAAACAGAGGAGATAGAAAGAGAAATAGAATCACTGTGACAGAAGATGAGAAAATCTAGTGGATCATCAACATGTATTTGCCCAAAAATACTATAAAGAGGAGACACTGTGATAAACATTGCTTACTTATTGTGTGCATATTGAAGCAATGGATTATTATTATATAGCTCTCACGCATCGTCTGTAAAATATGTTCGATAGGAAAAATGCGATCATCATACATGTTTTATAAACAAGCAGCAACTCTTATTTATAGAAAATTATTGGGGGGGGGGGGGGGCGAAGGTTATTTTCGCCCCCCTGAAAACACATTGGGGGGGGGGGGGGGGACCGCCCCGGATGTGCGCCCCTGATGCTGACGCTACTCATATACACAATATCATGACAGTAAGTTAACCAGTGCCAATTCAAAATTGCCCGAAAACCATAACCCCATAAACCAAAAATCTTCAAAATGAAAACCCCTGAAAATCAAAACATCTGAAAAAGTCCCAAATCCGAAAACACTTTCATAAATACGCCTGATGACCAAAAGTAATATAATATTTTAAAAATTAGAAAAAACTGATTCATGCAAAACGATTAGTATTTTTAGAACACCTTTTTAATCTTTGAAAAACGGAAATTTGTCTTCACATAAGTAGTTCTAAAAGAAGCGAATCAATTCAATTTCGGACATTTGTGTCCTCAATTATGATTTGTTTTTTATTGGAAAAATTTGGCTTCTTAATTAGTTTTCTAAATAAGCTTTGTTTTTAATGAGATCATTGCCAAAAGATATTCTTGTTACGATGTAGGGTCAATATTTTGAGATGTTTTATCTTTTTTAGTGAGACGTATTGGCTTGTGTACCTTCGGTTCTAAAATTTTCCTTTTTTAAAACGCTCTCCCATCATTTATATTTTTGGTTCTTAGATCTTAATATTTTTTTAGAAAAATGTTTCTTACAGATATGCCCATTGAAATATAAGGGGAAAAAATTATAAAAAATTGGGAAAAAGCTGGACACTTTATTAAGTGATATTGCTAAATAGTTTCGGAGTATAAATTCCTTTTTTTAAAACAAATATATATAAATGATAAAATAGTGAAAATGAGATGTAATGGGAATATTACATCTCCTTTACATCTCATTTTCACCATTTTATCATTTATATATACAGTAGAACTCCTCCCTACGGTCACTCCTGAAAAGCGGTCAACGCTTCTAATACGGTCAGAAAGTATAGTCCCGAATTCTTTTATATTTCTATATATTGCATAATTATTGAGTATAACGGTCACTCCCGTATTACGTATTACGGTCACCCATTATCGCATATTTTTGTCAAAACGGGCAAATTGGGTAAATTTTCAAAGGGTTTTTTAAATCCGTCTTCCTAACCATCTGTTTGTGTGGCGTTCTTCATCATCACTGGCAATTTGTGTGTGACATATGACAGGCCTCTCTGATTCGATATTTTTTATTCAATCAATTCATATTTTTTGCTACAGCAACATTAAGGTTTCTTTTATCTTATTTGTCTTTGGTTGATTTGATCTTCAGTATATGTTCATAGTTTTTTATTCTTTATTTAAATGTTTATGTTTTATTTTTAATTATCCAGATTCACTAATTTATTTATTCCAGTTTTTTTTATTAATTCCAAAATGGAAAGTCGTAAAAGAAAGGAACTAATATTACAACAAAAATTGATCTTATAAATGCGAGACAAGGCAAAAGTACTAGACAACTAGCTGAAATCTTTGGCATTGGTCGAACTCAGGTCCAAAATATTTTGAAAAATAAGCAAGCAGGGTGACCGCAAAAGAAGAAATATAACAACACCAAATGATAGTTGGAATCATGTTATGTGGAAATGGTTTCAAAAAATGCGCTGCTAAATTTAATTGTTAGTGGGCCTTTGATGCAAGAACGAGCTCTACGTGTTACGCACAGGACTTAAACCGTTCTAACTTCAAAGCTTCAAATGGATGCTTGCGTAAACGTTATAATATTTCATCCTCTAAGTTTGTGGAGAAAGCGAAAGTGTTGGTAAACGTCTTGTCTCTGATTGGAAAACTAAGCTTCCATCAATGATAGAGCGATATGACAAATCTAATAAATATAATATGAATGAGACAGGCGTTTTTTTTCGTCAACTTCCTGATCGAACACTACATTTCTCTGGTGAAAAGTGCAAATGTTTAAAAAATCGAAAGACCGTTTAACAGTTGTTCTTTGCTTTAATATGAATGGAGAATTCCAAAAACCGCTCGTTATAGGAAGATTTCAGAAGCCACGATGTTTTAAAAATGTTCCTCATCAAGCTTTTCCTGTTTTATGAAAGTCCAATAAAAAAGCTTGGGTGGTTGCTGAACTTTACAGTAAATTGCTGCTTGAATTTGATAAGCTGATGCAAAAGCAAAAACGCAATGTTTTGTTGTTTGTAGACAACGCTCATGGCCATCCAAAAGATGGACGAAAAATATAAAAGTTATTTTCTTTCCTGCTAATTGTACCTCAATTCTACAACTTCTTTATCAGGGCATAATTCATACATTTAAACGTTATTATCGAAAAAAAACTTCTTAGTTCCATTATTGCAAGAACAGAAAAATATGGAAATTTTCCCTCCACTCCATTACTGTTTTAAACGCCATTGAATGGATAGCGAACTTTGTTAAAGATATCAAGCCCTCTACATTTGAGGCTTGTTTTTGCAAGAATTGTTTTGGTGTTCCTGCACAATCTTTGAATCTTGAACAGGGCATCCCACTTGATCTTATCAAAGAAGTCTCTCAGTGCTGTGAAATAGAAAACCTTATGACAGTCACGGAATTCATATCAATTGATGATGATTTACCAGTCGTTGAAGAACTTACTGGTACAGGGGAAGAAGAATTAGTACAAGACGTCCTCTGTGAAAATTCATCAGATCCGGAGGCTTTGCACATAGAAGATAATTTGCTTGGTGAGAGTGAATGTTCTATAAAAAATCTTTCTTGAGCTCTAATCTCTGCAATCGATCTTAAAAAGTTTGCACTTAAAAGAGGAATGTTACAAAGCTTGCGCGGAAACTGGAAAAAGACATTGAGCAAGTAATGATTTTAGGGACAGATAGCAAAAAAGCAAACATTAATTGATACCTACTTTATTAAAAAGTAAAATTAGTACCTGTTTTTTGCAAAATAAAAATAACTTTGTAGATTTTACTTTTTTTATTTCTCTGTGACATTTTAAGTTTATTTTTCAATTTTTTAACTACGTAATATTCTAAATAATATAAAGAAGCGAAAAAAAATATAAATGTTTTTGATTGATTATAACAGTTATCCTTTTACTCTCAAATAACATAACTACTCCTCTAATGAGGTCATCCTAAATAACGGTCAAAAGACTTGGTACCTATGGTGACCTCATTAGTGGAGTTCTACTGTATTTGTTTTAAAAAAAGGAGTTTATACTTTGAAACTAGTTAGCAATATCACTAATAAAGTGTCCAGTTTCTTCAATTTTTTAATATTTGTAATAATTTTTTTCACCATTTTTTATGCAACTCGCTCTTTTGATAATATTTGCTTTATTAGGGATGCATCAAATAGTAGTGATATAGCCGGATATCGGATATTCCATTTTTTCAAATACCGGATTCGGATATCCTGACGGATATGAAGTAAAACTATGATATTTCATCTTGTTCCCTCGATTTAGATAATTCGGTTAAAAATTCAGTTAACATGCATTTTATTCATAAATGTTTAAAAATCTTAAAGTAAAAGTATTTTACTTAAAACAAAAATCACACACACACACACACACACACACACACACACACACACACACACACACACACACACACACACACACACACACACACACACACACACACACACACACACACACACACACACACACACACACACACACACACACACACACACACACACACACACACACACACACACACACACACACACACACACACACACACACACACACACACACACACACACACACACACACACACACACACACACACACACACACACACACACACACACACACACACACACACACACACACACACACACACACACACACACACACACACACACACACACACACACACACACACACACACACACACACACACACACACACACACACACACACACACACACAACACACACACACACACACACACACACACACACACACACACACACACACATACATACATACATACACACACACACGCGCGCGCGCATACACATACACATACACATACACAGTTTTTTACTTTTTGTACTTTTTTAAAAATATAATAGTGGACAATTGTAAACATATTAAAATTATTTTGATTACTTTATGATTTGTATTTTTAAAATATTTTTAGCTTTATCAAGAGTTCATTCACACCTTCGAATTCAAGTATTTAATATTTTCTTAGTTTTAAATTACTATTTTGTTTATTTATTTCGTTAGTATAACCCTAATAGAAACTTTAACCATACTCTAGTGCTTTACTTTCTTTATTTATTCTTCAAATGCTAAAATGTCAACGAATCAATATGCATGACGATTATCAATATGTGGCTCCTTATACTCCTCTCCATTCTAATCGTACTTTTTATTTAGAATTATAGAATAGGACACTTAAAATTGTCACTTAGAGCTGGGAGATGAATCGAGTTTGGTTTGGACCTTGGAACATTTAAACTGATGACGTCTTAATCTTCATAGTTTTGGTGCGGGATTGAGCAATTTGCTCTAAGAGTTTGCTAGGATGGGGTTTCTCTATGCTCACTGGTAGATTCTCCCTAAAGGTGGATTTTAAGAAGGGGGAGATTCGGGTGTTCTTTATCTTGGATAGATTCTGTCAATTTGGCAGGAGGAGCTGGATCTTCATTCACTTTTTTTTCTATTGAAGATTGTTTAGGATGGATTTCTGAACGAAGTAATTCTTAAGATCAATGGAGAGGATTTCATCCACATGAAAGATTGGAGACAGCTTAAAAGATGCATTAAAAAATCGCCAACCTCTGCTTCATTAGACAGAGTGTGTGATGCGAAAAAACTAGATTCAACGAGGGCTACCATAAAAAATTGTCATTGTATTTAGGTTATTTCGTAATAATTGATTGAACCCTTTATTCATTCTTTATCAAGATAATTTTACATTAATTAATTTTATGTTTTTGCTTATAAAACGCTGGGTGATTTTTGAGGCGATAATTTAAGAAAATTGATTTTATGGTTTGGTATTTGCACAATTTTTCGCTTCTATTTAATTTCATTAAATTAATTTTTCATTTTCTTTATTAATCTCAAATTAAAATGAAGAAATCTTTATTAGCCCTACATTCAAGTACGGAAAGAAGAATTATCTTACACTTATCTAAAAATATAGTAGAGTCATTAATTTATATATTAACTCTAAATCCGTTTCTATTTTATCGATTCTAAATAAAATTGTAGTCAACGTATATCAAATGTTGGAAGAAATTTGAGTTTTTGATTTCTTAAGCACCTTGATGGAGGCTGTCATTAAGTAGACGTTGATTTTTAATTTTTATAATTATTTTTATATTTTTCCTGATGAATTTATTCATAGTATTTTGCAAGATATTATTCATGCATATATTTCTTTTCGACGTTTCTCAACCCCCTTATTCACCCGTTATCGACCACAGTCGACATATGTCGACCTAACAAAAACAAAATCGTCTGTGTTTATTAATGCTTTTTAATACAAATCTTCTGCTTTACATAGATATCGTCTGATTATTCTGGTCGATAACGGGTTAATGATCAATTTAAGCCTATTTCTAACAATTTTTTCAATTTAGATTCTTCGTATGTGCTCTAACGTTAAAAACTTTTCATTTTTTGCATTTTATTTATTCATAAAAAATCCTACACTATATTTTTTGCTTGTAAAGTCAACTAAGAAAGGAAAGTTAAGTGTTTTCCTTTTAGTTTAATTGCATTTTCTTTTACCTAAAATGGCGATTTTTTATTTTATAAAAAATAGTAAATTCCAATACACACTAGCTATTACAAGTCCTTTTCAAAAATCTTAAAATAAATTAAATATTGGGAGATTTTTTTTTCAATCATCGTCCTAATCTTTTCAAAGATGTGTATCTTGAGTTCATTGCTTCGTAAACCTTCAGTAACATTTGAAGTAGTAGTAAAAAAGGATTCAAATTTTCTCATCGTTTTAACCGGTTATCGACTACAGTCGACATATGTCGACTTTACAAAAATAAAATCGTCTGCTTTTATTAATGCTTTTTAATACAAATCTGCTTTACATTAGATATCGTCTGATTATTCTGGTCGTTAATGGGTTAAAAGGAAATACTTTCTTTCTCAGAGTATGTTAATTAACACGAATGATGATAACATTTTAAAATTTTTCGTACTAGTTGTCATTTTGAGATTTATTAAATCCTCTTAATATTTCAGTATATCTCCGTTAATATTTGTGGAAATGTGCAAGTACATTGTTCTTGACTACGAAGGTACGTCTTTATAAATCACTACTATATTGATCAATTGTTATCCTATTGCCAACTTTTTATCTTAGATTTGGATGAGGCTTTGAGCTTTGCAGAAAAAATAAAGGAAAAGGTATTTTTTCTTATACTCTAACAGATGGATATCTAACTTTTTAAATTTCTTTTTTTTTTTGAATTTTTACCTAAAAATGATAAAAACATTTTCTACCGTTTTTAAATGAAATTTAGAAATTGAAAATTGCTTTTTAAAAAAGTTAGTTTTTATCTTTTTTTAATAATTTTATGATTCAGAATTGAATTATAAGAAATTAGGTTGGCGCATCGTCATCAGAAAGCGAAATATTTCGCGCATGCGCTATGAATGGTTGGTCAACGCTGTCGTCTAACGTACTCAATTTTTTATCTAACTTTCTAGATGAAGGGTAAAGACATGGCGTTAGTTCATATAATCATAACTATCTCTCAACTTCGTATTCGACGAAAAGAAGTACAGCTTTGCAAAGTTGACCTTGATCTCGCTCAGAAAATTCTTTCTAAGTCTCTTTCTAACTTGTACAGTGTTCAGTCTTACTACTACCTGAGCTTAAGTTCCTACTATCACTGTGTGAAGGATTTTAATGCTTTTTACAAAACTGCTCTTTTGTATTTGGGATACACTGAAATATCAGATCTTCCAGGTTCCTCATTTCCTATTTATTGGGTCGATAATAATCTCTCATTTTCAATTTCTTAGAAGCTCAAAAGGAGTCTATTGCGGAAAATATATGTTATGCTGCACTCCTTGGTAAAGATGTTTACAACTTTGGAGAACTGGTAACATTTCATTTTTGATCAAAAAAAGAAATACGATTGTTTCATTGTTAGGCAGCTAAATATAACAATCCTTTCATGATATTTATCGTATTAATTTTTACTTTATTTAAACTTATTTATCACGATGAATCCAGAACAAAGGGAGATTTAGTTAAATCGTTAAACTTCAAAAATATACATAAAAATATTTATACAGCGCAGTTAAAAAATCATTCTACAATCTTTCTAACTTTAATGAGATCTATATTAATACAATGTTGTATTGATCCAACTTCACTAACCGGCCGGATACCGTATAGGATCGATAGTTAAACAGTATCTGGTCGGATATCAATGATAAGTTTTACTAATAGTGGATGAATTTCATGTTCGAGGAGCTTTGTAACTACTTTCTCTTCATAATACCACTCAACTACATTAGTATGCGATTTGATTCTAGCATGCACATAACATATTTTAAAATTTAATAATATATTCTCATCAATCATCGTCACTATTTAATATCCAGTTGTTTCGTTGGTAGTGCAACACTACTAGCAAACACATACGCATTCGTATATTACGGCTATACTTCTCTTATTTGCTCACACAGAACTAAAAGATCGATTATTTGCAAAAAATTTAACACGACATAAATATATCTTCGTTCTTTTTCTTTTTGTCCAAGTCTCGAAAACTGACGTTATAATTTTTCCTTTCTCATTTTGTACTAATTGTTGGTCACGATGTCGAGCTTCATCTGGCGTCTTTTCAAGATTAATGATTCTTGCGATTTTTCAGCACGGTTTTTGGTTTGTAATAAAATGATGAAAAGAGGCTCTGGAAAGCCCAGGTCATTCAGCACGACACCTTTGCACAATCACGCAAAAGTTTTGCATTTCAAAGAATACCAGGATGTCAAAAAAGGAATGCCTGAAAAGAAAAACACTGGGGAGTTCTCAGAAGTATATGATGAATTCAAGATTCTCCCGGCAAGAGAAAGAAAAATAGTCCAATTGTCCTTACAGGAAACGTCGATAAAAAAAGTTGTGCAATATTAATGACACTAGGGCTATCACAAGAAAATTCTCCTCATGATAGCATTGGATAACCAGCCTTTTAGTATGGTTGAAGATGACGGTTTTATAGGTCTTATGGCGCATTTACAGCCACAACAGGTCATTCCTAGCAGGAGATTTTCGCTGACAATTTTCTGCCAGACTTCTATGAAAAACTACGGAAAGATGTTGCAAATGAGCTGACAAAAGCTGCCTGTGTTAGTTTCACTTCTGACATCTGGACATGTTCCTCATCTCATGAAACCTTTTTGTCTCTCTCTGCCCACTGGATCACTGAATATGTACGAAAGAATGCAGTTCTACATGCGTCTCACTTTACCAACTCCCATACAGGTGTGAACATTGCTAGCCAACTCAAGAACACGTGGGAGTGTTGGAATATATATTTTTCAAGAAGGTATGTACTGGTTAGAGATGGTGCAAAAAATATGTTGCTTGGAAGTAATCTCTCAGAGATCGTGTCTGTTCATTGTTCAATACATATCATCCAACTAATTATAATCAATGCCATTCTATCTCACAAATCTGTAAAAGATTTAAAAAGTCGTAGATTAACTACACACTTTAACCATTCTGCCAAAGGCTGTAGTGAATTCAAGGCTATCCAATTGCAGAATGCAGAAACGGGGAAGTTACCACTTTTACTAGTTCAGGATGTTCCAACCCGTTGGAACAGTGCATACCGTATGCTAAAGCAGTCGCAAAAATTAAAAAGACCTGTGCAGCTTTACATCTCTGATCATGATGAGCTACCAAGTTTTTCTTCTTGTGAGTTACTGTTGAAATGACTGCCGAATCATGTCCTCTCTCGACCGTCATTCCTAATGTAAGTACTCTAGCATGATACCTCGAAAAGCCCACTGATAAATAAGGCATCAAAATAATCAAACAGAGACTTCTGTCTGCGCTTCGTGCTAGGTTTTTCAGGTTCTGGTCTTGGCATTATGAGGAACCCATCATATGTTCTACCAACAATATTTGATCCATGATTTAAAGTCAAATTTCTGAAAGATAAAACATGAAAAAACTTTAGTCCTTGTTGAGATTCTACGACACCAAATTGTTGATACTAAGAGTGTGGAGACTGAGACTGTTGATGAAGCTGCTCACTCTGACTGTGCCACCAAGGAATTACCCGAAGATAGAAGGAGGAGATAGAAGATAGAGCTTGCTTCCAAGAAATTACCAGAACACACGAAAAGTTGAATACAACAATTACTAAGCGCAAGAAAGATATTGAAGATAAGGCAGCCAGCGAATTAGAACTTTACCTCCGCACTCCACTCCTGGAAAAAAACAAATGCCCCCTGCAGTATTGGAAACAGGATGAAAATTTTCCGCTGCTTAAACAGCTGACAGCTAATTACCTATGTACACCGGCATCATCAGTATACTCTGAGCCTCTTTTTTCAGAATACGGAAACATTTTTGAAGAAAAAAGAACAAAACTTTTGTCTGAAAAAGGAGAGATGCTTCTATTCATTCACCACAATGGTAAGAAATTTTCAAGATAAATTTCGTATACAAGCTGATTTTCTGGAATAGTCCTACATCTATGAAATTTTCATTTGTTATTAAATAAAGAACTGTTTTGTCACTAATTTGCCTTTCACTGTCTTTTTAAAGGTCAATTATTTAATTATTAAATTATAATTTTGTTTTGCTAGCTAAATATTGTTTAATTATATTAAATGATCATCTTGTATCCGGCATTGGTCCGAATAATCGTCAGTATCCCGCGAAATATCCGGCTGGATAGACTATCCGGTGCACCCCTAGCAATCAGTATAATTTAAGGAAAATGTTGGAAAATATGGAGAGTTCTAAATTTACTTCATTTACTACTGTAAAATGTGCTTGAACTTTTAAGGCACAGTTGTGCAGAAAACGAGCAAAATATGTTACATGAAACAAATAAGAGTAAAGTACTTCCAAAATGTACTTTGAACTCATAACAAACCAAACAAACTCAAAAACAAACAAAAATTATCTCCATAGTAAAATTATGAATTAAATGAATTAACTTTTCTAAATGAATTGGAAGGTCTATACATTTTAATTTTATCACAAAAAATATAGGGTCTTCTAATGACCAATCAAAACATTAGCATAAGATTAATCATAAATCTGCGTAATGTTTTTCATTAATAACTGATTTAACTTTAAAAGACTTTTCTTAGCTAATTTATCAATAATAAGCTTACTTACTCAAATTGAAGGTTAATTGTAACCTAAATTTATGAAAAACGCTTTTAAGCTCACATAATTTTTTACGGGAATTTATCAACTTTTTCAAAAAAATTACAAATATTTGGTATACTTGAATAACTAAGTAGTAAAATTTGTTTTTTTGTATTTCTCTGTTTATACGCAAAAAACTTTTGCATGGTTCACAGTTGTTTGACACAAAGTACCAAACGCTGCTGATATGAAGATAGATCAAATTCTCTCAGATATAAAATTCTTTCTAATACTTATCCAAAATTTGGTAACTTTTGAGTACCTATCATCAGCTATCTTTGGCATGGTTGCATAAATCTATTTCTCCACTAATTCATCAACAATCAATCTACTCAAAGAAACTGATTGAATACAATAGCCAAGACTTTAAAAAACTAAATAAGCTTGGATGACTTAGTTTGTGAAGTGGTATATTTGCTTCTAAAAAAGTTGTTATAATTTTTTTACTAAAATATTTTTACCGGTTTTACGTAGGAATAAATTTCTTTGCATTTTGAAATATAAGCTGAAAATTTTGGTGTTTTTTACTTTTTATATGACTATCTAAGAAAAAATTTTCATGCTTACTACAATATTACACATTTTTCAAAAGAGCTCTTTGTTTGACGAAATTGCATATTCGTTTGGGTTTGGTTAATTCAACAAAACAATTTAAAAAATTTAACATGCATAGCAAACAAAATTGAAAATTTGATCATTTATATAATGTTTTATTCAAAATGTCAATATTTCACTTACTTTATTTTAACTTTTTCTTGAACAAATTATTTAAACTAAATTACGAGAAAAATAAACCAAATAGACATTAAAAATTAGGAAATAAAAGTGTGAAATATATTTAAAGTTTTGAATGATAAAATTACTAATTAAACACGAATTAATCATTAAAAACATTTTTATTTTTTGGTATTCTATAATTGATTTTAAACGAACGTTTTATTGACATAAAAAAAATCAAAAACAGGAGAAAATATAGTTCAAACTAAATAAATGGATTTAGTTCAACACTTAGAATTTTAAAGTGACTTTTTGTTCTTTTTAAAAAAATGTTCTTAATGGACTTTTGTTCGCCCCGCCTATAAGAGAAGAATATAAATCGTTGTGCAGTTCTTTATTATTCTCTCTCAGCTAGGCGCTTTCAACACTGTGCCCGTAAAGCTGTTTTCAGACGGAGGAAAAAGGGTTGTGGTGATAGAAAGCGAGTACATTTTTATATCTCAATGCAGTTCCACGGGCGTGGCTTACTTTTTACTTCATGGATTCTTTGAATCCTTATTTCACCATCAATCTTTTTTTGATTGATTATTTTTCCAAAATTATATTCATTAGAGTTCCTAAAATATAAATATTTTCAAGATTTATCTTCAAATGTATGATGAATATAATAATATATATTTCAATACAAAGAGTATTTCCTTTTCCATAGAATAATTTAAATACTTTTTTGATTTTTCAGTTACTTCACCCTATCACTAAGTGTTTACCAACTTCCAAGCAATGGCTTTTGGATGTGATACTGATATTCAATTCTGGCAACATGAATGAATACATAAAGATTGAAAATAAGCTACTGCAGGATTCGAACTTTTCCCTCCAGAGAGATTTTTTGAAAGAAAAGATGCAGTTATTCACTTTGTTACAGGTTTCAATTCGCAATATGCACAAAATATGTTTTGTCTTTATATGGCAGAAACTATTATAAATTCATGATGATAATAATGGCCTTATGTAATTTATTTTTCTATAATCACTATATTTTTTAGTTAGCCTTTGATAAGCCTGCTAACAAAAGAGTTTTACTCTTCAGTGAAATAGCTAAAGGTGTCTACTTAGAAGAAGATCTTGTGGAAGAATTGATCATAAAATCCTTTGCTTTTGATTTGATGAAAGGAAGTATTGATGAAGTTAACCAATTACTTACAGTGCTTTGGATTCAACCTCGAATGTTGGAAAAAGATCAAGTATTTTTTGGGTTTTGTATTAATTTATATCCTTTATGCTTATTGTCATTTTTAGATTTTGTCTCTTGCAAATAGGATTACTGATTGGTGTAAAAATCTAAATGGAGTTCAAAGTCTTTTGGAAGAAAATGCTAAGGAAATTTTGCACTCTGTTGCCTAATGAAATTCAAAGTAGTCTCGAAAATAAAATATTCGTTTTTTTTAAAAATTAATCTACTCTTTATCTCATAAAGGAGGTATAAATGAGTTCATTAAAATGATTGTTTAGCCTTAAGCTCTTTAATTTGTTTTTATTAAACAGAAGCAGCCAAACGATATTTGAATCTCTCAAACATTGTTTACCAACATTGTTTGACAGCAATGTGAACTATTTTACATTAAAATTTAAAGAATTTCTATGCTGTGATATATACAAAATATATTCTTTTGTTTAATATTCAGTATATATTCTACTAAAGTTGTCTTATTACTCTTCTCAAGGTCATTTTCTGTAAAATTATTTCTTGATTTTGCGATTTAATTTTTACGGAAGATTTGGCTAAACAAAAAATAAGAAAAACATTTTTCACGTGCAAAAATAATCATGGAGGAGGTGCTCGTTTTTTATTCTGTCTTCAATAGTATCCTTTTGTTACACAATCATCATCTGAAGGAATTGCATATAAAATTAGAATTTATTTTCCAAACAGATGACTTTTACGAAAGGAGTATATTACTGGTTTGTGAATATCATCATAAAGAACTTCTTCATCTTTATAGAGACAACGGCATTGTAGAGATGAAAAATGTTAAAGTAAAATCACCAACTGTGAAAATGTCATAAAATTATTGATTTGATTTTGAAAATTCATGGTTTTTTAAAATGATAAGTTCAGATAATTATAATAATAATAATCAATTTTAGGGCTAGTGTTCCCAGCACGCTGAGGTTTAGCCGGTTTTTAGCACTATGTCATTTAATCTCTCATTATTTTGCGTCTCCATTCATCTCTATTTTGCTCGTCCCCTAGCGCTAAATGTCTTTTGCTCATGTATTTTTTGACTATTTCTATCCATGTCATCTTTGGCCTGCCTTTACTTTTACCTAAAGTTTGATTTTTATACGCTTCTTTAATCAGATCACGGGAAGGTCTTCTATTTACATGCCCAAACCACATTAACCTTTGTATTTCTAATACTTTATTTATTTCATTTACTTGACATAAACTTCTTATCTTTTCATTACTTATTTTATCTTTTAAATTAAATCTGCACATGATTCTTAACATCCTCATCTCTGTGGTGTTTCGTCTATTTTTCTCAGATTCTTTTAAAGCCCAACTTTGGCCACTATTCACTAAACTAGACCTAATGCAACTTTTATAAAGAAAACCCCTTAATTTTAACGAAAAGATACTATTGCATAAAATACCACTTAACGCTTTAAATTTTTTCCAAGTTAGTTGTATTCTATATTCTACAGAGTTACTTACACTATCTGTTTTGTCTAAAACCTCACCTAAATAACAAAATTGTTCAACCTCTTCTAATTCTACGCCGCCTACTACTACTTTTTCTTCCAATACTACATCGGTATTTGGGTTGAAACTTAAACAGCACCTACACTTAAAATTTGTTGTATTTATCAAACTGCCCTTAATGTTTGAGCATTTTAAATGCACCCACTTATTGCAATGTACACAAAGAATAGAGTTTCTTTTAACTCATTTTTTGCAAACTCCACATGGCTCTATTTTGGAAACTGTGTTCTCAGTACCCTTAAAAGAATCGCTAATTTTCATCCACTTAGTTTTGCTAGTGTTTATTCTTAAACCTTTTTTTTGATACTTAGTTCAGATAATTAGAAAATACTTTATCGACACAAGAAATATTGTTATCGCCCAACGAAAGAATAATATGAAAATATAATAACAATTGTGAATAATTTTAGATATTATAATAATGAAACATTAGAAACTGAACAAAACAGAAGAATAAATCCTATGTCACTCAAAAAAAAATCCAAATGAATAACAATATCACTCAATATGCATAATTGTATGTAGTTTGATTATATCTTAATCCTTGATATTTAACCTCAATGTTTTGCTGTTTTACAATACCACTTAAAAGACCTAACTGTATGCCGAAATATGAAACATAAAATAGTACTAGAAAATTTTTTTGCATTTAGGGTTCTACAAATCTTTAGCGTTGTGTAGTTAAAAATCTCCATTTTTACTCGAAATGTGTATCATAAACTCAGCGTGAAATTTATAGCCCATCTTACATTTAAGATTTTACTTTAAAAACGGTTTCCGTTTTTTTAAATGTATTTATTGGTCTGAGTAAATATAGAAGAAGGGTTATTTTTTAACCATCATTTCGTTTATATTAAACAGCATATTAACGGCATATTTTTTCTGAAGATTAAACTAAAATATTTTATATACTTATCTATATCATTTTAAAAATTTTTCTAAAATATATAAATACATCTGAGTAAACGATACTATCCTAACGCGAACGCTCCCAATTTGTGAAACAAACTTATTGTCTAGTGATAGCTTGATTACTAACCACGTATAATCGGGTCGCTAGAGCACTACTTAACCGTAGAAACCTTTGAATTCTTCAGAGGAAGAAAACCAGGGTAAAAAACCCGCACATTTCATATGTGTTTAATATGTTCGATGTAATGCGTAGTGTATGATGAAATATAGAAGTACCAATACAAGGAGACGCAAGTGTTGTAAAGTAAGAAATAAATTTATTTGAAGAAAAGTAGGCTTTACTTTCAACGAAGATAAAGAAATGTGAAGGCTTATATACTATTGAAAATAGATTGATTGTGGTTAGAGGGTTAGTTGTAAATTGCCAGTGAATTGTGAGCTTTTAAGCTATGTTGTGAGGCACCACTTTATCTACAACATTCAAATTATGTTGTGAGGCACTCTATTTACAACATTCATCCCCTCTTCTTTTTTTTTTAATATTTCCATCTATCTGGAGCACGCCTTTCTCTTTTTGGGTAGCGGTTTTCTGGGATGTTTTCACTGTGGAAGTGCGATGAAGTTGGAGAATCTCTAGAACCATTATTTTGTTGTTCTAAATTTTCAGCTTGATTAGTTAGTGGTGGAGTCAAGATGTTTCGTAGAACTGCCAAGTCTTTTAAGTTTACGGTGGTTTCTTTTCCATTGGGTAAACGAACGTGAGCGTAAGAGGGTGTTGCTCGTAATAGTTCAACCTCTTCAACTTCAGCGCTGTACTTGTCATTTCTTGGCTTTTTTTTCAGAAGTACGTTGCCAGGAGACATAATCCAAGATGGTAAAGACTCCGTATGTAGACCTTCTTGGAAAAGCCATGAATCTTTCGTGAGGAGTACATCCCGTTGCAGTACACAGCAAAGATCGAATTGAGTGTAGGGCGTCTTCCAAAACATCTTGCCAAGCTTTTACGTCAAGATTACGTGCTTTTAGAGCTAGGCAATTGCCCTTCCAAACAATTCCATTGTATCTTTCACACTGTGAGTTGCCAGTTGGATTGTAGCGGGTAGTGCGACATATTGCCACTCCTAGATTGAGCAAATATTGTTGATGTTCTTATGACAAAAAGGAAGAGCCTCTGTCACCGTGGATGTACTCAGGTTAGCCGCAAATAGAAAACAAAGAGCTCAAACAACGCATAACTATTTTGGCACTCATGTCCTTACAAGGAAATACAAACGGAAAGCGTGACCACTCGTCTATGATTGTTAGGAAGATTGTGTACCCATTGGAAAGGGGAAGTCCGCATTTGAAGTCTATATTCAGTCTCTCCCATGGTCTAGTAGCTTTAACTAAGGGAGTATGTGGTGGATTATAAAACCTTGGTTTCGTTTCATTACAAATTTTGCAACCTTTAATCATTTATTTGATTTCCAGAATTGAAAAAGGCACATTTTTATTCTGTATAAAATGGGGCATTCTTTTTACTCCAGGATGGCAAAGCTGGTTATGTATATCATAAAGGGTCTATGGCAGCCAAAACAGCCCTTGAAAGCGTATCGGCAACTATATTCAGACTCCCTTTTCTTTATTTTACATCATAATCATAAGATGGCAGTTCTATTCGCTATCTCAAAAGTTTATCGTTTTTTATTTTACCTGAATGTCTCTTATTAAACATGTATGATAGAGCTTCTTGATCTGTGATTAATGTGAAATGGCGTCCTGACAAGTAGTGTTTCCATTTCCTTATAGCTTCCATTATTGCGCATGCTTCTTTTTCTAAAGACGAGTGTGGTTTCTCATTCTTTCGCAACGTTCTTTCAGCGGAACGTATGATTCCAACATACTATTACCGATATTGACACTACGTGTCGTTTTATGAGATATGGCTAATATAATATTTCATTTGTCTTTTTTTTTCTATGCCACATTATAAAGATGGAAGTTATATGGAGAGCCCTCTGAAATATAAAGTATCCGCATTTTAAAGCCAAACTTTGCTTGCTTGCTTTACATAAATTGTTAGCACTTGATAAAATATAATTGATTCATTGACAGATTTTGACGGATATATCTGACCGTAAACAATTTCATTTCAGCGTTTTTGAAAGTGGCAAAATCTTTCTAACAAAAAATTATTATTTATCTGCACATGAAAGAACATTTTGATGCTTTGAATTTATCTCTTGCTATAACTTCTTGAAATATATATTGGCGCAGAAAGGTCTAACAGCTCTCTAATATTCAATTTTGGAAGTAAACAAAAATGATACTTACTGATTATACTACCATCAAAACTATGAACTTATTATTTTCTTTCTATTGAAAATAACACTATTTATATGTTTTGAGTACTGCAATTCAAAAATAACAGGTAAACCTTTTTAAGTAAATTTTAACTTACGTTTGTTGGAATAAAGTTCTGCTGTTGTTGTTGGTTCCCAGATTACGCGATCCCATTATTATTATTAGCTTGAGCTCACAGTAAAATAAAAGTAATTTTTATCTGAAACTGAGTGAGTATTTCCTTTGCAAGGAAGTGAATGAGATGGAAAGTGTAGAATCTTTGTTTCACTTTCGCGGCAGCAGGGTTAAAAAGTGTAAATTCAGCCAACATACATAAAAGCCATTTTCAGATACTTCAGGTGTAGGCTTCTACATATGGCTTACCTTTTTTTGATCCACGTTGTTTGCCGTTTGACAGTGTATGTCGGGACAATTAAAAAGATTATGTGTATCGTGTATGTGCTGGTTGCAGAGTGGACCAAGTTGATTGGTGTGTTCCAGTATCGATTTGTGGAGATATTTGCGAAGTAGTTTTGATTTGATGGCTCTAATCTAAGCGAATAAAGTTCTTATTTGTTAAAGGGAAATTGTAGGAAGCAATACAGTAGATATGTTTTCTTTTCTGATAGTTTTTTTCTAATATTATCTCTAATGTTCTCTTTCAAGCAAAAATATCAATAACATAAAGTAGTAATATTTAATTAGTTATAATTACTAAAAGTACACGTTTGGTTAATATTTTATAATACTCTTTTACAAAGACTAATCTAGAATCACGTCAGATAATTGCAGGCATAAAATCAGTATATTGGAGATTTATTGCTTATATTAACTTAAGAGAACAATATTTTATAATGTTATCTTCGAAGGATAAGCATCAAATTAAATGCAAGGATAAATAATGTAGGCACAAGAAAGTGATATCTAAGTGGTAGCCGGGACTAAATGTTTGTTAGGTTAAATTTGCAAGCCTGTAGTAGATCAGAACTCGTTAAGAAAGAAAAGGGTGACTAGTGTGAGTGTAGAACTCGATCTGTGAAGCGTGTTCTTTTTTTGACGCAAGCGTAAAAACACATTGTTGGACAGTGTGTGTGTGTGCGTGTGCGGATAAATATATACAACCCATACGGGATTCTAATCGATTTGATAGATGAAGATATCATCAATCAACTGTCAATCGCAGTATTTAATAACCACATACTTGGCATGATCAATTAATGTGCTGGTTTTTTACCCTGAAAAAATTAAATTTTTTTTGGTTTGGGTGGTGGTTCGGGGGCGGGGTTCTTGGTTGTTAGTAAACCAAACAACAAAAAAACAAAATTTTTTTTTCCAAAGGGGGGGGGGTTGGGATGAGATTTTTTTCTTCCACCAGATGTATTTAAATTTTTTAAAAAAATTTTTTGAAAAATAATATATATAATAGAGCTATTCTTTTGTAACAAGGGCCGATTGGTGTTTAGTGGGATGGAAAGTCCAGTTAGACTTGGACTCAGCATTCCGGGCGGGCCACGATATCTGAAAGGATGGGTGCGAACGTCACAAAACAACTTAATTAATCAATTAAAAAAATTAAATTACGCCATAAGCTTTTAACCCCTTGACGAACTAGCGTGATGTAACCGCACGCTACTTTAAAATGGAGTAATATGCATTGTTTACTTCTATAAATCATTCATACTTTGATGTTTCTGGAGCTTGCTCATACTCAGAGCTGCAAATGATAAACCAGCGTTTTTTTAACAAGTGTCTAAGTTTTGTCACAATTATGTCATTTGCATCAAATGTACAATCTACTCCTTTTTGTAGTATAAAATTTTATTTATAGTAGGGTCAGACTAAATATACCAAAATGTCATCTATCATTCCAAAACACTCATGAAACTTAAAACTCTCAATTAAATATAGGAAATACGTTACGTCCCCTAAAACAAAGAAAAATGTTACAAAGCATTCCACGACTCTTTGAAACATTTAAAAATGTTTTAAAATAATTTCAAATTACTTTAAAATTAACTATATATAGCAAATATATTACACAACCCAAAGCACGCAAAAGATTTCAAAACATTTCATAGTTTTGTGGTGCGTCGGTAAAATAGAAAAAAAATAAATGAGCATCTTTCTTATTGGCAAAGCCCTCTTATCTAGAATGGAAGAAAACGGTTTTAGTGAAAACGAAAATATTGAAAATGAAGAATTGAACTTTGATGAAACCTATTGTTCACTAAATTCAAGCAATTAGATGAGAAGAAATTTATATATTTGTAGAAAAGAATAATGAAGATTTTGTTGAAAATTATGGTAGTCATTATGATATGGAGGAATAATAGAAGAAGCTGCTGAGAATTATGAGGATCAAGGGAACTCATTGTCGAATGAAGAGATCAAGTGTAGTAACATAAAGTATTATTAGGATGCACCTTTAGTTCGCTCTTCTTCAAGAAACATTTCCAAAGAAATACCTCATCCTATTTTTAATCCTAAAGATGAACTAAGTCCATTTTTGTTAATTTTATGATGATAGTATGTTTTTGCAAATTCAAGGATTGACAAATGGAAAAATGAACGATACCAAAAAAAGTACGTTCATCAAAATTGTAAGAAAACGTCCATCGTTTATGAAGTGATTTTGCGGGATGAGCTCCAGAAGGAAGGAAGTAAATTGACATGTTAGCGGCAGTCAGAGAAGTTCGGACTATCTTTCAAAAAAACTTGTTGCGATGTTTGATCCCAGAAAGTACTCGTCCGTTGATCAACAGCTTTATTGATTTAGAGGACATATAGCAGGAAGAACTTTGATTCCAAACAAGCCAAGAAAATATAGCATCAAAATTTAAAAACTCATTAATATTTTACATCTTGGGGTTAGTATTTGATAGCGCATTCTTATATAAACAATAAACTTCCTATACCACGAAATGGAGTAGCCTGTGGAACTAAAGTAGTTTCTTGCTCTACGATTGAGGGTTAAACTAGGAATATATTTTTAATACTTGGAAAAATACATGTGATTATTAATTGAGTGTCTTTTTCAGCTTACCCACTCCCCCTCTTGAGTTTATATTATGCCCCTAAGCGGGTACTCCCCTCCCCCCCCCCCCCCTCGGTTTGGGAAAGACTCGTCTAGAATAACCCTAAAAAAGGAAACTCGCTTGGAATTAAATGACACTCAACTGCAAATCGCAACTAGTGCTCAATAACTTAACTGCAAATCAAAGCGCAAATAATAATTTAAGGTTAAAGAATGTTCTAAAGAGCATACAATTTTCAAACCTTAAGATTAGATTATCTAAAAGTCTCAAGCCATAAATCAAAATCATCTTTCATTTGAATAATAAAGCCTCATTTGACATGAATTTTGAAATTTTCTTCCTCTTTGATGGATTTTTTAAGAATTTTAGCGATTTCATTTGTAAGCAATGGGAAAATAGGATCTTAAAAATTTTTGTCACAAACAAATTAAAAAAGATCATTTAATGAAACGTTTGCAAAGAGCTCTCTCATTCCTCATAAATCAAAGCCGTAAATAATTTATGTGAAATTGGCAAGATGAAAGAATCATCTCTTTAAAAACTTTATTAACCTTTAAGTTTTTGCTTATGAAAAAGTTTTGCTGCGAGAAATACGAAAATAATAATTTATTCAAAAAATGCAAAACAAAAAAGTTCATCTACCCCACACTATTATAGAAGGCATCTTGCTCCATTATCTCGCTAACAATGCCAATACTTTCTCACACCAGAGCCTGACATTCTTTTGAGGATTTCGGATTTCGAATTTGAGATTGAAAAATGCGTTTATATTATTCGATTATTTATATGTTAACACGCACGCACACACACATAGTAGAGATGAGTGCTCGATCCTTTTGATGACACCTATATTTGAAGATTTGGTATGGAGGACTGAGTAAAATCACTTTAATATTAGTTACGCAGGAATGGAATTTAAACAGAATCTAAGGTTTTCAGAAGTAAAGCTATAAAAATTATCTTCAGTTGTAGATTGTTGGCAAACAGAGTCACCAAAAATAAATTTATATTAAGACTTATTTATATATTGAGAAGTTTTCCTTGAAATTTTAAATGTATTGCATTTCAAAAATGTTATTAAAAACTCTTTCAAAAAAAGAAGCTTTTTAAGGTTTTCACGTAAGTTATTTTATGTGAATGATTAATTTTATTTGAAAAATAAATATTCATACATCCAAAACTGATTAGATTGAAACTTTCAATACGTTTTGCGCCCAAAGTGTGCATTCCAGAAATCGAAAAAATATCGTGGATTCCGTTTTAAAAGTATTTTTTATTTAAAATGTGAATGATATTTTGGATACCATTTTATCAACTATCGAAATTTTAACTCACATTTTCAAACATGTAACCAGTTTTATTTATATTCGATAGTATATATCATTATAAATGTTCAAGATTGTATCTCCTATGGACACTAAGTTATAAGTTATCTACAGATAAATTCAAAATTTTGTTTAAATAGAATGTCAGTTTTAAAACCTATTCAAATCAATTTCATGATACTCAAGGTTCCATCCCTAACTGAAGTGGAGAGGGGAAGGGACGCAGGCATAAATATGCCTGCGTCATAAATTCCGTGTTTTTTGAGAAGTTGTCTTCTCTCACTTAAAAATCTGTCTCAAAATACTGCCAAAATGATGGAGATGTTGAAAAAAAGCTTGTGATCTCAAAAGAACGCCGGGTATTGTGGTATTATGTATCAGAAATACATTTTTCCAATCTCAGCAGGAATTACAATTCTCCAATCTCAGCATTCTTAATTCACGAAAAAACATTCTGTGATTTTATGACAAGTTTGTATGCAAGACCTTTTTACTAAGCATTCTTTGCTTGGAAGAATCGCCATTTATAATTTCTTAGGAGTCCGTTTAAAAAATTGCTGATTTAAAACAAGAGGTCAAATAATGCACAAGATTCTAAACTATATATCTATTCTTGTATATGAAATTTCTGACGCAATCAAGTTTGGTTTTTTTTCATTTTTAATTTTTCCCACATTTTAATTTCGTTTCTTCATTTTGTTTTCCGATTAACTGCCAAATGATAATAAAATTTAATTTTTTAAAATTTATAAGTTTTTTGTAGGTATGGTATTTAATATTACATTCTATACACAAAATTCTATCTTGCACTTCATACATTCTTTTCTATCATTTTTATTACACCTTTTTAAAATTTTTGAAAGCTAATAAGTTTTGTACTTTTTTCAATGCACGACAAATTTGTAACAGAATTTTTTAATATTTTTCTTAAAATTCGATCAAAATTTGAAAAGTTTAGCAAATTTTCACTTTTCTATTTTTTAGAGCCTTCTCTTCTCTACATTTTAAAATATTTTTCCTAATCACTTTTAGTTTACATCTGATTTATGAACATACAGTCAAACCTGTCTAAGCTGAAACACAAGAAATGCGATCTCTTGTATAAAGCGATGTATTTACTTTTGCCCCAAATTTTGCTATTCTTTATGGTTAATGTTTTGTATATACCTTAAATTGGCTATTCTAAATACCAAATAATATGCCAGATCACACAGCATACTTTTGCTACCAAAAAGTCTTTACAAAGTGAAATTCATTTTCCTAATACATAAATAAAACGGATATTTTTCATGACGAATAAGGAATTTAGTGTCAGTTTGCCTATTTGCAAGTAAGAGACATTCAATAAATTGATTTATATTTTTAATTAATTTATCAATATTTATTCAATATCACATTTTATTTGAAACTATACATAGAAATATGTTCCTTAGAACTAAGAATGGCATTTTCATACATCGATACATACATACGCGCTGGAATAATTTTCATATGCTGGCAAATTGGGAATATGACTTCTATCATTTTAATTGCCAGGCTAAAAGTAAGGATAAGTGCAATAAATGTTATTAATATAAGGTAGACGTCTCAAATTGTTTCCGGAAGCAAATCTCTAGATCTGCCTTCTCATGACAGGGTCTTTCAACTTAATGATCTATAGAGCTGAAAAGCATCTGTCGGATACACTGTTAAATACATTTTCTCTAAACTCTTTTTTCTTTTGATCGAATTTAACGCCAGGGTTTATAACGCCCAAGTCAACATCATATCTTTCAATCTTTTCCATTATTTAATCGAATATAATCGTTTTATTATACAAACTCTTTGATTCAGATATATACATAGGAGATCTTAAAAAAGGTTGGGTAAAGTGAGAATGGTACACTTTTATTTTATAACAAATTGCTAATGGATTTTGTACAACAATCAATATTTTTAGGTGGATCATTGATTGCCGATTTATCCGCTTAGAATGGTCTATTTCTTTCTTTGAATTAATTGTATATATTTTGTGACATTCATCTTTGGGTAAAAATTAATACTGCATGGATATATGCATTTGCATTTCTTTTATTGACAATTTGAAAACCCATTTATACTACAAATTAAGATGATCACTGAAAAGGTGGGATGTCCGATTTTCAATGAACCACGATACACACTGTTTTACTTATTTATTCGAACTAATGAGAAAAAAATACTATGTTTCAGTCACAGCTAGCATCATTTGAGCCATGTGTTTGCAAATTACCACTAAGCTTGAGCCATAGGTTCTTTTCTTTTAAACCTGTATAATAGAGACTGAACAATAGTCATCATTAAAAGTTTTTTTAGTACTTTTTCTCTTGTAATAGAATAGTAAATTTACTATCTGAATCTAATAAATTAACTAATTATTATTATTAACCAAATAGTTAGTATAAATTAACTAATTACATTAACTACTTTATTGATGTTTGAATGTTTTTAAAATCTATTAAAATAAATTCTTAACTATGAAATTTTAAAACCAAATCATAAATTGTGAAAAAAAGTGTTCACACAAACTTCTTTATTATCATACCTGTGATTTAAAGCAAAAACAATATATCACATTTTATGAAGAAATAGAAACTCCCATTTGCCCTTTCAGAGCCTTCAGAGCAATGTAGCTTCTGAATTCCTCGCTGTTTTTTTGCTTTAAATTATTTGAATGATAATAAAGAAGTATGTGTGAACACTTTTTTTCATTATATAATGGATGTAAAACGTTTTTCGAAACTAAGTTTTAAAATTCACTTTTTTGCTTAGTTGAATCTTTCGATACAAAATAAAAAAATTTTTAATTCTGTTTTACTTTAATATAAAAACAATCTATGCAAAAGGCAAAAATTGAAGAGTTAAAAACTTGTCTATAAATGAACTGCTAGTTGCATCGAATTAAAAAAAATGAATTAAAATAGAGGCGGAGAATTAGAAAATTATTATCAGTGTATCTTTCAACACGTCTACAGAACCTCACAATCACACATAATATTACGCGAATTTATTAAGAAACAAGACTTCAAAGCTTATTCAGAAAAGTAAAATCAAAAAAGACACTTTCGAATTTGAAAAAGACACTTTAGAATTTAAAAAAGACACTTTCGAATTTGAAAAAGACACTTTAGAATTTGAAAAACACATTTTCGAATTTAAAAAAGACACTTTAGAATTTAAAAAGACCGTTTAGTACTAAAAATGGTATACATGTTTGTTTAAGATTGAGATAAAATTTTCCAATTTTTAATATTTTTAAATTATAACCCTTTCGTGACCAGTGTATCATATATGATACATAAACAATTTTACTCTGCTTTTTCAAATATTTTTGTATATGAATCTTCTGCTTTTTAATAAATATCTTCTGATTTTTCTGATCACGAAAGGGTTCATCGATAAAATGGGAAGTTGAAGGATTTTCTCATTGCCAAAAAAGGCACTATTTAGAATATGCTAGAATGCTTTGATAAATGCATGACGGCTGTGCCAGCAAAAATGACCTGCATCTCCATTTGCGTAGAGGAGGGTGATTTGAATGTCTGTTTAAAGAGGCTTAAAATTTAAATGTTGAAGGCGCATACCAAAATATGAATCATATTTTGTGGTTTGATGCGAACAAAAAATTAGGAATGCAAAAGCACGGCTCCGTTCGAAGCAGTTTTCATTTTATTTGAATACACAAGAAGAGCTAGGATGAGGCTTGCGTATATAAATAGCGAAGAAATCGCGTCTCATCGTAAGAATGAATTCTCTTTTCCTCGTTTTTTGTAGTTTGGTTGTGGTTGGTGCCATAAAGATTGGAGACAAATGCGAAAAGAAAATAGAGGGAATGATGATGCCCAAAGATATGTCGGAGGGTGCACAAGTCGGTCCTTCGTACTGGATCTGCAATAAAAGTTCTTGGAAAGTAATGGAGTGTGAAAAGGAGAAAATTTTTGACAATAAATCTCTCACTTGTCAACATTCTAAAGATATTAATGTTAGAGAAAAACGAAGAAGTTCACATCGTGGTGGACACCGTGGAGGTCATCGTGGTGGACACCGTGGAGGTCATCGTGGTGGACACCGTGGAGGTCATCGTGGTGGACACCGTGGAGGTCATCGTGGTGGACATCGTGGAGGTCATAGGGGTTGAAATGGGTATGATGATGGGCATGTTGAAGAGCATTCATGCTAATATTTTAATAAATTTGATAAATCTTTTACTTCACGAATTTCGCAAAATGGATACGTAATTTGACTTTCCTCAATTTATTTTCTCCCCATAACAATACTTTAGCACATGTAATCTGTTTTCAAGAAACTTGGCTTAAACATTTTGATAAGACTTTTAGTATTGATCGCTACTGTCTAGTTTGCGTTTGCCTGCCTCCATCGGTGAGTTCCCTTTCATGTTTAGCTTTCTATGTTTATAATGGTGTGAAATTTCCTGTATGTGATAATTATGCAAACAGCAAATTTTGTGTTTACCATATATTGTAAACCTTCTAGTGATAATTATGATATTCTTTCTTTTTTACATGAATTTGAAGAGTTCATGGTCAATTATAATTATGATTATTAAATGAGTATTTTTGTTGGTGATTTTAATTTTGATTTGTTTAAAGTTTAAAATAATTTGTTTTCCTTTTTAAATATATTGTTATAACCTTCAATTTCCAAATACCCTTATCAACAACATATTCATCCCATTTAATTTTTGTTATCCTAATGCATACAATTATTAGCAGGGCGAGGAAAAATTGACCCAAAAAATTGGAAAAAATTGACCCAAAAAAATTAGAAAAAATTGACTTTTACTCAGAGAAAAAATTGACTTTATTGACTTTTTGAATTGAACAACTATGAACACTTTAGAGAAAGTATTGAAAATTATTTCAAAGAATCCATGACTTTGCAATACAACAATATATAATTAATGACATTTTCTGATTTAAAATTCGATTATTTTCTAGCAGTTTTTTCAATTTAGAAAAAGATCTTTCTACTTCTAAAGTAAAAACTTGACAATTTTGTAATTTGGAATAAGTACTGCGAGAGATTTGAGAGTTTTCCATTTTCAGGATTTTATTGATTTCATTTTATTTGAATCTATTTTCAAGATAACTTCTAACGCCACATTCGTCTTAAATGAAATAATGTTGAAACAAGTAAAGGCATCTTCGACTGAAAATGTCTCCATGTTGACTTTTTCCGACTAAATCAATGAATCGTGAATATTCTCTAATTATTATTGTTAGCAAGTTTGACACAGATTTTCTTTTTTTAACAATTTCTTGATTGGCAATAAAATTCAACATATTCATCCCATTTAATTTTTGTTATCCTAATGCATACAATTATTAGCAGGGCGAGGAAAAATTGACCCAAAAAATTGGAAAAAATTGACCCAAAAAAATTAGAAAAAATTGACTTTTACTCAGAGAAAAAATTGACTTTATTGACTTTTTGAATTGAACAACTATGAACACTTTAGAGAAAGTATTGAAAATTATTTCAAAGAATCCATGACTTTGCAATACAACAATATATAATTAATGACATTTTCTGATTTAAAATTCGATTATTTATTTATTATTTATTATGATTATTATTTATTATTGTTAGCAAGTTTGACACAGATTTTCTTTTTTTAACAATTTCTTGATTGGCAATAAAATTCAACATATTCATCCCATTTAATTTTTGTTATCCTAATGCATACAATTATTAGCAGGGCGAGGAAAAATTGACCCAAAAAATTGGAAAAAATTGACCCAAAAAAATTAGAAAAAATTGACTTTTACTCAGAGAAAAAATTGACTTTATTGACTTTTTGAATTGAACAACTATGAACACTTTAGAGAAAGTATTGAAAATTATTTCAAAGAATCCATGACTTTGCAATACAACAATATATAATTAATGACATTTTCTGATTTAAAATTCGATTATTTTCTAGCAGTTTTTTCAATTTAGAAAAAGATCTTTCTACTTCTAAAGTAAAAACTTGACAATTTTGTAATTTGGAATAAGTACTGCGAGAGATTTGAGAGTTTTCCATTTTCAGGATTTTATTGATTTCATTTTATTTGAATCTATTTTCAAGATAACTTCTAACGCCACATTCGTCTTAAATGAAATAATGTTGAAACAAGTAAAGGCATCTTCGACTGAAAATGTCTCCATGTTGACTTTTTCCGACTAAATCAATGAATCGTGAATATTCTCTAATTATTATTGTTAGCAAGTTTGACACAGATTTTCTTTTTTTAACAATTTCTTGATTGGCAATAAAATTCAATCATCTTCATCATTAATTTCTTCACTGCTGGAAGATTTTAATGAAAATATTTTGCTGCTTGCAACCAATTTGTCAATTTCGTTAAAATTGGAACTGAAGTGTTGCCGATAGGTTTGAAAAAAGAACGTCTTTTTCTATTACTAATTTTGAAGGATTTAATGCCGGTAATCTAGAATTTTGTAAAATTTGTCTTACAAAAAACTTCTTTATGTTTAACCTCAGTCACGCAAACTTTACAGTAAAACCTTTTATTAGATGAAAAAAAGCCCAACTATTGTGGAGGTGTTGATATAAATAAGAAATCTTGTTTGCATCGCTTATAACAATTTTAGGCACATTGAATCAAAAAGTGTTAAATATAAAAATTGACTTTATTTACCTAAACTGGAAAAATTGACTTTGATTGACTTAAAAATTTGAAATTAGTTCAAAAAATTTTAGACTAAACAAGTAAAGATCTTCTTCAAAGAGTTTTTGCTAAACGGCAAATAAAAGTTGACTTTATTGACTTTTACTCGCCCTAATTATTATTAGTTTTCATATATCCCATCACTTACCTGTCTTCATTTTCTTTGACTTTAGTTTTAATTGTAAAGCCTATCAATATAATTTTGTCTTCGCGAGGCTGAGTCGTCTTTGATGCTAACCTTGAAAAGTAACTTCTTTTTAATTTTTTTTACTGCGTTTGCTCTTGGACTACACTCATGAATGTTTGTTCTTCCAAATTTCACTTTTTGCTTTCAATTAAGTTTGTGTGCTCGTAAAACTTTTGTAAATTAAGTTATTGTTATTATTATTATTATAAAAATATTTATCCAATATTGAATCAGGCTCATCATTTAATTGGCATGCATATCTATACAATACTTTTGATAATCTGAACGATTTTTTTCCTAAATTGTAGGCCAACCTTTCCCATCTTTTAAGTAATAACACCAAAGTTATAACTTTTAGGAAAAATTTCAACCTTTATTATAAAAATAAAGTAAGGCGTGAGTAAAGTTGGTTAGATGCTGGATTCGATAACTCAAGGTCTTGGGTTCAATCACGCATCAAGCCTACTTTCCTCATAGTTCGATAGAAGCGGCGCAATTGTGCCTTCTCGATGAAAACGCCCCATAAAAATGCTATTAAAACTGGGGTAAAATGAGAAAAGAAAGAAACAAAAAATACTTTTCCGAAAAATTACAAAATGAGTACAATTTTAAATATTTCTCTGAAGAAACTAGGTCAAAGAAAATTTTAAATAAAGTTAATGCATTACTCAACACTTCTATAACACATTTAAATGATCTCTAAGTATGAAGATATAATTGATGAAAGATTTGAGCTCTCAAATGTGTTTAACACAAAATTGACGAATTTGATTAGTCCTTCATTTCAAAGTGTTGATTACTTTAAATTTTTGAATAGTAATAAACTTGCTTTTGATTTCGTGAAGTTTTCTTTGCAAGATATAATGTTGGTTGTAAATTCTTTTGAATCAAACAAAAGTTATAGATATTTTGGTGGAATTCTTTCTAATACGTTTCATGCCTTGAATTTTTTGTGTATCCTAACATGTTTGAACTTAGTAAAGTGTATCCTTTTTCAAAAAAGGAGATAAATATAATGTTGACCATTTTAGACCTGTGTTTATAATTCCAACTATCTCAAAAATATTTGAGAACGTATTCTTTAAACAAATGAGCTCATTTTTTCTTATTAGTTTGAATACTCAATCCTTACTTTGTTTGTTAGTAAATCATATTATTGATAAATATTCAGCAGGTTATTCCACTCTACCTGTTTTTATAGACTTTTCTAAAGCATTTGATTTAATTCCTCATAAGCTCTCACTTCAAAAGTTAAGTCTGTGTGATTTCTAAAAAAGTGCATTGTTTCTTTTGGATTCATATGTACAGTTGAGACAACAACAAGTGTGAGTTTTATCTGATGAAAAGTGTGCAAATACAGGTGTTCCCCGAGCATCCATTTTAGGTCCACTTCTTTTTTTGATATTTACCAATGATTTGTTTGTATTACACCAACCGTAAGCTAAGCTATTTTTGTTTTGAAGATGATCTCACTATAAATATGCTGTTTTTTGAAGTATCAAATTTTGAAAAGTATACACAAAATGAACTTCACAGTTGGTTTGATTGGGCTTTTAAAAATGGAATGATAATGGATAAAAATAAATCAAAATTAATCCTTTTTTTAGGAATAATCAGTTAAATTTAAAATTGGATAATTTGCTCTTTGAAGTTGTAGACAACTTTCAGTTGTTAGGTAAAATAATAGATAATACATTGAGAAAAATCTCAAAAAAGCAGTAAGATATATTTATGACGTTAACTATGTGTATATGTCATACTAATAACTTATTTATTGATTGCAAGATATTAAAAGTTCATGATCTCTGTAAGTATAGCCTAGCAATGTTTATATTTAAACTCTTCAATGGAAGTTTGTCTAATGTCTTTGAAAATTTTGCTGATTGTAATTATGACTTGCGATATAAGTAACAAGCGCTTTTACCCTACTACAATAGGGTGAGATTTTACCAGACACTTAAGATCAAATTATGTCATTCACACAGCTAGCAAGAGCTCATTTTGTTTTAGATTTAACGCTTATATATCTAAGGAGTGAAGGGTTTTCTTTGGAAGAAAACTTCCCACTATATTCCCAACATTTTTATCACCCCCATTTTGCCAACTTTTAAGTCTCTATAATATATTTTAAGCTCTTTTCTCTGTTTAGAAACGCATAAATAGCACCTTATATTTGGAATAAACGTGTAAGCTACGTGATTTCTCAACGGTGGGCGAATTGTCAAATTTTAGGCGGAAATAAAATTAATCTAATAGTGTATTATTACTAACCATTCAGCGTTAAATCATGTCTGTCCTCAGGTTCAAAAAGAACGCAATAACATTAAAATTATTTAAAGTTGATGAATAAAAATTATTTTCACCAAGACCCTTTAAATTTTTTTGATTTTGATAAACCGGACGATTATTATTTTTTAAAGCATCGAATGAAGTGAATCTGGATCAAATTCCTTCAATTGAGGGTAATATAAAAATAATTTCTTTAAACATTCAGTCTCTAAAGTCAAAATTTGCAGAGTTAGAAATTTTTATAGCGCATGTAAACTCTACATCACCGTGGCCCATATCAATTATTTGTCTTCATGAGACGTGGCTAGTTGAAACCGATACTTTAATCTCTCATATTCCTTCCTATAAATTTATCAACTTTAGTAATCCTCTCACTGTGGTTTAGCACTCTTCATTCATCAGTCATCTCGGTATTAAATAACGATGTTCTTACTGAAACATGTGAGTTTACAAGCATATCACTTATTTTGGCTGACGCGAAACTTCATATACATAAGTTTAACAGAAGACCGTGTCAAAACTCTAAAAAATACTCTCATTCATGCATGACTTCGATGTCTTCATCAGCAATTTTTCAAATAACTCGAAAAACTTGCTGGTTGGAGATTTTAAGCTAAACTTACTTCAAAGCCTCTCAAATATACACGTGTCTTCCTTTTTGAATATTCTAACCTCTGCTTCTTTTAGCCCAATGATAACTTCTGCCACAAGACCCTATTCAGGCACGCTTCTAGACAATTTTTCCTCAACAGAAGTAGTTTTTCTCCAAAATCTTTTATTGTTTATACGCACATATCGCATCTTTTTCCAATTCTACTTTCTCTAAACATTGATTCTAGTAGGAAAAAATTGTATCTCTTTCAAAAGTTGTTTTTCCTTCACTTTTTTGCTGGGTGATCCTGAAATGATAGCTAATAAAATTAATGATAAGTTAATTCAGAATAAGCTTGTTTGCAAGACTGAACATTTAACAGATAAAACTCAGAAATACAAATATTACAAGGCTCCTTAGATGAATGAATATATACTTACTTTTACTAAACATAGAGACAAAATTTATAGAAGAACCAAATTTAAAAATTCCTACTCAGAAGTGATGCATGAGTATATTAATATAAGAGCTTCATTGACGTACTTTTGGCGATTAGCAGCTTAAAAAGAAGCAAAAAGAGGATATTTATGGTTGATCTCGCTTCGATCTCATCCTTGCTAAGAATAGAATAGTGGTTCCTTCATTCAAACTATTCAATTTATGCGTTCAAAAAAGTGTATTTCCTAAAGATTTTAAGACTTTTAAGGTTATTCCTATTCTCAAAAAAGGTGATAGTTCTAAAATGGATAACAACCGTCCAATCTCCCTTATTCCCATACTCTCTAACCAAATTAACCGCTTTTTAAATTATTATTCTTTGTTTTTTTCTGGTCAATTCGGTTTGAGAAAGAGCTATTCCACAGAAATGTAGCATTCTATTTTTATTAATAAAATTGTAAATGCGCTAGAAAACAAACAAAAAGTTTTCTGTTTTTTCATAGACCTTAAAAACGTATTCGACTCAATTCCTTTTAGTTTGCTTATGAAAAAACTTGGTGTCTACGGTTTTCCACATTTTTCGCTCAAATTCTTGGAATCCTATTTGTAAGATAGATACCAAACCGTCTTCGTAAACCATACCAGTCACTCCCAATACTAACAATTAAATGGGGAACCTCAAGGCTCGCTACTTAGTCCATTGCTTTTTTCTATATTTATTAATGATTTACCTAACTCATTAGAAAAGAGTGAAATCGTGTTGTTTGCTGATGACATTGGCTTTCTTGATAATGCTTTGATTTTATCTACTCTTGAGCAAATCCATAATTCGTGCAATTCTAATCTGTTGACCATTAACCACAGTAAATGCCACTGCATCGACTTTTCAAACCTAAAACAAAGAATCCAAATATAAATATTTCAACAAGTATTATTTTTCCCACACATCATCTAGAAACATCTGGAAAAAGTTAAATAATCTCTTTTCACCAAATGAAAAACGAAATACAGTAGAATCTCGCTACTATGCCCCCTCGGTACTATGCCACTTTCGCTACTATGCCACTTTCACTCGGTCCGGACAAAATTCAGTAGAAAATAAACTTACTATGCCACCACCTAATCTCGCTATTATGCCACTATTTATTTGTGTGTTGCGTTTTTTAATTATATTTCTCAACTTTTTTTACAAAATTAATGAATATATTTTTTTAGATTTATTGTTTTTATTTGCGTAAAAAATTAACATGTCAGATATAAAACGCAAGCGAACCGATTTCACTCTAAAGCAGAAAAAAGAAATTATTGATGCCGAAAAAAATGAGCCTAATCAGTCCAAGCTGGCCAGAGAAATAAGCAAGAAATGGGGTATTGAAGTGAAGAGAACTACGGTAAAAAGCATTCTCAGCAAAAAGGATGCAATCGAGGCTGCAATCAAAACTGGATTTTCATCGAAACGCGTTAAGTTGACGCAGGCTCACGATCCAAATCTCGATGAAGGGGTGCTCATGTGGCTGAAGACAGCGAGAGGACACAATCTGCCTGTCAGTGGAAGTCTGGTCAAAGAAAAGGCAATGAAACTGGCCGAGATAATGCACATTCCGGGATTCATGGCAAGCGACGGTTGGCTGGACAATTTCAAAAAGCGTTACGGCATTACTTTTAAAACAATACAAGGAGAAGCAGGAGCGGTAAATTTGCAATCTCTTTTTGAGTGGCAACAACAGGTTCTCCGACCTTTGCTTGCACAATTTTCTGCAGAAGACGTCTTCAATCTAGACGAAACTGGACTCTTCTGGCAGCTGCTACCAAACAAGACCATGGCTTTCAGAGGAGAGCGGTGCACTGGAGGTAAAAAAAGTAAGCAAAGAATCACTCTTCTGGTTGGAGCAAACATGAGCGGCAACGAAAAGCTTCCTCTTCTGGTGATTGGCAATTCAAAGAAACCGCGTGCCTTCAAAAACAAAAAAATTCCGGTGACATACAAGGCAAATTCGAAAGCGTGGATGACGGCGGAGCTCTTCGAAGAAACATTGCGTGAGTGGAACGAGCGACTCGTCAAGCAGGGACGCAAAGTGCTGCTTTGTCTCGATAACTTCTGTGGCCACCCATCTGATCTCCAGTTCGACAATATAAAGCTGCTATTTTTTCCTCCTAACACAACATCAATCTCGCAACCAATGGATCAGGGGGTTATAGAGAGTCTCAAACGCCACTACAAGAAACTTTTGCTCTCTCGCAGGCTTGAAGCCATAGACGAGGAAAGAGAGTTTAAGTTCACGTTGCTTGATGCTCTACACGTTGCCCGGTATGCTTGGGAGCAGGTTAACAAATCGGTCATCAAAAACTGTTTTGTAAAAGCTAAGTTTGTGGAAGAAGAAATTGATCAGATTGAGCCAAAAGATGAAGAGTTGCTCGAGATTTGGAATGCTTTGCCTACTGAGGAAAAGATGCACAATAACGAGGAGATTGAGCTAACTGACTTTCTCAATGCTGACGAGCGTCTCGCAACTAGTGGCTCTCTTCTGCTAGAGGAGATTGCTGAGGAAGTGCTGAAAAGCAAGGAACAAATTGAAAGCGAAGACGACAAGGAAACTATCGAAGAGGAAGTGGTTCAATTCCAAGAAGCCCAAAGAGCGTGGAGCACTGTTCGAAAATTTATGCAGCATTGTAGCGTAAAGCTCAAAGTGATGCAAGCGTGCGATTGTTTAGATCAAGAAATGCTTGAGATCCGCCATATGAAAATGCGTCAGACAACCATTTTTGAGAGCTTTGGAATAGGACACAAATATATAAAAAAATAAAACTGTTTTTTAATAAATGTGATTTTATTTGAAAAAATAAGGCTATTTTTACAAAACCCTCGCTACTATGCCACTCTCGCTATTATGCCACTTTTGGTCGGCCCCGAAGGGTGGCATAATAGCGAGATTTTATATTCAACATTTTCTAACATTTTAAATGAACATTTTACTGGTAATTTCAGAGAATCTAATCTTCATACGCCTAAACTTATTTGACATACCATAAGCAAATTTACACTTTAAAAATTACTTTCAGTGAAGTTTTTGCTCTGAAAGATTTAAATAAAAGCAAGTCTGAAGAGCTCTATGTTCAATCTTTAACACATAGCATATTTATTTGTTGATTATCTGGTTATTGGATTTAATTCACGCATTGAGCACTGTATTTTCCCTAAGGCATTAAAACAATCTAAAATTACACCCATCTTTAAAAACAGAAGGAGATTTATTAAAAGCAATTACAGATCCATATCTATCCTTCCCTGTTTATCCAAATTATTCGAAAAAGTTCGTTTCAGACAAATGACCGAATTTTTTGATCAAAATAATATTATTCATACTAAACAGTTTGGTTTCAGACGTGACCATTTTACCTACTTACTTCATTCTTTCTTTATTTATCGTCTTATTGATCACTTAGATGATAAAAAATCAGTAATTTCAATTTTCTTTGATTTAAGCAAAGCTTTCTTTTCACATTCTTTACTTTTAAATAAAGTACCCTTTTATGGTTTTAATTTGAAAACTGTAAATCTTATTGCCTCTTTCTTTTAAACCGTCTTCAATGTTTGTCTGCCAATAATAATCTTTCTGATCTCTCACAAGTTTGATTTGGCACTCCCCAAGGTTCGATTTTGAGCCCTTTACTCTTCACTGTATTCACTAATGATCTTTTCAAAGCGCGCAATCATGAAATATTCATGTACTCTGATGACATTACTCAATAGTTTCTTTTGATCATCTCCATAGTAAGATTAATCGGCAAAATTTATATAAATTGTTTGCCATTAGTTCGTTAAAAGTTAACTTTTCAAAAAGTAAAGCAATGCTATTCTCCTATTTCCCAATGTTAACCTCTTGAAATTGGTATCGAATTCATCTCTGAATTTAACCTCCTAGGATTGATTATTATCACTGCAAAGAGTAGAAGCTGAATAGGAAGGGTGCTTGTTCTAAACATCACTTTCAATGGATTCGATGTTTGACAGTTATAAACAGGTTTTATTGTTGAAAAATCGATATAAGAGATGGAACTCTGGCTTGATTTTATTGAGAAAGATAAACGATATTTAAAAAAAAGAAAAAAAACGAAAATTAAGCAAAATTTTGTCCACAGCTAAAATGAAATTTCGTCGGCACCCAAAATGACATTTTGTGAGAAGCCAGCGTCAAAATGAGATTTCAATGACAACTTAGTGAGTTTGGTTAGTTATTTAAGTTGCCAATTAATTCTGAATAAGTAATCAGGACGAAATCTTGTAATGTTATTTTGTCTAGTATATATCTAGTGCATCCTATTGAGAAGTGTTATTTGTACTGCTAATCTCTATTGATGGATGAATGAGTCCAATGCTCAATTTGAAAGACTTTTATCTTAAGTTTTTAAGAAAAAGCTAAAATATATATACCCAAAAGTAATCAAATATTCAAATTTATAACCTCCATTACTATGTTATATACTTCTTTCATATATTTTAATTAATTTTTTTTTATTATGATTTTATAATACTTTTATACAAAAATTAAGATAAATTATAATTACGAAATTTTTTACTTTTTCAACAAAAATTTTTAAAATGTATGTCAATTTAAGTTTGATCTGAAATAATTATCTCGTATACTTTGAAAATAACGGCTATATTTGATTAAGACGAATTTTTTGAAAAAGCTAAAATTTGAATGGATCGATTCTCGCGCAATTTGATAGGAGCACAGAATTTATCGATCAATTTTTATGCAATCATATTAAAAAGTTTGTTTAGCCGTTGTAACATCAAAATGTTAAAAGTATATATAATGTATAACACAGCTTATTTAAATTACACACACTAATGAATGCAAATCAAAGGTATCACACAATTTAAACATCACCAATTATGACATAATTAAATAGACAACAATTTTCACCTATATTTACAACAACATTTAAGGTTACGTTTATTTGAAATAAAACGTAAAAACAGAACTAATTAGCAATTATTAATTATATAACACCGCAATACATTTACACAAAGTATATAAATTCACGAACAACTAGAGACGGCACTAATCAAAGATCTCTACTTCAAAGCCCAGCACCTCTACCGTTCTGCATCACAGTTCTACGCCAAGCCTATTGCGAGGAACAGTAGCGAGCTTTACACCACATCCAGAGTTGGTTTCTGGCATACCTGGAATCCGCGATAGTAATCTCTTAAATAAAAATTCTTACATTTTGTTACAATCTTCGAATAGTGCCAAAAATGACGATTTTTTCAAATTTAAAGTATAAATTCTGAGATTTTGTAAAAAAAAAGACGTTGTTAATAAGAGTGAGAAGATTATCAAAGTTTAAAAAAATTGGATAAATTAATTTACTGAACCAAATAAACTTAGAAATTAACTCATCACCAAACTAACATGTTCTAATTTAAGCCACATATGTCAAAGCATATGTCAGGCATTTAAAATTTAGTCACGTCAAAGCATATAAACAACACACTATCAATATAGATACCATCAACACTATTTTAATTGATTTTCTCTTACAAGATATATCAAGCAAATTTTATAACATTGAATAGATTTATTCGATGTTGTGGTTGTAATCCACAAGGTTCTTCAAATATTATTTCAAGTTGACATTGTACTATTTTTAATTTTTTGATAGTTTGACTATTTAAACAATGAAATTTTTTTTTGCAGAAAATCAGAAACTAAATCATGACAATTTTTAATATTTTCCAAATAAATCTAGATAAAAGAAAAATCTTTATAAATAAATATGAAAAAAGTACAAATTTTTAAGTTTAGTTTTTGAAAAAGTTAATGAAGTAAAATAAGATTAATTTGAGAAATAATTAAAATTCAAAATGATTTAGTTTCTGATTTTGTGCAAGAATAAATAAAATTTAAATGTGTAAATTGTCAAAATATAAAAAAAATTACAGGACATGTCAATGTAATATAAATACTATTACAAATGAAAATCTAGAATTTAAAAAAGGTAAAGGAAACAGAATTGCAAAAACATAAATTAGGATTGCAAAAAGATAAAATGAAATTGCAAAAAGACAAAATTGAAATGCAAAAAGACAACATTGAATTACAAAAATACAACATTAAATTGCAAAAGGAAAAAATATAATTGCAAAATGACAAAATAAAACTAAAAATGGTATATAATATTATACAATAATCATATAATAAATATATAATCGGATAACTCTGTAGATTGCCATGTTAGCCCCAATACTATATGTGTCGATAATAATAAGGTAAAGGTACCGTGGGTGTGTTTTCATTGGCAAGGCACTGATGTAATAATAAGTTGTAAGGCATCGTTTTGTTGTGCAGTGAAGCTTAGGGAGAAGTTTATTCTGATGGAACTCACTGCTAAGATCAACGTATTTTATATTATTTGCAATGCTTTGCTCCAGCCACTTTAAATACACGTGATTTAATGCTGTCGTTGTTAACGTGGGGGCGTGAGCTGAGATAGTAGGTTTTACTGGTATTCTCGGTAATTCCTTCTTTAAGGTATTTGATGATTCTCTTTAATACATTTGTAATACTAATTAAAGATTTTTAAGATAATTTTCACTATCAGCTAAATGGTGTATTGATCTCAATGATGCAAGGTCAAATTTGTTGGGAAAATTCTAACAAATGATCAAATCATCTCCATTTTTATTTTTAAACTTTTAATATTGAATATATAAAGTGCCTGCTTTTAATTGAAGCAATGATCTAGGTTAGGGTTAGGATTTGTAAAAGTAAAGTAAGTAATTTTACGTGATAAGCAAATTTTAAATAAGTCAAAAAAATACTTTTATTTTCTTACTATCTAAGTTCTTGCATATATGAATAATATATTTCTAAAGCGGTCTTCTCTCTCTCTCTCTCTCTCTCTGAAGAAATAAAAAACTTTTGCCCTAAATGGAAACTTTACTATTAATTTATAAATTTGATATTCATTAATGCATTTTTCTGGGTGACTTTAATTTTGATCTATAACATAATATTTTAAAAGGAAATTTGATACACTACATCCAATGAATTTATGATAAAATAGTAAGACAATTAATATTCTTAAATTTGTTTTACTCTGAGAATTCATTATAGTAAACTTTCATAAAAATTAGGATAGTATCGCATAATTAATTGCATAGTTTTTTTTTTAAATAATTATTAAATCTAAAAAATCATTGGATAGCATCTCAAAATTAATTTGATAATGAATGACGTTTACATATAAAAATTATTTTTTAAATTCAAACTTTACAAAACAAAAAATTATACAAAAATTATTTTCAAAGTTGGGGAAATTCATCGACAAAATATTCTCTTTTTGAAGAAGTTGAAATTTTTTACAAAATCTATATCTGCTTTTATATTCCACCTTTGTAAATCGTAAAATATTGAAAGGTTTTGAAAATATCTCTTAAGGTAAACTAATAATTTCTAAATTTAAAATTTTTCGTAATATCAAAGTAATTAACGTTTTCTTAAAAGAAAATAAGGCACAAATAGAAAGAGACAATTTTCCAAATTCAAGTAAATTTTTTTCTCTATATTTAACTACCCTTTACCAATTTTAATCCCTAATCAAAGGAAACTATTTGATAAGGAAGAGAATTGTAAAATCATTTTCATTAATAAAACGTATTTATCTAAATGACATAACAGCTAAATTTATGGATGTTGAAATATTTGATTGTTTTGACAAAAAATAGATAAAGTTATTTCATTAGTATAGATAGGTTTGAAACTACACCTTCATTATATTCCAAAAATTTGCATTTTTCCTTATTGAATAAATTTTTTTGCTAATGCATTATTTTGTTTTTCTATTTCAATAAACTTTTTGATTCTAAATTTTGCAAATTTTGAGCATCCATTCAAATTTTAAGCCGTCGTAGTTAAAAAATAAGGTCATTATCCTTTTAATTTTCCATTTCTCTTTTTTTTTGTGCGTAAACAACAGTTTTTTTTTTATCATTTGGGTCGTATTGCTTTGAAAGATGGACATTTTTACTAGCGCTGAATTGTGATGTAATTGCAGTCCTTTGTATACTTAAAATGATATGATTTTCATATCATTTTAATCTCGGAACTCAATAACTGGGCATCGGAACTATAGAAGAATTCGCTGTTCTTGAATACTTTTATAGTTGATTTTATTGATAACGCGATAAAGCTTAAATATGTAAATTCGCTCTTCAACTTTTTTCTATTATTGATTTGGAGAATTGCTTGTGAGAATGGAAGGATAATCATGTAAGTAAAGAAAAAAGTGAACCTTTTTTTCTGCAGTGTTGAGTTTACTGATTTTTAGAATCAATTCCCTTGCTGCACAAACTCAATGCTCAACAACAACAACAACACACACACACACACTCATGTGTCAGGGGATATGAAATCGGTCACTATAAATGAATGTTTCACTTTTTCATGTTCATTTTGCATTTTAGGTAAGGCAAGTTTTTTGAATTTTTAATGAAAATGCATCAGGCAAATTTGCAAAACTAATTTAATAAATTTTTCGCATTTTTATGAAAACTTCCATTCTTTAAAAAGGTATTTATACTTTTCATAAATGATTTGACACTAGAAAACTTAAAATATCACTTCCACAAAAAAACCTTTTTTAAAACGGTTCTAACATAGTCAAACAATCATCATCAATTTTATCTAAGTAATCTAAAACAACAAGAACTAAAAAAATACTTGCTTGTATATATAAACATAACCACGTAGTGGGTAGTTCTTTGGAGGCATTTCTATGATTTCTCTCTGTTAACTTTCTTTGTGTATAGTGAAGAAGTGATATAAAATTATTCGGTGGCAAATTAACCCCTATAATATTGAAGACTGTATGACATACTATGATTGTTTAAATTTAAGACTAGTTTAGAATAATTTATTTTTTTTATTCTATCCACTTTTTGTGTTTTATATTTTACCACAATTAAAAAAGAAATCAGTATACAAGTTACTTTGATAAAAATTGTTTGAAAAATTTCTTTACGTTGCCTCCTTTGTTGTTATGTAACTTTTAGTAACTTCAACATTTGTAAATAATGAATTTTTAAAATACACCTGAAGTTTTGATGCCCACGCAGTGATGAAATGGCAATCATGAAAATCAAACTCATGGTTTAATCGGTGATGCCAACATCACAATTTTGAAACACCAATTTTAAAACAAATTAATTTGCACGACAATAAAATTCATGACATGAGCTTTCATTCAGTGTATCACACGTTTAATTTGGTTGAGAAATGCGAAAGTTACAGACCTTAGAAGATTTGACCAATATTAAGTATAAGAAACAAAGTCAATAAGATCAACACTTGTGCATGAGTACTTGCTTCAGAAACAAGATGCATGAAACGCGACAGTCATAAATAACAACACACATCAAGCGTGAGAAAAAAAATCAATATAGGGAATGTTTTTAATGACCTCAACAAAAGTTACAAGTGTTTAAAATTTTCCAACTTTATATACTATTTAGTTGGCACGCTTCTCTGCATAGGAAATGCCTCCGAAGCTTTGCCAAGCTATCGATATATATAGTAGGGTTTGCTTCCGGCTCTGAAATACCGGGACGTTCCCGGTTCTAAAAATTTGGGAACCGTCTCGCAACCGAAAAGTATTCCCGGTTCCGAGAATAACTTAGTTGTAATTGATTTATTTCACTATGCAATTCTTTGCATAAAACTTTACTGCACCTCATTCATATAAAATCTTTTTTTCATTGTCATCTCATTTTAATGGTAAACGGAGAAAAGTGTGCAAACGACAAAAGAGTTTCTTTTTCTTTTTTTTTCTTCTCTGCTGCACACTTTTGTCGTTTGCACACTTTTCTCCTAGAACCATTTTAATGATAATGATATATAGAAAGAAAAAGTGTACATCTGTTTATAATAAATCAAAAACGTCAATTTCATTGCATCTTTTTGCTGTCTATATATCTCCTTACCGGGATTTCCCGGTTTTAGGCGCATATATACCAAAAGTGTGGATTTTACCCATCAGGTGCTATAAGAAATATTCATTGAAATGTCTTGAAATTTTAATACATTATTTTTGTACATGGAAAATGAAAATATACCAATTTTTGTGAAATTTCAATAACAAGAAGTTACCTAAATTTGCCAATTTAAAACCTTACATTTAAATATAAGTATCTTGGCGCAGCACAGAGTCATATAAAATGTCCCGGAGCTTTGCCAAGCTCCTAGGTCACTTTTTTTTAAATTTCACTGTCTTCTAATTTTAACAAAATTCAATGTACAATCAAAAACTTTTTCTTCTTAACACACATATGTCTAGTTTGGTTGTTTTTAATGACCCTAACAAAAGTTACAATTGTTTAAAATTTTCCAACGTTGTATACTACTAGTTGGCACGCTTCTGTGCATAGGAAATGCCCTCGAAGCTTTGCCAAGCTATCGATGAAAAATCGCGTTAAATATTAATATAATCTCATTATTTTTTCCAGTTCATCCATATTTTTCTCAACTTTCATAATTTTTACCTTTATGAAGCTAGAGTTTTTGCTTAATCTACATGAAACCAGTTTAATAAATGTGCATCAGAAATGTTTTGTAGAAAGTCCACTTTGATATTTATTTTGGAATGGGGTAAATTTTATCAATTATTGATCACATTTTTTTAAATAAAGGAGTAATAATCAAGATATACAAAAAATTTAGAATCTTAAAATACATTGTATCAGTTAAGAAAGGTTAGTTCCATGAAATAATAACATCTCAATTTTCGTATAAAAGTAATGTATCTTAAGCAAAATTATTAAAAGCGTACGTAAGTAATTACAACTTTTATAGGACATATAAATTTTAGTTGAAGTTTGTCTAAAAATTTTTTTTTGAATTTGAGCAATTTCTTGACAACTTTCAATACTCAAAGTACAACATACAAAAGTAAACTGTTGTCTTTTTCCTGTTTCTTACAAAAATAGTTTATATCGTATTCTTACATCATCCAACTCAAAAATGCACACTTCTCTGTCATCAACATTTTCTAAACTAACTTTGACTTCTTTTCTCTCGTAGTGAATTTTCTATAAACGCGATTATATCTCACATGGATGTATTACCTTCCAGCAAGGACGCGACTAGAATTTTATATTATTCCAAAATACATTGAATTCGGTTTTTAAGAATTATGTTTGCAAATTTAGAAGTGAGTGTAATAAATTTATTGAACAATCAAATTAATTCTAACAATAAAAATCAGAAGAATGATCTCCTCCTTGATATAATCGCTTAATAATATTTTTGCACGTTCTCATAATAATTGGTAGGGGAATCGCAATTTAAATTGAGAAAGGCGAGAGATATTAGTTTTCCTGTTTCCAATGACGATCTCAAAAAGTTCTTCAATCTTCTCAAAGGTGAAAAGCTTTTTTCACTTTCACATATGAGGCGAGTGGATGAGTTGCAATTATATTGAGAACTGTGTATACTACTCAAGAATATCATGTAAGACAAAAGATATTGAATAAAATAGAATTTGTAGAATGTTGCATTTTATGAGGTGTAACAATAGTTGTATAAAATTTTGACTATATAATGTCGCTTGGTTTATAATGTGATTATGCATTAAAATTTTTCTCCCTATTTAATGAGAGCACAAATACCTTCTTTACTTTTTTATCTTCTTTAGTTTTCATCTTCTTTTTGTTTTTAAACTAATTTTTTTTATGTCTCAGCATTGAATCTTTTAAGTACGCATGAAAATTAGGATGCGGATTTATCTAATTTTCATATTTGAAATTATGAAAGTTTTGCAAATGAAGAGGATATAATGCGCAGAAGTAAGATGAAATGGAAATTACTACCTTCAAATGATGAAGATTTAAGTGGTATACAAATATTTTCACCTTCAGTTTCTTCCGAAACGTTGGATGAAAGTGTGCCTGCCTGATTTAACGAAAAATATGAATGTAATAAAATAGTCAAGAAGCCAATTTTAGTAGAAAACTTAAAATAAAATTTCCACAAAAATTTAATGATTATTCTTACATTTTTTCAGAAGCAGACTACAAAATTATTTCAGATCAAACTTAATTTTATATAATTATTAAAAAATTTTGTTTTAAAAAAGTAAAAAATTTACTATTTTTAATTTTTTTTTATTTTTGTATAAAAGTATTTATTGATAAAAAAAATACTTACTGAGTCTTTCGATGAAGATTATTTGTTTGAATTTTTTTTTTATTCAAGATGTACGATGAAGGAAGTTATCAAACAACAAAAAAGATTTTAATTAATGATATTTAAGAATTTTTGAAAAAAGACGGCAGTTGACCTTTTTATACAGCTTAGATTTGTTTTTTGCATTTTGCAGTTAATTTTAGAATCTTCGCGATTTTCGGACAAGAGATTGAGAAGTAGCTAAATCAGAATTGTATGAGAAATGCGAGAGCTTATTTTCTTTTTTTGTTAGTAGATGAAGAATAATTAGGACACGGGGGAAAGTTTCTCTTAACGCGATAAACCTAAAAAAGATGGAGCGAAATTTTTTTGGCTGTACGAATCAAATTATGGTTATGCTTTGAGTGAAATTTTGCATTCCAGTAAAACAAAATGGGATGCGAGAAGTTAATTTGGCTCAAAATATATAGTAATGAAGTTAGCAAAACTTTTTTTAATGCAGGCACAATAGATTGCTTTTTTAAAAATCTTACTGCACTTATTAAAAAAGTTACTCTTCTTGGAAATAGAAAGAATTCATCAATAAATTATTAGTATTCACAAAAAAATCAATATATCATTTAGTTACTATTTAACGAGCTGGACTAAAATTTATATAACTTGATACACTGGTAGCCATTATGGAAAGATGTTTTTAAGCAAAATGACGTGTTTAATACTAAAATTTAAAATATATCACGAGTTACTTCATAATTCCAAACACAATTTAGTCTACTCTTCTAAACCTACATCCTACAGCTAGAAGAAAATATTTTATACCGCAATTTTATGTTGCCATAACCCCGCCAACACTGCCCTACAAAAATTGAAAATCGATGTGTGGGGGTACCCGCAATTTCGTATAAACGGGTATCGACTCGGGTATACCCGTCCCGCGCAGTACTTGAGCGCACACACATGCATAAAAATGCTTTGTATAGAGCGCTCGAATGAATTTTTGAGTAATCATTTTATATCTAAATTGTGTTATTTCTGCAAAAACAAAAATTGTACTACCATCAGTAAAATGAGTAATTGTTAGATTGTTTTATAATCATTTTTTAATAAATTCAAACATATATTGATTTCATAACTTCATCTAGATTTGAAAAGCACGACAACCCTGTTTGGTATTGATACGAAATTGCTTTTGTTTGTAATTACACGCACACAGTTATGGCTTCAACATTCTAACATTCTAAACTTCTAATTCGACCTACTCAAAGTAAAACATTTATAAAAGGCATTTTTTCAGTATATGTTCAGCATTATGCAAATACTTTGAACAAAGTTAGGAAAAAAGGATTTAATTATAATGAGTTGTATCTATAATTAAATTATAAGTATGACAATGAATCGCTGGGTGACAGAGTAGTGGAACCATGGGTATTGTTCTATTCGTAATTGGTTCAATCCTCAAGCATGGACATCATTATCTGTCCAATTAGGTAATATTATACGTGCCTTAAATGTAATTCCGATTATAAAAAACTTAATATATAGGATGAATATGTAGCATATTTACGTTATAGCGTTGGGGATAAACTTTTTTATTTATTATTATTGCCCATCAACTACCAATCTCAACATAACTGCGGATAAATGCAGGGATTTCATGAGACGAAAAGAGAACAAAACCATTTTTATATGATGCCAAAGCATAAACAAACTCTTCATGTTCGTTATTATTTTTACACTCATCTATTAAACATTGCCGATTCTTGTATTTCGTCTCTAATCACCTGAATAACGCTGTGGGCTTGAACAAATTCTTCACACGATCGTGAAGACAAATTTTTTTGGAGATCTATAGCTTTTCATAAACTCATCATGCATTTCTCTTAAAGTAGAATTTATAGTTATCATGAGCTTGATAAATTCAGCAAATTTACCACGCTTCGATAAATCACCAGTTTATGCCAGCGATAGAAAATTTCCAATCTAGAAAATTTTTAAATTGTTTCGGTTTTTGACGGAAATAGACTAGCAATCAGGATCTAAAGTTGAAATGACTTCTTTTGTAAATCTTTAGGGGACAGAACTCAAGACGATTCAGTATTTGCTATTTCAAGGTCAAACATATCTGTTTTCTGAAGATCGTATGAAACTTTCTGTATTAGGAGACTCATTGTTAAAAGAGTCAGACCTCGTTTATCAGTCACTCGATTATTCGGCAACACGCTATCCAATACAATATTGTCTCGAACCATTTTCCCTATGTTTTTCCTCACGTTATTTTGTTATTCTTACTGCGACACGGACACTGTTTTGATAAAATCAAAGGCTCCCATTCCTAGCCGTACAATTGGTTAATCCGATTTAGATCAATCATGAAACAGGATTTTTATGACACACCGTTATACTGTTTTCTAACTTCAATCAATCATAATCTCGTTTCAGTATTATATCTATCTGCATATATTATTGCGTTGAGAAAGCCGAATGTGTTTTGTGCTATGCAATCCTGCGTGCAGAGTCAATAAACACACGAAAACGTGAATCCCATCTTTAAACGAACTTGCCTTGGAAATAGCTAAAAAAAAACCATACACAATTGCATAAACACGTTGGAAACTGTATCTTTTGAAAGCAGTAGATTTGGGCTGTGCAGTAAGTAAAATTTTCATATAATATGATACAAAGACGTATTTTAGAATATCTATTGATGTTATGGAGTGTATTGTGGCTGAAATAAAGGTTTCACCATTGTCCTCGTTTTAATTCGACAAGTTAACTAATATATAACCTCATGCTCTCAACTTTGTGATGCATCCCTCCATGAAGAAGAAGAAGAAAATTTATTTATTTATAATTAAAAGTATACACATGAAAATGTAGAGAAATAAATAATGACAATACGAACTATATCAGATTGTAAGAGTAGTAAAAAAAATATAAAGTTTTCGTGAAGATCCAAAAGCCAAAAGGCCGCATGTAGGGTGCAACACGCACATTTTATAATAGAGTGAGATGAGAAAAGAAATAACATTAAAAAAAACGTGTTCAAAACATCATTCAATAAAGCGTAATGAACTCTAATTGCAGAATGAAACAATTAGGTAGGCGAGCAAACGTAGCAGTTTTTGTTGCAACAGGAAGAGAGGTTATAAAACGAAATAAAGTGGTTTTTCAAAAAGTTTTTGAAGGTCTTCATTGATAAACTGAGTTCTTCGAAAAAAGAAGGTATTTTTTGTAACATAAACTCGTTTTGTATCTAATTGAAATAGTGGATGTTGAGAGTCGGTAGTATACAGGTAACGGATCGCGTGCTTTTCGTGTTTTGTGCTTTATGTTTTCGTTGTATTGTAAGCATTTGTTAAAGAGGTCATACGCTCTATTATTCATGTTTTTGTATAAAAAACAGACAACTTTGATGTTGAAAAGATCATTCAACTTGAGAAGATTGTGAATTCTAAATATTGGTTCGGTATGTGAGTTGTACTTAAGATAGAATACTTTTCTAATTCCACGTTTCTCTAAAACTTCAATTCTATTTTTATTGTTAGGGTACCAGTTTATAAGACTATATTGAACATGGGGTAAAAATAGAGTTTTATAAAGAAGGAGTTTGATTTTGGTTGGGAAAACATGTTTTGTGCGATGAAGAACGCCAATAATTTGACTTAACTTGTTTGAAATAACATTAGTATGATAAGTAAAGCTTAGTTTATTATCAAACCATGATCCAGAGATATACTGTCGCCTGAAGATTCTTCTCTATTTTTCAAGAAAGTGATTGATTCTCTAATGAGAAGTATAAATTACAGGAAGTTTTTGTATAAAGCAGTTGTTGGTTCCGATCAACATCCCAATATGCAAAACCGCTTTGTTCAAGGTCTATATATAATGCCTTTCAATGAGACTGGTTCGCCTAAAAAACTATAAATTAGATGTAAAATATTTATTTTTACACCATAAATTAAAAAAATAAAATATATTTAAATATAAAGTTAAAAAAATAAAAACCGCTTTATAACAAAACCCGTTTTTAGATCAAAACCGCGTTATGCAAGGACATCCTTTATTTGAAAACTACAGTATTCAACGCTTGACCATTTAAATAACTATATAGAGACATGAATGCTAAGTAGGAAGGAAAGAAAGACATATTCTCGCTTTTTAAAGTAGTTTTCTAGCATTTATTTTAAAACTATACAGAAGTGGAGACTGAAAAGTAATTTCGGGAACATTGTAATGTTTGAAAAACTTTGTGGATTGAAGGATAAGACTCAGTTCCATCTAAATAAGTTGTTCACGGTTTTAAATTCTAACCCGATGAATGAATAAATGAATTTCTAGATTTAATTCTTCAGAATGTTGTAGAAAAATTCTCAAGTGTTCGCCATTAGGAGGAAGAGGTTGTTTCGACGTAAAGCCTTGCTCCCTTATTGACATGCTTGAGTGTGAATATCTTCGATAGGACATTAAAAAAATTGCACATTTAATTTCTTCGACACGACTCTAATAAATTTCCGGGAAAATGCATTGAAAGTAATCTCCTTCGTTTGAAAAATGAAAATAGATGTCTTAATGTTTCGCCGAAAGAACCCTTTTGCTCTCAAATAGGTTATACGCACTTGTAAGCATAACAAAAAAAGAAGTCTCGGTTTCATAGAATACATAATACAACTCCTCTTTTTTAAATAAAATACACACTTTTTCTCTTTAAAATAAATGTTGTATTGATGATTCTAACATTTAAGCAGGATAAATTCTAGAAAGACAACGCTTATTTCATTATCTTCAAAAAAAGTTGTATCCTTTCAAAATGACTTGATCTCCCACCAACATTATTTAAAATGTGTACGTTGTGTCATGCATGTTTCTCACTCTCATATTTTTAAGGTTAGTCAAGCTTGATAAACATCTTTTAGATTTGGAAGAATAATTTGGCATTGTGATGACGTAAGTCGAACAATAATTATTATTATTATCAACAGCATAAAATACAATCAATAACTTTGAAATTTTCCTTGGCTAACGAGAAAACGGCCAATTATTTTATTAACTTCAAAAGGAAAGGAAGACGACAGTACATTTAACTTGATTGGCAGCAATCTTAATGAGTGAATGTGCTCCGAGGATCGAGAGTATATCTTTGTTTGTCAGTCCAAGATAAGGTGACTTACATTTCATAAAGTTTAAAGGCAAGTTCTCATTATAATTATTTGAAATCTTTCACTAAAAAAGGGAAAATTATAAACTTGTTCTGTCGAAAAGGGATTTCATATTGGGAATCTACTAATCGACTAACATATAATTAATTAAACAAATAATAAATATCAAACTTTTGAAATTCGAAGTTTGTGTCTATTTTTGAGACAATGGGTCCATTGAACTCTTTTCGACTGGCTTGAGTATGCATTTAAAAGTTTTTAAAACACCTCCTATTTTGGACTTGCAAAATTAGTTTGCCTCAATTGTTCAAATTTGCTGTCTCAAAATTGGATTGTGTAGAAGTTTTTAGTCTGTAAGCTCAAAATGAAAGAAACTCATTCGTGGAGAGTAAGGCTCATTCGTTTATAATAGTTAGAGCAAATACGAGAACTCTTAGCGATGAATCCATATAATGATTTGTTAAATAAATGCAAAACTATAATTGAATAGGTAGCAGCGTGTGCATGGGATGTTGAGCAAAGCCTTGCATCCATTATTATTTATCTAAAAACACAACTTTATTTTAAAAGCCTTGTCAATTCCAATCTTTTCTCTTTCAAAGTGTATAGAATTCTGCGTTGAGCGTTTTGAAGATGGTTTGGAATAATACTGGCTGCGCCTTGGAAGCAAAAAAAGCCTCTTATACGTCCATAGTGTTATTCTTTGTTCTTGTGGGGTTGTTGTTTAACGTGATAGCTTTTATCGTTTTTCAAAACTTAGAGAAAGTCAGCTACAGTTACAAAATCTTAAAGTTGATGTGCCTTTCCTATGTCGTTATGCTTTTGGGCATTGTCTGTTATCACGTTCTGCGCGATTTCTTAGTCCAATACAACATCAACATCATCCATTCCTGCGAATGGGAGACGTACCGCATTCATTTTGAGCCGTATGTTCGCGAGAACTGCAAAGTGTTTGCGCGCTTTTCCACCATGCTCTTTATCCTAGACAAGTTCATCATCATTCAGTACCCGTACAAAAGTTACAACTGGAAAACTTGCTTTTTCATGAAGTTTTTTGGCTGGCTGCTTATGGCCACATCATTTGTCATTAATTTTCCACTTGGTTTCATCTACAAGATTTCAAGCATTCCCTGCAGCAGATGGACGAAGTACAAATGTGGCGTTGTCTCTGTTTTCGACCCGCACTACTACAGTCTAATACGAGAAACCCTGATCTTCATAATTCCATTCCTCTTCTCATTTACGATGAGCATTGCCACGATTAAGATTATCATTCACTTCAGACAACATAAAAAGTGCAACCACGAGAGAGAGGTTTCTCGAAAAAGTAAACTCAAGGCTCTGATTAAATCCTATAAGATATTATACTTCTCCCTATTCCAGATTCTTTTTGTTTTTCCAATCGCATTTTTCAACTCACTTTACGGCCAACCTGTTCCTTTTTGGTTAATGACTAATTCTTTTCTATATGACATACTAAAAGTTGCCAACACTTTGGAATGCATTCAAGCTGCCGTTATTTTTATGGTGTATTGCTTTGTTGACAAACAATTTAAAGATAGAATTTTGATGAAATTATCCTTCAAGATAAATACAGCAAGCTTATCATGGGCATAAGTACTTCTACCTTTTAATTAATTTTTCTTTTATTTCATTTTTTCTATATAAATAATATTTCAACTCTAAATTTATCACCTTTCCGTTATAGATAAATAGAATAAATAAAACGGAACTTATTCTCTTATCTCAGTTCCTTCTTTTGTATTTCCTCCTTACATGACTAAATGTGAGTAGTGTCAGATGTCTAATGACCCTAATGAATCGAGAATTGGGAATCCTTATAAGTAAGCTATGTTAAGAAATAAAGATAACGATGAAGTGGTGCTGAAGCGTCATTATAAAGTTGATAGACTGAGACGAAACTGCAGAATTGTAAAAAAAATTTACTCATGAAATACAATAAAGATAAAGAATTTCTAATAGTTTTTTACTATTCTGCATTTTTGTCATAAAAAAAATATTTCTGCTGACCCTAAGAACAAAATTGTCAAAAAACAAATTAATTGGTAATCTTTTTGACTAAAAGAGTCAAAAAACACATATTTTAAAATCTAATCCTCTGAGAGCCATATATATTTTTAAATACTAAATACAACTAAAGGGAAAAAGAAGACCAACAATTTTAGAGTATAATAAGACTCTGAATTTTTTTTAAACAACATTGTTTTATCCAAGTTATTTATTAATAAGCAAAGTACTTCTTACTATTAACGCGACTTCTGGTGCTGCATGGTTTTGCTGATGGCTTTGTAGTCTGGTTGATACGTGGTGAGGTTCAGCTTCATGCAGGCGTTTACACTTCCATCTGTTAAACGTGACCGAAGGTTGATCATGATGTTTTTCAGGTGTGGGAAGGACTGCTCACATGCATATGTAGAGCCAAACATGGTCAATACTCTAAAACTCACACTCTGCAGTGTTTAGTATGTGACAGCAAGCGCGTTCGAAGTTTTAGAAATCAGCTACTGTAGGTGTTTGCGGGTTGAAGTTTTTTCATGTCTGTCCATTTGTGTTTACTTGCCAGCTCAGCTTGACTTCTTGGAAGCCTTCCCAAATCTTCATTTAGTGGTTTGAACTTGTTTACCCACATATTGAGGCCTTCAGGTCTGCAACTTCTATCTCAAAATCTTTGATAGAAACACTGGGGATGAAACTCAGGTTGACTTTGTCCACAGCACACTCGTGTGGATGAGTGATGAACTTAAAAAGACTAGCGTGCTCACGAAATTCCCCAAAGCGTGCTTTGAATGACTGCAGGCGATTATATGTGAAGCCTGCTAGCTTCTCGAGATCAAAATGTTCTGCGGAGGTACTTGCCATGCCCACGTCTATGGGGAAAAGCCCTGGATTACCACCCCACCGGCACCCCATGTCGTAGGGCTTGCTATATTACCACATTCCAATTTAAAATTAAATGACCCCTACTTACCCAAGCCTTTTTCAAGAGTTATATTGGATAATTTAGTTTTGCTGTTTTGCTTTCAAGCCTCCATTTACAATGTTATTATTTCATTAAGTTTTTTTGATATTCAATTTACTTTGAAAAAAATCTATCAATTATTTGATATTGGTTTATTTGATGGGTCAGTCCCCTTTTTTTGCTTCAAACATAACTCTAAAATAAACTTCGCGATTTACATTGTTTTTTTTGCGCTTTCAAATATCAATAATTTAAAAAAGTTTTCTTATAAACTTTATCTTTTTTTTTAACTTTCAAGTTAACAAAAAAGAGTATTTAAAAAATATATAAATACTTTTTAAATTAATTTATAATTTTATAAGCTCATTATTTCAACTTAAAGAAAGTTTTTATTCAATTTACTTTGAAATAATCTATTAATTATTTGATATTGGTTTATTTGATATATTCATTTGACACTTCAGCAACTTTATCAAGATTTTTAAAATAAGATACCAATTTTAAGAATAGAAAAAGTTACGATACACTCTATGAGGTAAAAATGTTTTTATTCAAAAAACCCTATGAAATGTAATTTACCGTATAGTGAGCTAAATCGATATGGACAAAATTATAAAATGTTTTTAATATAACTTATACTGATCGAATCTTTATTAAGTAAATTAGAGTATTCTTAAAAAAATAAGCTATTTTCTTAGAATTATTTGGCATCATTTTATGTAACTCATCAGTAGAGCGCAAAAAATATTGACCTAAAAAAGTTGAATATTCAGTTGTGATAAATCTTCATATGCTTTCTGAACACAATAACCTTCATCTTTGCATTTTTCAACCAAATCCAGTAAAGGTTTGTACTTCAAAATTTCTTTCAAATCGGCCGGCATAAAAGAAACAACACAGGCTTTTTTTGTTCTATCAATAATAAGTCCAACATCAGAGAAGTCCAACACAATTCTTTTGACTTCAACAAACTTTTCAACATACCAAAACGCTGACTTTTACAAGGATCCTGACTTTGCCCATCTAGTTACAATGTGTTTAGGTGGTAAGGATATATCGTTGAAAATCTGTTGTCTCTGTTTGTTCTTAACTATCAACATTTTGATACTAGCTATCAAATTATCTACACTGTCAAATTTTGATCCCACATTCAAGCAACAGTTATGCAATAAATGTGCTAAGCAAAAAACATGAAACAAACAGGGGTACAAAATTGTTAACGTTTTTCCAGCTTTTCCTTCATCAGTAATGAGAAGCACAAAATTTTCTCTTTCTATTTCTAAGTACTTTATTTTGTCATCAACTATTTGAGTAATTTTTTGACTATTTACTGAAGTAGAACAGCAAACAGAATCAATTAAATACGCTTTCTTTGGTAAACATAATATAACAAACATAACATTACATTTACATAATACTTATTTCCAAACGAGGACTCATCTATAAGTAGAAATAAAAACTACTTTTTACCTTTTCTTTGATACTTTCTTTTATATTTTCTGCAAGACTTGTAATGTAATATCGACAAGAATTTGCATTTGGACAATTGTACCCCATATATTTGAACAAACCTTTAATCAAAGGATGATTCAACTTATTCAAAGGTATATTTGCTGACAAAAAGATTCTGTTACTTTCTTTACAAAAAAGTATCACTAATAAACGTTTGAACAGAAGAAGTAGCAAATTTTGAATTTTTTTGGTTGAATGTTTTTCAGTCTTTCTATGACTTTCAACAAAAAAATATTTGCTGTTCTCAATTACAAAGTTTGGAATAGAGTTCATTTTTAGGAGTTGAAGTAAACTCTTCAGGAAGTTTAAATATGGTTTCTTTAACTCTTTGTGAAGAAGACTTCGCAGTTTTTGACATAATTTTTAAAGGCAAGGGAAAAAATAACTATTTTTAAAAAACAAGAATTCTATGCGACTTTAAAATTGAAATTACAAAAGGCGTCAATACAGAAATGTGTCAAATGTTCACTTCCTCTATGCTTCTCATTTTTTCAGTCACATCAGGCATATAAGATAAAACATATGTCAAACAAATGAGTTCTAGTCGCGCGGCTGGAAATCTAAATTCTGAAAATCTCTGAAGTAAGTTTTCAAGCATTGTGCGTGAGCAACTTTCTCGCTCTAGCTGGCCTCTCTTCCCCTGTACTAGATTTTCTCTATCACTTTCTCCCTCACAATCATGTGACGTTTACACAAATATCGCAACGCAAATTCTTTGTAAAAAGCACACTTATGCCAAAGCGTGATTTCTAACAGACCCTCTCCAGCTGGACCTTTTTTGCCTCATTCACAAGTATGCGTGTTATAGGGAAAAATTTCTATGCCAAATGCGACCAAACAAAGACGCGTAATAAACCCAGTTTTGTGCAAAAGTTTTGCATGACTTTGGCAAAAATGATCGTTCCAAAACTAATAATTTTTTGAAAGTATTCATGAAATGTATCACTTTTTTCGTCTTGTACTTACTTTTATAACATGTTCTACAAATCTGTATACTCTCATACTCATTCAGTATTTATATAAAAAACCGTTATCAACATATTCATTATTATGTGTATTGTGAGTGAAGTTCTACTCTTGCATATTTTATTAGCCTATTTAAACTTTAAACATTTAAACTTTTTCTTCTTTATAAATGTTTGAATTTAAGGTATCAAAGCTCCAATCAGTGGCAGGGTATTTTGAATATTTTTCAATAAAAACTATTGGAAATTGACTTCATTGACCTAAATTTGAAGAATTGACTTTATTGACTTTATATTTTGTTTGATTCACCACACTTTATCAAGTTCTAAATCTTTGTTTCGACTTTTTCAAAGGTTAGAGATTAATTTTATAAAAATTGACTTTATTGACTTTCTAGTGCTGCACTCATCAGTCATCTCAATTTGACTCATGGTATCCGTTGTTTAGCAACATAGTTGTTATAAATTAAAACGTGACGAAGTTAATATTGATTTTTAAATGCCGCTAAATTTTGATGCCTGCTTACACGATTGGTATTGATCGATGCATGCATAAATCTTTTTATTGTGCTTAACATGGCGCATCGCTAAAACCACTTCATTATGAAAAGGATGACAGCTTGCGTTCATCTACTTCTATACCAAGTTGTCATTATCGGGTTAAGCATACAATGATTTAAGGCTTTTATTCAGTGGCGTAGCCAAAAAATGGAATTTAGGGGGGGGGGCATGCAAGGAATTTAGGGGGCAGCATATTGGAAATAAAATTATTTGGGGGGTAGAAAAGGTATTTAGGGGGGCACTGCCCCCTTGCTCCCCTCTGGCTACGCCACTGCTTTTATTACGCTCAAATAAAGTCGAAACATGGCCTAAGATACTTTTAAATGTTGCAAATTTTTTACCGAAATTGAATATGCAAACATATTTTGATAAATAAGTTAGTTACTCTAAGTCTTCTTCAATACTGATTTCAACTTCGAGTATTGAATACACACTATGCTTTTCAAAAATTTTAAAAGTAAAAGACCTTTTTTCATCGTTTATATAAAACTTTTAGTTAAACAATGTGTTATTGATCATTTGCATTTCGATAAAACCACTCAATATGGAAAAGATTAGAACCTGCTTTTATCTACTTTTTTTAGCTATTATTGTTGTTGTGTAAAGTATACAACGATCCAGAGGTTGAAATGAACTATTTCCCTCATATTAAGTCGAGTCATGACGTGTTACACATCAAAGTATTCCACATTTTATACTGAATTTGAAACCTACTTTTCCATTTTTATTCATTAAAATATTTTATAAATTAAGCTCTTGCTTTTATACTCATTCCAACATTGATTACTGATTATGAATTTCTTTTCGATAATTTAAAAATGATCGATTGATTACTTTACTAATAACGTAACATTCACCATAACAGTTTAAGAATCTATATATTTATTACTTTACTAACGTGAAATTTGATTATATATTAAAACATTATTTTGGACACTTCAAAATCAAAGCAGAAATTTTCATTGAAGACGTAAAAATTACTGTAAACTATTCTGTGAAACTTTATGTTCCTTCAAAAATCATTAGTTTGAAAAAGCTTTTCTACAATTTATATAAGCTAACAAAATAACTATTAAAAAAATGTAAAAAATAAGATACTAAACTTTAGTAAATGAGAAAAGTGTTTTTAGACTACAAGTTTTTTTAATCCAAAAGTGAATACTTTCACATTCAGTTAAGATTAAAATGTAACATTTCTTCACTTCTCTCCAATTTTTGAAAATTGATTCTTTGTGGTTATTTTCTCTCATATATACTTTGATATAAGTAAATGAAAGTATTAAAAAACAAGAGAATAGTTTTCATTTTAAAGGTCAAGATATTCTTTTCTCACAAATGTTTTTAAAAGATGATAACAAATTTAATAAAAGAAAAAATTATTTTTACGGTCCATTTTATACCATACACGAAGGACGGATATATGCCGTAAAACTCCCATACATCAAAAAAAGATTGTTTATGCCATATATTGCATTTCCTGCATAAATTTTATGTAAAATCACAAAAAATAGCATTTTAAAGCACAAAAACTAGTAAATGAAAAAATTTATTCATGTGTGCGTAATAAAAAGTTAACGCCATCTGCATTACTGAAATATTTTTTGCAATATCTTATATACAGTTGTGTTAGACATAGAAACAAAACAAATTTTATTTCATGAAAGGATGAATGATAATGCTGTATGTGTACGGTTTATTAGGCATTATATTATACTGATTACGTTAACAAATGAGAAGAATTTACGAGAAGGATAATGATCGATATATGTGCTGGTTTATCATGAGATGTCGTTTTCAACCTTGATATAATGTAGGATAGCTTTATCTTCATGAGTAATTTTCGAATCCGAGCACATTGAAGGTAGAGTATAAACAAAATTAAAGCTGTGTTGTGTGATGTCACACAGAATTTTTTTCAAATATGTCATCACTAATCATTTGTGTATAAAATACACTTTGCACTCAAAACGAAAACTTTTATTCTATTTTCTCAGTTTTCTAATTTTACACTGTATGATTGTGTACGGTATATTAGGCATTTTATTCTACAGATTACGTTGAGAAATGAGAAAAATTTACAAGAAGGATAATGATCAATATATGTGCTGGTTTATCATGAGATGTCGTTTTTAACCTTGATATAATGTAGGATAATCTTCATGATTAATTTTTGTATCCGAGCATATTGAAGGTAGAATATAAACAAAATTAAAGCTGTGTTGTGTGATGTCACACAGAGAATTTTTTCAAATATGTCATCACTAATCATTTGTGTATAAAATACATTTTGCACTCAAATCAAAAACTTTCATTTTATTTTCTCAGTTTTCTAATCTGTGTGATTATTATCTCCGTCATGCAGTCGTCTTCAAGTGTTTCTTCTTATAACACTATAACTTCTTCTTCTGAAAGTTTTACTTCGTCTTCATCTGAGGAGTCAGATATTTCTGAAACGGTTTCAGATTTCTTACTTGCTCCAGACGGTACACGTTATCAATGGGATCCTTTTTCTACGAATGTTGGAAGACCTGGAACTTTTAATATTAGAGATACTGTCGCCGAACCATATGGTCCTAAAGGAGATGCTAAATCTTTAGTTGATCCTTTGAAAATTTTTCAACTTTTTTTTACTGTTGAAACAATATCCCATATTTATCCTGTACCAAATTAAAGATGGATGAGGCATATGCGTGAGTCAAATTTAATTTTAAATAGTTTTAGTCACAGTTGACATCAATGTAACTATTTTGCTTATTAAAACTTTTGTGCAAATAGATGCTACTTTTTTGTTCATCTAATCGGTTGACGTCAACTATGAAAAAATTTATTTTAAACACAATTTATTTTAAATTTTTTAATTTCTTTTAAAACTTTAGTCTAAATTCTCGGGCTATATTTTTCAATTTTTCTTAGTACACTACTTGGACATTCAAAAAACTTTTTATTGCTTATGTATTTTGGTAGAAACATTTAAATAAATTATCTTTATTTGTAATACCAAAATATAAAAGCTATTATACTTTATTTTTATGATGAAAAGATGACTCTCCGAGAAAAGTATTTATTTAAAAATATTGTTCGTAATTTTATTATCTTTTTTGTGTTTTAGAAATATGCCTGAAACTTTCCAAAAGACTAAATTTTGTTTTGAAAAGTTCAGTATTGCTGACATACTATCTTATTTTGCATGTTTACTACACATTGGACAGGCAAAAAATCAAAAATTAGATGTAAAATACCTCTTTTCTCAAAAGCATGGAGAGCCATTTTTAAAAGCTTCTATAAATCGAGATATGTTTTTTCTTATCCATCGTTTTATACGCTTTGACAAAAAAAGTGAAAGAAATCAGGAAGATAAATTGGGAGCAATAAGAGAATTACACGACCATTTTTATAAAATATTCAGCAGGTACTATACTCCGCAAGATTGCGTAACTGTTGATGAACAGTTGATAAAATTTAGAGGAAGAACGGCTTTACGAATCTATGATCGATCCAAGCCAGGACGCTATGGCATAAAATGCTACCACTGCAATGACGCAAGAACTTATTATGTGCTCAAACCCGAAATTTATGTCCCTGGTCTCCTAGATAAAACTTATTTTTCTTCTGAAGAAATTGTAAAAAGACTTGTGGCAAGTTGTGAGTTGCCAAAAGGTTGCGGCATATTCATGGACAGGTTCTTTACCTCTCATGAACTTTGCAAATGGGCACGAGAACAAAACCTCACAGTCTGTGGCACTGCAAGAGCTAATCGCCGCTTTATACCTTACCTTTTCAGACCAGATCATCTAAAAAGTCTCGCCTTACAAGATTGTGAGAGTAAATTCCTTTACACAGAATTTGCATCCTTGACTGCTTACATTCCTCACAAGCATTCACAAAGAGACTTCAAAGTAGTTTATATAATGTCGTCTCAACATTTGGGAAGCATCAACTTGTTAGGTCCAAGACGTAAACCGGAGACTGTTGTCGATTACAATAAATTTAAATCGGGCGTTGATACTTGTAATCGAATGCTAAGAGACTTTACTTCTTACAAAGCTTCAAGGAGATGGCCTTTTCTTTTGTTTTGTAATTATTTAGACATATCAGCTTATAACAGTTGGGTCATCATCAAGAGCAACGCTCCAGAAAAATTTCCATCGGTACAAAAAGGTGGGAGAAAGTACTTCATAAGAGATCTGTGTCTAAGACTTAGTCACCTTTCAATGATGAACAGATGTAATGATCCTCTCACCCACAGAATCACAAAGGAACTTATTTCATTTACGGGATCCAACAAGATATACCTGAGATTGCTTCCTCTTCTCGTGGATATTGCTTTGTTTCTACTTGTAGACCAAAAAAGAGAGGAACAAGAAAGTGCGCAACATGCAAAAGGCCTATATGTAAAGCACACACAAAGTACATTTGTCAAAGTTGTGGAATTTAATTTTGCTCTTTTTTTATGCTAACTAATCAAAATTAAATATTTTTAAGTTTTTTGCTCAATTAATTTTTATTATTGCTTTTTATTCATGAATAAAGTTCATAATGTGAAAAGAAATTTAGTTACTTTCTTTAGATGGCGTTAAAGATCTACAGAAGAAAAAAATATACAGTTATTCACTATCAGTTTTTATTTTTGAAAAATTTGTTGTTTTTTGAAAATTTACATTATAATTTTAACATAGGTTTTATATAAGATAGTCGACGTAAATTTAGTTTGAAAATTACCATTGACGTAAAACTCCCGTTCCGTCTTGCGAAGGTTAAATATATATATAATCCTATTAATTCTTTTCTACTTCCTATTCTTTTTAATCAATTCTTGTCGTTAACACACACCCGAAAATGCTTAGCCTGGAATGTTATTTCTAAAAATAATTCTGTGTTTTCTTTCATGTGGACACAGTCTTCTTTTCTGTGTATTTCAGATAATCTTAGTCCAAATCATTTTGCTTATTTATTTGAAATAAAACGAAAAGTATCATCAGTTGATAACAAAGATTCATTTTCTGTAAAAGGTAAAAACAATGAAGAAGTAATAAAGAAGGAATTAAACCATGATTACTCCAAAGATTCTGAGAAAGGACATTATCATCACAATTCTAAAGATCTAGATATGAGCTTTTCTAACCAGCATCTTTATTTCCTGAATAATCTAGCTCCAAATAAAATGAAGTTGTAGATTATGAATTTGAAAATAACTTTAATCTACCTTCTAATAAATTCTTAGAACAAAATTATCCCGAGTTTAGTTTGTGAATTCCTTTCAAAAGGTCTTAAATCAAATCAGTTCTTTATTTTGGAAAACGTACAAAACATTTCAAGAGAAATTAAAGATTTATAAAGTATTTTTGAAGATGCTCGTGGTATATGGAATCATCAGAATGGAACATCACGTAAACTTGTCTACTTGAAGAAATCTGATTCATCTTACAAGAAACTCTATTTCTTTCTACAAGGATTATTTTTCACTCAAAAAAAGGCAGCAAATGAAATAATTTTTATGAAAAGTTTATCCACATCATTGCCATAAAAATTTTTTACGCCTTTTCGAAAAGTGACGCTTCTTTCAAAAAAAAGAGTGACTTATATACTCAATAATGGAGAAGCTAAAAACTTACTTTAATTGAATACCTAGCATCCTTGGAAAAAATATGAAAATTCTAAAAAGGGTAGTTATTGTCATGTGAGAACTCCCTAAATAACTTTGGAAAATTTTGCAAAATCTTCCATAAACCTCGTGCTATAACTCTACTTCTAACATTTTAGACAGTCCAAGAAACCTGCAACAAATTTGGAGTCTTAAAAGTTATGATGAGAAAAAAAACTTTATGGCAGGCCGTGTAAAGTACAAAATTTCTGATCAAATGCAAACAATAATTTCCTTATCCTAAAAAAATAGAATGATAAAAACAGTTTCTCAAAAAACCTTTAACATTGTGATCCTTATGGATCAGCAAATAAATGCATAGATTAATATTGATAGATTGATTTTTTTATGATTTGATAAAACTTAAATCTGGACAATTTATTTGTAACCTTAGGAAGATTCAAAGCGCTTCAGTGGTAAATTTATCTTATAACTATAACCCATCGTCTGTAATATTTGTATTATATTACACTGCGCTTTGAAGGTTTTAACCAATTTTTTGCTACATAAGCAAGTAGTATACGCAAAAACTGTTCTCAAGATCTTACCTTGAGGAGTGATGACGAAGCAAGTCTTATAAGTAAAATAAAAAAAAATTCTGAATCCAACACGATGATATGTGTACGACAATTAGAAAAATATGAAAGTTCTGATGAACAAAACAATCGCTAATGAAATCGAAAGAAAGTAAATTTTATTTTTGATAAAATGCCCCTTATCCCCAAGCAATGCAATATTTTTTAACGAAAAAATAGAAAAGTTAGAGACCTTATATCAAATAATGTAAAAGATTCTTCTAATTACTTCGAATCGAGTTTTTTTCCACTTTTTGAAGAACTGTATGCAAACAGGCCAGATTTGTTCAACTGGACTGACTAATAAGAAAAGTGAGTTCTGAAACAGCTTTTAAACTGGAAACTTTGATAGCATTGGAAATTTGAAAAAACGGCATGATTGTGGGGAAGCAAAAGATGTTCCATCAGAATCATTTAACGAATGGTTTGAAAAATTTTGCTTCCCATTTTGAATAACTGTGTACCTGAGCATGTTAAACAGGTTTGTTTTTTAAATTTTTACCGTCTTCATCATTATTGCTAAAAGGAGAAGAATGCCACGGCGCTAAATTATCAATAGAAGGTCGAACTATATTATTAGGGCGAACATGACAGGTAAGGTATTCGATACATTGTACTTTATTCTCTCTTTCATTATCATTTATCTTCCCCCTGTCTTTACCATTTATCATTGTCTGTTCGACACATTGTCCATTCGACACTTTTTCTTTCGACACTCTGTATTTCTACACTATGTCTTTCGACATTCTGTCCGCACACGAGTGAAAAACACCGTTTGTGCTACGAAAGGCATCTAAACTGGGACTGCGAACATCATCAGACTTAGAAAACACGTTGAAGTTGACGCCAATTTGTTACAACACAGCAATGAAGATAATGAAGTGAATATTGAGTCAACACCGCCCCAACTGATGCTCTAGAACTTTGCTGTGAAATAATGACATTCTTCCAAACTTAAAACGAATCAAAGGAAATGTTTAATTGTATGACGGAAATAAAAAATTTCATCAAACAATGCAAGAACTCATCTTTAATAGAAACACGCATCGTTGTTTTTTTTTAAATAAAACTGTTTTTTTTTGAAAATAAATCTTCAATATATTTTACTGTATTTTTTAGCTTTAGGGGTCGCTCACAAATCAGGTCAACTAAAACAGGGAGAGGGGGTCGGGTCAACAATGTGACAAATGAGAACTTTGTTGAGTAGACAACTAGCCAAAAACTGAGAAGAAAGAGCAGCGGTCGAAAGTGAGCATAAATTAGTTGTAGTCATTTGTAAGGACCCCAACCATAACTATTAACTCATTGAAAGAAATAATGAAACTAAGTGAAAAACAAAATTCCAGTTCTTTTATTGCACTCCTCGGTTATAGTGAAACTCGCTTGTACGAACTAAGCAACAGTTCTCCGTCAACTTCGTTATACCGAGGTTTTACTGCATATATTTTTAAGTCGAACATTAATCCTAGTTTTAACATTTTAGTTTTTGGATTTTGCAAATGGTTTCTTTTTATATTCTTTTTAATACTCTTTGTTTAGTGTTTTGAAATAGAAGCGTTCAAAATTCTTTTTAATTTTAGAAATATATACTACTCAAAAATAACTGAAATATAATTTTTAAAAACAATCAGACGAGATACATCACACAAATACATTGCTGGTTTTTTTATTGCGTGATACAAATTGAAATAAATTTCACTCCATCTCCAAAGAAAATAATCGTAAGTACGCCTCTCCTTTTCAATTATAATGAAAATTGTGCAATACAAATTCAAGAAAAGAATTTTGGTTAAAAGCGCATATCTCAGAAAAACACAATGCTCATACATGATACACACTTTAATTTTATGTTTATAATCTTGAAAAGATAACCTCTCTAGTTAAAAAAACGTTAACTTATTTCCAAAAAATTTTAATGTGTTTTTAGTGGAGAAGCAGTTTGTTTGAATCTTTGCTAAACGTAGTGTACCTAAAAATTACTTGAAAAGTCTAAATTAATGATGTCTAGATCAGAGGCGCCCAATCCCACCACAATTACGGATAACTACACCAATTTTATCAAATAAAATTACCTTGTTTGTAATTCTGATTGCATAACTACCTTTTAGTCCGCTGATTCTTAAACTGGAGTCCGCGGTCCCCTAGAAGATTCCAAAGCAGTTCCAAGGGGACCGAGAGGGGTCACACATTGGATCGCTTTGCGCAACATATTGCACGCATATTTAGATGTAAATATGCATTTTCTTTAATGGCGTTACAAAATTAAATATGGCAACTCATCATTGAAACTTGGTTTTGCTGCATTTACATAACATAACATAAGTTTATTAAGCAATTTAAAGAGGCTAGCAGCCAATGAGAATTGCATCAAATATAGCGTATTTTTCAAGGAACGGCAAATCTTTTGTCTTTCCAAAATTCATCGAGTTTTTTTTCAAATTCTTTCACAGTAATTGAGTTAACAACTTCATTAGGTAAGCCATTCCAGTGATTGTATGCTCTTTGGATTAAGTATCTGCTTCTATACTTACTTTGAAAGGATTCAGGTGCAAACTTCAGCAAGTGTGATCTGGAAATTCTCTTCGAATATTCAGGCAAAACTTTCTCATCAATCTTCATATTTCCTTTTACGATATTAAATATTGATATCATTTCATTTCTCAGGCTTCGATAATATAAAGAAGGCAGGTCAATCTTTTGAAGTCTTTCAATATAACATAAATTTTGCATTCCTTTCAAGTGCTTTGTGAATACTTTTTGAACCTTTTCTATTTTTCTGATGTTGATAATTGATGAACTTCCAAAAATTACATTTGCGTATTCCAGAACAGGTCTGACTAAAGATTTGTATAAATACAGAGAAATTTCGATTTCAGATAAGATGATGGTATTGTTCAACATGTGTAGAATAGTGAAGGCTTTCTTGACAACGTGCAATACATGATCAGAGAAACAAAACTTTGAATCAACGATTAATCCTAGATCATTATGCTTTTCAACTTGGTTTAGCTTAGTTCCGCCTATATAAAAACTGGCATCCTCTTTTTTTCCAATTTGAAGGTGATAGCACTTATTTATATTCAACTGCATATCCCATTCTTTACTCCATCTATATATTTTGTATAGATCATTCTGTATATTCTTCGTACCTTCACCCTTTGAACCCTTGAATAATTTTATATCATCAGCATAAATTTTTATATTTGATTTTAGATCATCACAAATATCATTTATAAACATAGAGAAAAATACAGGTCCCAATACAGAACCTTGAGGGATTCCACTTATTATTTCTGAAGTTGATGAGCATAATCCATTCAATCGAACAATAAATTTTCTATTAAAATTTACTTTTTTTATTTAGTATTTTATTTTTGAGTAGTAATTGTTCATTTGGTGCGGAAGAGCTGTCTTTTGAGTTGTGAAGTTAAAAAAAACTAAAAAAAAAAGCTTTTTTTTTTAAGAAGTTAAAAAGGCACTTGGGTTCAGTAAAGAAAGCTATTACTATTTTAAATGTCATGTTGAACGATCGTATACAAATCCAAGTTTCATAACATAGAAATGTTTTTGCAAAATATTAAGTGTGGTTTGAAAGCCTTCTATAAAGTTTCTAAAAAATAACTCTTGTCAAAAATATGTGAAGTAATCAAATGAAAAACAAAATTAAGATTTTGATAAAGCACTCCTGATTTTCTCGAATATTTTAAAAAGTAAAAAAGGAGAGAGGTAAGTAAACTTTACTAAAAGCAGAAATTTCTCAAAATCAAGTTAAAAAATCAAAATCTATTTGTAATCACAACTTTTTTGCAATTCAGCTTGATAAAACCACGGATGCTACAACCTTAGCTCAGCCTTACGTTTACGTACATCTGTCTTTGAGAAGCACCTGGTAGACAAATTTGTTTTGCGAAACTCTTAGCAGTAAAACAATAGCAAGAGAAATACTTGACAAGATGGACTACTTTTTACAGCACCTGATATTAAGCCGAAGCATGCATTTGGAGTGTGTACTGACCCCATCTGGAAATTCCTTGTCGTTCTAGTTTTCAGACTCTGGTTAAGCAAAATTCTTCTGGTTTAATAGGTATCCATTGCAATGACAGTGTATTCCATTACTACAAATGTCTTCATCTCTTGTTTGTTTTCTGAGTTATGCAAAGAATATGATTGCGAATTTGAAAAACTCTTGCTGCACTGAAACGTGAGTTTCCAAAGGAAAAGTTTTGAAGCGATACCATGAAAAGAAATCTACCAATTTCAGAAAGCAAACGAGACAGCATGTAAAATATTCTCATGTCCATTTTCGTATATTCCTATTATTTTTACTGAACCTCATTTTTAAACATATATTTAGTACAGTCGACTATCACTAATTCGGAATGCTTGGGATTCGGCCTTTCCGAATTAGTCATTTTTCCGGTTTATTGATTCTTATTTCTCTCCCTATAAACTTGACTCGAGCTAAAATTCAATGTCATATGTCTATTTACTAAAAGTATTACAAAAGAGTTATTGCACATTAGGATTTGTAAGTTAATTTTCAGATATACTGTTTCTACTTGCTGAATTTTATCATTCTTTTTAAACTTATTGTTTTAGGTGCTTTGGTTTTTCTCTAATTAGTTTTTCTTGCAAGATATAAAGATTCATAGTTCTTCCTCATTTATGAAACTTTAATTTTGTAAACCTTCGAGAAGCTCAGCTGTTAATTTTATCAATCATTCAATAATTTTTCAAAAGATTTTCAGAATAATCCAAGGTCCGAATTAGTGATTTCCGGTTTTAAACACTGAACTATTAAAAAATTATAAAGAGACTGCAAAAATTTCTACCGACTGTGTGAAGTGAGAGCCAATGTTCTAACTCAACAAGAACCAAATCATTCATCGGATGTAATTAAGCCTTTATCCTTCTTTATTGCGTTTTATTAGTTATTGAAACCGATGGTCACAATTGCGCTTTCTATCGCTAGATATCCTATACTCTAACCAAGTGAAGGTTTTATACCATGACTCTAAAAATCATCTCTCTTGTAAATCTTTAGCGAACAGAATTCTTGATTGAGCCTATTCTGTATTTGATGTTTGAAGGTTAAAAATGTCTTGATCTTCTAAGGCCTGTATGGAAAGGGTTATATTAGAAAACTCATTGGTAATACAGTTCTTTTTTATCCGACAACCAGCTATCCGTACAATAGTGATTAGGGGCTAAAAGATTTTTCTCAGCCTCTCATCTCACTAATTGTCAAAAAGCCTGGTTCATATTTAATTGGTTAGGTTTTAGCAACGAAATGTTACCAAGCTAGATTAGTAACACAGAAAAACAAAGAATAATCTTATATAATCTTCATATTCTACCTACACATAAGTAAGATTGTTTGAAAATATATTTTGGACTTGGGTCTATGAATTGACAGTTATGAAGCCGTGAATTTAAATGTGGCCCCTTTAAATAGTAATTGAAGGTTTAAAATTTTTCGTAGAAAATTTGCTACTAACCATTTATATAAATTAGCTATTCCATTCCCTAGGTTATAAGGTATAAATTACGTGAAAATGAAATTATTTGTACTAAGTTTTATTAAAAATTTTAAGGAACGTGTGAAAACATTGACAAATATTTAAAGCAATCTTGATAATAAAACGAATATCTAAGAATAATGATGCTATATATATTTGATTTCGGGAATACAATACGTGATTGTTTAAATTATTAATAAGGGCATTTTTCCTAACGTGTGTCTTCTAGTACATTAATTTAATTCCTTCAGTTACAGAAATCAATAGGGCGAAACCTTTTAAGCTTTAAATTATAGAGAATACTTTCTAATATAGTTATTGCTATGAAAAATATCTCTTGTTCAAATTACTGTCTACATTACTCCTGATCAAATATGGCTCAAATTTGCATTATTATATCAATGAAGTAGAAATTTGAAAAAAATATTTTAAATATTCTTTCTAAGATTTAACCTTAAAACAAGAAAAGTAATATGGAAAGTTATCCATATTTTTTTTAAAGTTTATCCAAGATTTAAAATTTTATTCGATAGGCTTTTTCTCTCCTTCAGATGTGCGCGCCTGATCTAGATCTTTTTCAATGATTTATTTTGAACAAATTATGCTCGAGAGTTTGCTCAAAACTTTATGCAGCGACAAAATTTGAAAATTATTAAATAATTGTCACTTTTTTATCATCGGGTAAAAAATATATGTCAAATTTAGTGAAATTCATTCTTTTTAATGACAAAGCTTCATTCAAACTGTTTTAAGGCTTTTTAAATAATAATTTATTCAGTTGTTGATTTTATTTGTGAGGGTGTTAGTCCTTTGAACATTAAGTTGAAAATATTCAAAATCCGACCCGCTATTGATTTGAGTTTGACACACCTACCCTAAAGACTTTGACATTGTTTATCCAACCGATGGATGAAGGAACAGTGTAGCATCAAGACATGCTTTTTCACATATACAGAAAGAAGAAGTTAATTAAAACAAGTCACCGGGAAAAGCAAACATTTCCATGTTATTCGAAAATGTTTTTATCGTCGATTTGTGCACAAATAGTTAAATAGAGAAATGACATTAATATATGAAAGAAAAAAACAATCTGTCTTCCACACATTTAAATTGAAATCGCTTCTGGCAACTACACTGAATTGCTTTTCATGAGCAATGATTTATTTTTATAGGGAAGTATAAAAACATGGGAGATTTAGGTTTCTTTTTAAAAATTTTAAGGAACCAAGATTAGGCCATAATCGTGAATTGCTTTATATTATGGTAATCTAAAAGCTTAGTCATGTTTTTTACAAGCCTCTCATAAAATGGAATTTGAGTTTCGAAAATGGACTTTCAGTGTAATGATTTTTCTTAGTTGTCGGTATCGCATCCAAGGGAAGAATAATCTATTATAGCTGGACAGATGGCAGTCACGATCAGGAATCGAACCGGAACCATCTTTATCGAGGCCCCATGCTCCTACCACTATGCCATCTGCCGAAAAAGTGTAATTACTTATGAAAATTATCGGCTGTGAAACAGAAGAATATGGTAAACATTTTAAATAGTAAGTGTTAGGAATTTTCAGAATAAATGGAAGTTGATGGAGCCTGGATTTTTTATCTTTGCGGTTAGATTTATATGACCAGCATCTAGAAAAATCTCTTAAAATAAAACGTAACCATATTAGTGCCGGGCAAAATTTGTCCGCTCAAGTGCTACGGATCGGAAAATGCCCCCTCTCTTTTTCTCAGATTAAGTTTTTATTATTTTTAATGTTACATATATATTTCAGCTATGCTGAATTCATTGGTGAAGTCTATTTTTATCTATGAATGCTGAATATTGAGGTTTTCCTATTTTTTAATGAAAATCAGTCAAACCTGTCAAAAAGTGATTTAAATATGACAACCCATCTCAAAACTAAAATTTTTATTCCTATAAATAGTTTTTATACATATATACCCATTTTCAAGTTAGCTGTGATGTTTATTTTTTATGACATTCAATCAAATCTGTCAAAAAATTGATTTATATATCACAACTCATGTAAAAATTAACATTTTTATTGGAATACTTATAAAAGTATTTTACACATATACACCAGAGCACAGCGAGGAGTGAATTTTTAGGTCGCTCTTGGAGATTCTCTCTTCGCGGGGAACGGGTGGGTTTGGGAACAATTTTCCCAATGATCAAATATAAAAGAATTTCATGAAACAAAAGACGAAATAAACATTTTTATTTAAGCAAATTTTTAAATGATTTATTATTTTGCCCAACAAAAATAAACTCTTCAACTTTATCTGGATTCACGATACTTCGTTTACTGTTTACAATGTTTGAAGCGGAACTTATCAATCCTTCTGAATGAGAGTGACTTGCCGGTATTATTTTATTAAGATATAATTCTGAAAATATATAGATAGAAAGTATTTTGTAATTTTTTTAAAACTTATTTGGAAAGCCTTATAAGACTAGCATAAGAATAATCAAGAAATTTAGATCAGATGAAAAGGAGAGGCCATTTTGAAGAAAGAAGAATCAGGAAGAGGAAAAGAAGCTGAAACGAACCGCGATTTTTTTTTTGACGACGCTCTGAATAGTGGAAAAATGGCGATTTCCATAGAAAAGTACAGGGACGCATCGATTAGTGAGGCCGTATTATACGAAATACATTCCAATTTCATAGGAGATTTCATGGAACCGAACCCAAACACTTTTTCAATATTATTTCATATTTTTGAAATCATGCTGAAAAGTAAATAATGTAAAATAATGTATATATTTGCAGAATATGGACGATCAAATTTTCTATCAATTCTCCGATAACGGGGTTAAAACCTTCCCCGTAGGAACGAGGAAGTTCGGCGTCTCCGCTTGGCTCTGATATATACCATAATAAGTATACCCAATTTAGTGGTCATTTTTTATGAAAATAAATTAAGCGTGTTAAAAATTGATTAGCCCTATCAATCAATGCCAAATATATAAACTTCAAAATTAATTCTACTTACAGTATTCCTCTGCTAATTATTTTCATCAACATATTTCATTTGTCAGAAAATTAGATATCTCAATAAAATCTTCATCGTTTTGGCTACAAATTCTTTATCAACTTTTAGTCTCTACGTCATTTCTTCTATACTTTATACAATATTTAATTTTGCTATTCATTCTATGATGATCCTTTCTTGGTAACTCTTCTTTTAATCTGTGTTCGAAAAAACTTTTTTAAGGATTTATTTTGAACAGATTATATCCGGGTTCAAAGCACTCTGATTAAAGAATTTTCTTGATAATCTTAGGCTTTTTTTTATCAGTATCTTGTATTTTATTATCAGGTGATATGAAGAGATATTCAGCCTGAATATTTGTCAAGCAATCCCAGTTCAAAATTTTTTTTCTAATGAAATCTTTCGTGATGTTCATTGTTCAATTACAAAAAGTTTGACACCTTCTTCATCTAAAAATACTCTCTCTTTCGCTCAAAAGCAAAATTATTGGCAAATTCAATTTTAATTTAAAATCTAAACCTTTACATATTGGCATGTCTGTCATTTTTGATAACTCTGACCTTTTCAAAATTTTTAGATTTACTACCCATCTTAGTTAATGATCATTGTAGTCTTAGCTGATTAGCAGAAGAAAAGCCTCTTTTTCACGATCAAAATCTTTTTTGAAGCACCCAATGTTAGATCACTACACCACTTCCTTCATTGAAATATTGTAGATTCTCCATTTTATCCAGATTCATACTTCTTTTTTAAAATGATTTCTTTTGATCACACGTCCCTTTTCAATTAGTTTCCAGGTTACAAAATATATTTAAAAATTTTATTTTACTATACACTGCTCCCTCGCTTTACCGCCAACCCCGCATACCACCAATTATGTAGACCCGATTTCTCTCCATTATAATTCCCCCTATTTAACGCCCCTCGCTATCCGCCAATAACATTGATAGAACAAGCACACTTTACTTCATTGAAATAACCATCGATTTAACGCCATGCGTTGTTGATGCAATTTTAGCAGTGATTAATGAGTTGTTTGATCCCTCGCACAAACGCCTCTCGCTTCATGCCATAAAATTATATAGATCAAATTTCTCTCTTTTATAACTCCCCCAATATAACGCCACTGTTGTCAGCCGTCCGCCATATTTATTTACAGAACAGATATACTTTTTTTTCGTCAAATTTAGCCCCGATTTTATATCATGTATTGCTGTCAAATTAACTATAATAATATTTACTTTTATTTATTCAAAAATAATAGCAATTTTCCTTCTATTTATGTTTTAGTGACACTTTTGTACTCATTAGGCATTTTTAGTTACTGTTGATAAAGGAAATTCACACAAGAAAATATTTCGGCCTACTAGTAACAAATCTAGAAAGTGATATTATAATAAGAAAAACGCTCAAATGAGGTTTTGAACTCAAAGTGTAAACAAAAAGCAACGCTGGATTTTAACTTCAAAAAATATATAAATTTTTGGGTTTCTTACTTTAATTAAATGCCGAACTTTACAATACTACTCAAAGCAAATAAGACAGCTACATTTTTGATACCCCCGATTTACCGCCAATTGATGATAACCCCGAAAATGAAACCAGTATCTTCAATTGGTATAAAAACAGGTATTTTATTTAAATTTCAAAAATATTTGTGTAGATATTAGACGTAAACCTGCACCTTTGATTGACACCTTCAAACATTTTAAAACCTTTAAATGCAAAAACTGAGTTCCAAAATAAAACTAGGTTGATTTGGTATATGAACATATATTTCATGTAAAATTAGAGAGGATATTTTGGAGATACTTTTCAGGCGTAAACAGTAAATTTGACACTGAGAAATATTTTAAAACCTCTAAATGCGAAAAATGAGTCCAGAAATGAAAGCAGCATGATCGATTTAGCATTTCTAATGAAATATATGAAAAACATATATTTCATGTAAAATTTGAATCGATATTTTTGGAAACAAATTTTAGAGGAATACCCAAAATTTGATTGACACTTATTCTAAGTACAAAAACTGAGTCCATAAATGAAACTAGCATTATTGATTTAGTATAAAAACATATATTTTATATAAAATTTGAGATATATTTTTAACTACAGTTTTTAGACATAAACCGCATAATTTGATTGACACCTTCAGATATTTTCAAACATTAAAAGCGAAAAATGAGTCCAGAAATCAAACTATCATGTTTGATTTGGTATTAAACATATGTTTCATGTAAAATTAAAGAGATATATGTGGAGATAGTTTTCAGGCATAAACTACAAATTTTATTAACACTATCAGATATTTTCAATCCAAATCTGAGAATGAAACTATCATGGTTGATTTGGTATAAAAATATATATTTCATGTAAAATTTTAATGAATGTTTTAGAGACAGTTTTTTGGAGTAAACCGCAAATTTGATTAACTCTTATATATAAGTATGTTCAAATCTTAAATGCAAAAACTGAGTCTAGAAAGGAAACCAGCATGGCCGATTTAGTATAAAACATATATTTTATGTAAAATTTGAAGGAATATTCTATTAGACATATTCCTCATCAATCAAAATTTTGATTGACATTTTCTAAATGGTAGCCATGATTATTGAAAAAAATTAAATATATTAAGCGTTATGCATTCAAAACGGTATATAATTATAAATTTTCAAGGGAGTATCTAATATAGACAGACCCTAAAGGTTAACTACAGATAATGTCAAAATTTTGCTGAAAGATTTTAATTTATGTTTTTGATTTTCAGTTTTTAAAATGAGAACGTCATTCAACTACCATAAAAATGGTATTAAAAGATGCAGCTAGCGATTTTTGGAAATGTCACAAAATTTGAGGGGATTCAGCCAATTTTGTACAATTAATTTATAATCAATGTTTTCTTTATCATAACCTCTGCGTAGACAAAAAAACCTATTAAATTTATAATGAAATATAAATAAAACAAAACTGATTGTATTATTTACTCGAATATTTATTACAAGAATGATTTTTCTAGAATTTTTTTGAAATTTTAAGAGAAAACTGTATAATCTAAAAGTCTAATTGTTTATTATCACTGTCTCCCTATTTTGAAATTTCAATTCCTAAAAAGTATTTAATTGAACCTTATTTGGCAATTTCAATTCCTTAAAACACAATAGTATATTTAATCAAAAATGTTGTACAATATCATTTTTCAAAACAAATTTTGCCTCCCCTTAGTTCAATCTTAAAAAGGTTTCGGAAAGATTTCATAGCATTGAAATTTTTTGTTAAATTTTATCAAGTCTACACATATTTTTGCTCTTTAATTAGGTATATTTATTGCTAAAATTGGTTAAGAAATGGAAAAGTTATAAGCATCCTAAGAATGGACTAGAGACTAATATAAAATTGAATTTATCCTAGAAAGCTATGAAGCAAAGAAAACATTTATCTTTATTTGTAAAAAAAAATTTCCTAAAAGTACCAAGTTGAAATAATAATTCTGTTTAAAACAAAGTATCCTAAATTTTAGGATCTATAAAAAAATCCTTTTGGAAAAAACCTCATCTCTTCTAGGTATTCTGATTTTTTTGAAATAAATAATTTTTTTTAACTAAATACAAAATCTATATCATAAGAAATATAAGAACATATAAATGAAAAATACAATAATTTTATATAAATTATCTCTTAGTGGGAAGGTTTCTAGCTGTTTTTGAACAAAACATTATCTATAAAAATTACTTTAAATTTCAATTAAAAATTAATTATTTTGCAATAAATCTCAAATGTTGTCATATGTTTTGTTTTTGCATTCTAATTCTAAATTTGGTAACCTATATTACGTAAAAAATTTAAACTGAATGATAGATAAATATTAAATTTTTTGAAAATATAAAACAAAATATATTAATTTCTATTATTTGTTTATGTTACTTCCTTTTTTAAATATGCGAAATATAATGGCATCCAGACATTTGTTCATTGAGTATTTGCTCAATTATTAATTGTAAAAAACTGCATTTGCCTAGTTCTAAATTTTTTTCTTTATTTAAAAAATCGTCAGTTTGTTTGTAAGGATAGTTAGTTGAGTGGTCAGTGAAATACAGACTAAGCGGTGTTCGGTAACTTTATAATGATCAAATACAAGAGAATTTACAAACATAATAAGTATGCTAGTATAACTTTGTACGCAAAAATTATAATGAGTATATCATGGTAAGTTAGTTGCTAGGTATTTTACTTGGCTAAATTGTTAGTTAGTAAGGTTGATATGTAAGTTAGTTCTCTTGTTAATTAATAACGAATCGTTTAGTTCATTTGTTAGTTAACTAAAAGTTTTTCAATACAATGCATCTCTTCTAGAACCTAATAAATATATGTGATCATCAAATTAAAATATTATGACTTTTTTGGCAAGGACCTAATTCCTTTGCTTTTCAAATTTATTGTTTGCTAGAGCAGGTTGTTTTATTTTCAAAGATTTGCTTCTCACATTGTTTTTCCAATACTAATTATTCATTTTCTCTCAATATAAAGTCGCCACCTATTATTACATTCGATGAAAGTAATTAAAAATAACAAAGTTGGACAAAAGCTACCCTATGAAAGGTTTATGTATACAAAGAAAAACAAGAATAAGTTCAGAATTCTGTGGGAATGCACTCTGAGTGACCCAAGCTTTTACATTTGCCTTCCACATTACAGGCAATTTGCTTTTCATTATATTATTTCGCTTAAACACTCAGATAATTCCAGAATAAACTTGTTTCGTCTCCATTAAAGACCTGTGTGGGACAAAACCTCTTTTTATAAATTCACTGAATTCTTTTTTAAACTTTTCTGTTCGTTCTTTTTTTAATTGCTGCCTCTCCATGCATAAGTGCACTGTGAATTCCACTTCTTTACTAAAATCTTTTGCAACATCAGCAGCTTTAAGAATCTCCTTATTTTTCAAAAACGTTGATATAATCGGTTTCTGTAAGCCATCAGAAACACGAACTCCATTCTCATATGTTGCTAAGATTTCTTTCTTTAGTTCTAATGTCGCTCTCTTAACTCTTTTCTTTCCATTGTAACCATCACTTCTACTCTTTTTAGGATACATGATTAGGGCTGTATCTAAAATATAAACAAATTGTCAGACAATTTTTATAAGCATTAATCCACAAAGATTGAAGGTATATAAATAATGTTATGTATATTCCACAAATATAAACAAAATAAATACTATTTTTCTTTATTATTATTCTTTAATAAATATGCCTTCGTCATCTGTTAGGCATTTGGTCGAGAACTGAAACAATTTCTGCTAATTTTTTTTGGTCAAAAATCGAAATGTACGAGTACTGACACTTTCGATAACTGAGGTACCACTGTATTTTTAAAAGTTGTTGTTCACTTTATTAGACGGAAGGGATATTTACATTTATTTAACAATTAATATTCTTCTTATGTGTAATTTATGCTTTTATTGAAGATTGAACTTTATATCCTATATAATGCAGGATAAAATTAAATTTAAATGACAGAGATAGCGGCCACTGCCAGCGTAGGTAGGTAGGTAGAGATGTCAAAGCACTTTCCAAAACTGAATTAATATGCTTGCAAGATGCTTGATAGGGAAATAGAGGCAGTCTCTATGTTTATGCAGGATTTAAAGGGAGTCTAAAATAAAAGAAATAGAGAGAAAAGGAGAGGAAGAAAGCTATCGAGTGGGCGGTGGGTGAAGATTTAGAATGGGTTCAATAATTCGTAAAAGCGTCGAGAGTCAAATTAATAGTGTCGGGTGTGTTAGTAGTTCATTCAGATTGTTTGGAAAATGACCGAGAGTTAAAACATAACTGTTTAGGTGTACAAGTCAGTGTGAATTCCAATATAGCTGTGGGAGTAGTGCGGAAAGCTTTTGAAATAGTTAAAAGACTAAGACGCTGAATTTTCAAAAGGAAAGTTAGGGTTGAGGGCTAAGTAAGCGATGTACCCCATGATAGAAGGCCGTATTGAAGAACTGGAAGGATGAGAGAGTCTACAGCGACACCTTTAATATACGACTCTCTGTTAACAGAGACCTAATTTTTTTCAAAAGTTTGTTTATTAGACTATGAATAGATTTTTTACCTTTATTATACGACCCTGTGTTATGCGACATGCGACCTTATTTAACGTTTTTTTGGCATTATTTACCTCTTATTTACGACTTTTTCAAAAAACCATTTTGTTATTTTATTATTGGTAAATTGGTAATAATTGTTCTCAATTATTTATAAAACAAGATTGGTATTGACATTTAATTGGGAGTATGTCCGCCACCTGACAAAATATTCTATGTAAAAGAAAGAAAGCCAAAATGTTCAAACATCGCGTTACCACATAAATTGAATACAGGTTATTCAATACACCCAAAGTTGTCTACTTTTTACTCATAAACAATTGTGTATATTTTGGGTTAATATATAAATTTGAACGATGTACACAACTTGGAAAAGCTGTGATGAAAGCGCGTTCTTTCAATTAATAATTTTGACGATTCGTAATACTTATTCTCCTAAAAGTGCATGATAGTCTTTTGAGGAGATGAATTTTTGGACGCGATCAAGATTTAGTGAAGTAAACATAATGTTGTTTTTCGGTGCGTCAGATATATCCTTTTCTTGAATTTATATCATTCAAAAAACCCAGGAGTAATTCATTTCTTCAATAAATTGTGTGTTATATGTTAAGATTAGTTTTGTGACACTTCGGCGCTTATAATAAATTTTCGATTATTTGTTTCTGATTACAAAGTAATAACAACTATTCTAAACATAAAAGTTAGTAGTTTTTACTAAGTAACTTATTAATTAATTAGCTAACTTACTATCTAACTAGAATAGATAATAAAATTAATTTAAATTGATGCTTTTATAATTCCCAATTAATCTAAAATTTAATTTTAATCTCAGATGGACGAATTATGGATAGACAAGTTCATATAATTTATAATTATATGCTTTTATAATTTCATTTTTTGAATTTTTCAAAAATAGTTTCTACTCTTATTTTAAATACCAAATGTCTAACTTAAGAAAGAGGATGTATTAATGATGTGAATAACTTTTGTTATGTTTGTGGTGAGCATATGATTATATTGCAACATCGAAAAATCACGAAGTTATTGAAAACATCTTATTTTCATTATTTTGGTTCTAAAATTTGAGACCAAGATAAATCATGAGCACCAAAAATATGATGTAATTCTTGTTATAATGCCTTAACATTATGGTTTAGTGGAAAAAAATGTTTCAAAATAGTTATCTCCATAATGTGGAGAGAGCCATTAAATCATTCAGACAATTGTTATTTTTGTTTAACAAATATTTTCGGGTATAATAAAAATCAAAAAGCAAAATTTTTTATCCTAATCTCTCCTCATCTATGAGACCTATTTTTCACCTAAATACTCTCCCAAAACCTTTCCCTCCAAAAAATAACGAACCCTACGGAATATGAAGACAGCATAAATTCAAAATCAAATAACTCAAGGATTGCTACTTTTTGTTCAGATCACAGTAATATGCCTCATTTGATCACTCAAAAAGAATTGAATGATCTTCACGAGACTTATGTTTGACAAAGCAACAGTCCGAAATTGTGGCTTTACGTTTTAAAGTAATCGAATCTTATAAAAAATGATGTTTCTATAACAAGTTTTAAAAAACAAAACAATGACTCATCTTTGTTATTTAAAATGGAAGGTTATCTGTGCTATTGTAAAAATGTACTTGACTGATTTGATTCCTTTGGATTACCTGATGAATGGAGAATTTTCATAGAATGAAGAGCTAAACAAAGTTTAAAAGCTGGTTTGCTGCACAATGGTAATAATATTTATTCAAGTATTTCAATAGCTCGTTCTGTGCACTTAAAAGAAAGTTATGGAAGTGTGAAAATTATTTTAACTTCTATCAATTGTGAAATGTATAAATGGAATATTTGTGGACACTTAAATATAATTGGGCTTCTAATGGTCATGCAACCTGGATTTACAAAATTTTGTTGTTTTTCTGCCATTGGGATAGCCAATCGGTAACACAACATTATAAACAAAAATCTTGGGAAAAATAATATTGTTTGAATCAAGAAAATATAGTGTAAAAGAAAATTCTTTAGTAGAGCCAAATAAACTTTTTTTCTTCTCTTAACATTAAACTTAGACTGATGAAAAATGTGTACTTGTGTTTTTTTAATGATTTCAAGTCAAAAATGTTTGTCCAATTTGTTCAATACTAAAAATAAATAAAATTTATATAAAAAATAGCTCTTAACATGACTACAAAATAAAATTATTATTATTTAGGCGTTTATTAGCATAGTGGACAGAAAATAAGGCTTGAAAAAGTATTACATTTATATTAGCCTAGCTCACCTGGAATCACTCTTGCACTCACTAAGAGCTTGTTGTAACAGTTCTGCTGATGATATAAACCTCCAAATAAAAACGAGTACCAAACGTATAATTTACAAAATACTTACGATTAAACTTTTGGATTACAAAACTGGGAAAATAAGTTTGCCCACAACAAAAATGTTGCTTATTGTAAAAGGATTACAACACGGTTTTTAATTATTTTTATCATTTTAAAAATCATTTGTAATTTTCCTTTTTCGCCAGAAATCACATTACAATGCAGATTGCGATAATTCTTAAGTTATGAATGAAGCCTTGAAAGATGTATTCTTTTAAGCTTCCACTATTTTAAAAGAGGTTCTGTTATAGGAGTGTTTATGTTTCTTGCATCGGAATACTAAGACCATAGTTCGTCTTCTATTTCTTGGAATGATTGTGAATAAGTCTGTCTTCGATTTTCATCGATATTGTTTATGTAGTTGGCTTGAATTTCATTTTTAACACTTATGTATGTTTATATTTTTCCAATAAACATAGTAACTTTGTAGTAAATGTCAATCAAAATTTTGATAGATCATAAAATTGCTTATGAAAACATCCATTCAAATTTTAAATAAAATTTCTTTTTTTATACCAAATCGACCATGTTGAGACTAAGTTTTCACTATTAGGGTGTGAAAATTTATGAAAGTGTTAATCAAATTTGCGGTTTTCGCCTGAAAATTGTGTTCAAAAATATTATTAAAATTTTAAATAAAATATATGTTTTTATACTAAATCAATCATGCTAATTTCATTTTCGTACTCAATTTTTGAAATTAGGGTGTGAAATTTTTGAAAGTGTTAATAAAATATGTGGTTTTCGCCTGAAAATTATATGTATGAACATTATTCAAATTAAAAAGATATACATTTTTATACAAAATCAAACATCCAAATTTAAATTCTAGGTCATTTTTTTAAATTTGGTTTTCAAAATGTCTAAAAGTGTCAATCAATTTTGTGATTTACATCTGAAACTCCAAGAATATTAATTAAATTTTAAACAAATATATTTTTTATATCAAATCTACCATGCCAATTTCATTTCTCAGCTCACTTTTAGCAACTATGATTTGGAAATGTCTAAAAGTATTTGCAGTTTACATCTGAGAAAGTGTCTCCAAAAACATTTATACACATTTTAAATAAAATATTTTTTTAAATAAATCGAACATGCAGATTTTATTTCTCCATTCTTTTTTTGCAATTAGAGTGTTAAAATTTCAATCATATTTGTGGTTGACAGCATTATTTCCTAGAATATTCTTTATATTCTCAATAAAATATATTTTTTGTATTAGATCTCCATGCTGATTTCAGTTTGGAGGTTTCATCCTAAACGTAAAAAATGAGTCCAGAAATGAAACCAGCATGACGGATTTAGTATAACGCATATATTTTATGTAAAATTTGAAGGAATGTTTTTGGAGACAATTTTCAGAAGTAAACCGCAAATTTGATCAACCCTTATAGCTATTTTCAAATCCTAAATGTAAAAAATGAGTCCAGAAATGAAAACAGCATGACCGATTTAGTATAAAAACATATATTTTATGTAAAATTTGAAGGTATATTTTATTAGATATATTTTTGATCAATCAAAATTTTGATTGACATTTTCTAAAAAGTTGCCATTATTATTGAAAAAATTAAATATATAAAGTGTTATGCGTTCCAAACTGTATATAATTATAAATTTTCAAGGTATTATATAATATAGATCCTAAGTTATAGGGTTAAGTACAGATAATGTCAAAATTTTGCTGAAAAAAAAATTAATTTTTGATTGACAGTTTTGGACATGAAGGGGTCATTCAACTACCATGAAAATGGTTTCAAAAGATGCAGCTAGCGATTTTAAGAAAAGTCACAAAATTTGAAGGGATATGATTCAGCCAATTTTCTAGAATTAATTTTTTAGTGAAGGGGGGGGGGCGTTGGCTTGTGTTAATACTAACTCTAATATTAAAATCAAGTTTTTGTGTTTTTAAAATAGAAGGGGGTTCTGTCCTCTTTCTCATTTTGAGAGAAGGGATTTTGTCCAGGGGGAGGGGGATTTTGTCTCCGCGGGGATTTTATCCGTACCCCGGCTAATATATCCCTCCGTCACTGATGAAATGAAATTAGCCCGTCACGAATAGGGTTAATGTGTATAAAAAAAGGTTCTCCTCCAAAACTCCCTATTTTCGAGATGTCCCTACTACTAAGATGTCTTTATCCCGAGGTTGTAATGTACTTATATGCTTATATTTTTAGCATTTAATTCCAAAAAAAAACTTAAAACAAAAAAACAAAATAATATCGTTTTTAGTTATGGCCTAAAACTTTTGCTCGCGTATAAAAATAAATAGTATATTTTTATGAGAAAATTATTTAGATGCAAATATTTAAATAAATATTAAGCAAAATTGAAAGTAATCAGTAAAAGATAGCAAAATATCTGTACATGATAGAAAAAACGGTTTTCAACCATTGAAGATTCGTTCACCTGGGATCACGTCCGAATCGACTAAACGTAATAATTTTTCGTCTAAGTGCAAATCTTTCATTTAAACTTGTCCATTCAGAATTCGTCCATCTACTTGAACATCTATATATATATGTTCAAGTACATGAATCTTTTTATGGAATTTTCAGGAGGCTTTAAAGTTTTATTTAGTAAATTTTTTCATAATTTTCTTTGACTATTAAAATGGAATTATAATTTAGATCGTGATTAAGGGGAAAAAATAAAGATAATCTATAATTTTATGAAAAAACACTAATTTTTTCGTTTTTCTTATAAATAAGTTCAAATCAAGATAAAAAAATTCCTTTTTCCTGGGGGTCAGGTATATTTTTTGTGTGATTCCTTTCATTGAATAACCCTGGAGTAAATAAGTCGTCAAACAGCTTTGGTTGATTCTTTTCTGCATAAACTAAAGAAAAGGAAGAAATATTGCTATTTCTAATCTTTGAATTATTATAAGTCACAAATTAAACTCATCAATGTTTTTACTTTCTCCCAAAAAAGGTAACGCTTGGTAACTAAAGAAAATCTCCTTTTCCAAATCAAAAGATAATTGCTCGTTTTAGAAAAATAAAATTTTAAATTTCTTCACATTTCAACCGAGGACGCGCATCCGGGAGGGAGGGAGGGGGACGACGCAAACTTATGTTTGATACCTTCACTGAATGAAACCTCTCTAACGTAGTAAGATATTTTCACTTTTTACATGGTTGCATTCCGTTTATCTTACCTAAGAGAAAAATTGTGCATGCAACACTCCTTGGCCCCAAGTAAAACAAGTTCCAACCCGACCGCAAAGTCACAATTTCTTCTTGATTTTACCAGTGGTTTTTGGTCGAGCTTTTTGAATCAGAGTATGGTGACATCAACTTTCGAAAGAAATCTAATATGACACGTGTGTGACCGTATCAAATCAAGGCCTGCAATAAAATGTTTCTTTGCTAACAAAATTTCACAATCCCTACTATCAAGCTTTGAGCTCGTCGTTGCATGTTGTATTTTTCTGAGCTTATATATAATTCATGAATATGCTGATTTATCACAAATCACATTGTTATATATAAACGCGCTGATATTGATTGAAATTTCTGTTCGAGCAAGATTTGCCATCTTTTTCATCCTAACATTTGTTACATAATAATTATATGTAGCTTCCTATATATTGGACTAACGCCAGAATCATTGATTACCACCTACTGCCTTGAACGTGGTTGTTGTATCACTTGCTTAGATAGAATGATGTTGTTTCGTGTGGAAAAACATACCCGCTGACGTAAAACGTTACAAATGTATCGTATTTGATGCTCATAAAGTGTTTTGCAATATATATATCCTCAAGGAAAGGGAGGGAAAAGTTTTTTTAACAAAGACAACCAAGTCGTGTTTGGAAAACTTTAGAAAACATCGTAGTTAATTGCATTGTTTTTTTGTTAGTCTTTTTACTTCAATAGTCAACAACGATTCGATCGTCAGTTCGCTCCGCTTTTCGCTTTTCAATATGACAACGAAAAAGTTATAGTTTTCATTCAATTTTTAATTAGGAGTTTTGTCTATTCTGTTTTAAGGCTAAACAAGGGATTAAACAGCGATGGTAAAAATTCTGTATTTTTAAGTATCAGCAAAGGGATCTATTTTACTTGCTACTCTTTTAGATTCCTCGAAATTGTTAAAGGCTCTAGAAGAGTGTCTGGTCAAAGCATCCTAAACCAATCCTTACTAAAAACGAAAACGTCCAAAAACAGATTTTTCTAAAAAATGAATTTGTAATTTGTATATATTATAGCATAGGATTTTATAAATGTATGCTTATTGACATGCAAACAACCTACCTAGCTTGCTAACTAATCCTAACTAACTTTTAAACGGCTAAAGGCATAGCTAGAAATGCTCGTAGTGAAAAGCCTAAACCGAATAACCTGCAATTTGGTATAAAACTTTTATTAGATGTTTATTCTGCTTTCCCAAATTTTTAGAACCGTGGATCTTTTGGAATCCACCGAGCATAGGGTTAGGCATAGCTGTTATAGTCTATAACTCTACGAACACATCGATGGTAGTTTTAGTTGATCAGTAACATATAAATCAAAATTTAACGTCGTTTTGGTACTTATTCGTATCACAATCTAAATTTAGTATTTCTTTTATATTTCACATATGCTAACTGCAAGTGAAACTAATTGACGTTGATTTATTCTTCGTTACCTATGTCACAATGTTCGTTCACAAAAATATTTTCACGGTTAAACTAATTATAAATAGCATGATGTAAACTTCGCTGTGCGTACTTTTTTTGATAAATCGACTTGAATCCACTCGATTTTTTTATTTCAAGCCAAACTTTAAAAATTCCGTTCAGGGAGAATTCCCACTCTACACAATCCCCCCTCTAAATATATTTAAATTAATATGCCCTTGGTGCCGAATTGTCCAGACACCAAATTGTCTCGAGGCCGTGTTGTCCCTTAACCCATCAAGTTTTTGTTCTCATATTTTTAAAAGCCGCCACATTTTTTAAATATTTTTTTGTTGATAACAAAATGCGAAGTAGAGAGGTATTTGTTTTAATAGTGATTTTCATATTTTTGAGCTAATTTTCAAATAAAACATTGTATGTCATAATATGATAAAAAAAATAATGACTAAAATTAAGTAGGCTTATAAAGAGTCTAGTGGAGTAAGATTAGCCGGCATTTTTATTTGGAAAGGCACAATGGGCATTTTTGTATATATATTAACCCAAATGCTTCGTTTAATGACATCTTTATGAGGGCCGTATCAAGGGATCGTGGCGTCCCAGAGCAAAGGTCCTAAATGGAGTCCCTCACCCCTTGCTCTTTCTTTTCTCACTCATCCCCACTCCATTCTGGCTTAAAAAGTGATTTAGAAAAAAAATGCTCACATTTTTATTAAGCCACATAATTCAGAAATATACTGACTGAGTCGAAGACAGTCTCCATTAGATGTTCATTTTTCGTGTTTTAGCAGCAGCAAAATGATCGATGACTTCGTCAAAATCAACAGAATCGAGAACTTCTTTCTCAATGCTCATAAGAGCCAGGCTTTGGAGGCGGGCTTGCCCCATAGTGCTCCTTAGGTAGGACTTAATAAGTTTTAGCTTGCTGAATGACCCTTCACAGGATGCAATAGAAGCTCCAATTGTCAACATGATCCTCAGAGCCACTTGTAGATTCGGACAGAGTCCTGAGTGCGAGGACAGGAAACCAAGTAACTCCATAGCGTTTGCTGGTTTTTACTTCCAAAGTTTCAAAAACATTTGACTGTCCTCAATTTCCATCTCAAGCTCTGCTGCGCTGACGTCAGTGGCAATGAAATGGCGTCCCCTAGGTTTGGGGCCCGTGGCAATTGCCCTCCCCCTTGATACGGCCCTGATCTTTATTCTTTGCTTATTCTAAAATTTCATTTCCATTTCTCATACCTAACTTTTCGAGTTATTTTTTATTTTAAATATGATCCTTCATACTGAAATTTTAGTTTATTCAAATAAACGAGGTCCACGAGATTTAAACTTATCTTTGGAATAGATTATTTGTCGGCGAAATCTTGTGCTTATGTCAACAACTATAAAACTTAAAATTTTAAATATTTTTATATAATGTTTATATTTTGAATGATTTCCCTTGACTATCATTGACGAGTGGAGCGGGCACAATTGTACTAAAACTACAATTGTATAAAATTGGCAAAATTATATCTCTTCAAACTTCGCGGCTTTTTCTAAAATCACTAGCTTCATCTTTTGATACCATTTTCATGCTAGTTGAATGACCTTCTCATGTCAAAAACTGTCAATCAAAATCAAATGTACATTGTTTCAACATAATGTTGATAATTTTTCCAATATACATGACATCTTTGTAGCAAATGTCAATGAAAATTTTGATTGATGATAAAATTTCTTTTGAAAACATTCATTCAAATTTTAAATAAAATGACTTTTTTTTACACCAAATCGACCATGTTTATTTCATTTCTCGACTTAGTTTTCCCAATTAGGGTTTGAAAATAGCTGAAAGTGTCAATCAAATTTGCGGTTTACGTCTGAAAATTGTGTCGAAGAATATTTTTAATATTATATAAAACATATTTTTATACTAAATCAATCATGCTGATTTCATTTCTGCACTCAGTTTTCACAATTCGGGTGTTAAAATATCTGAAAGTGTCGATCAATTTTGTGGTTTACGTTTGAAAATTTTCTCGAAGAATTAATTTAAATTATTTACTAAATCAGCTATGACGATTTCATTTACGGACTCAGTTTTCGCAATTAGTTTGTCTAAATGTTTCAATGTATCAATCAATTTTGCAATTTATTTCTAAAAATTGTCTGCAAAAACATCCATTCACATTTTGAATAAAATCAACATTTTTATCTCAAATCGACAATGCTGATTCCATTTTTTGATCCAGTATTTGCAATTAGGATTTGAAAATGTCTAAAACTGTCATTCAAATTTGCGGTTTTTGTCTTTAAATTGTCCAAAAAAATCATTCACATTCCAAATATAATAAATTTTTGTATACAAAATTTTACCATGCTAGTTTAATTTCTGGTCTCAGTTTTGCAATTAGGGTTTGATAATTTCTGAAAGTCTAAACAAGTTTGCATTTCAAGCCTGAAAATTGTGAATTTTTAAATTTTAAATAAAATCATATTGTTTTTCATTTACGTACTCAGTTTAAACTAGTAATTAGTTTAAAATTTCAGTACTAACTAAAAATTTTAATTATTTTTTTGATATGAAAAATAGTTTTCCTAAATTTAATTTTTTTATGGAAAAAAATATAAAAAACTTTTAAATAAAATTCTTTTAAAATTTATAGAAAGAATTTTTTTGTAAATAAATTTTTATTGAAAATAATAATTAACTTTTCATGCTACTGCTTAATGGCTCAAATAAAAGGAAATTAAAACTTAATTGGCCACGTGTCATGCAGTCAAGTGTCACACTACGACGAAATACATCATTTCATAGATATTTTCAATTGATATCATTTTTTACAAAGTTATATAGGAAGTTGATGTTATTGAATGATTTATGAGATCAATTTTAGAGAAACCCATGAGCATGGTAATTTAAGTTCCAGATAAAAAAAATGAAAGAAAATAAAAAAAAGAATTTGAATTTATCAACAAGAAAAAAATACCTAGCATCCAAAACAAGTTACTTCAAGATATTTTTTAAAAATATTGAAAATTTATGTTATATAGTTGTTAACATAAATATTAGATTTTGTCAACAAAATAAGATTTTATAGACAAAACAAGATTCGCCTACAATATAAATATGATGTTATCGCCAAAAGAATTTATTAGTAATAAAAATTTAATATAGACCAAATATTTAAAATTTAATTTTTATATTAGTCGACGAAATATCTTTTTAAGAGCTGAGAATAAAAATTTCAGTGTTTTTTTGCAAATTAATGTGAATCTATTGGAACAACTAAACAAGTTAAAAGTTTATTGCGATTAACAACTTTATTGTTTTTTCAATTCTATTAAATTTGTTATAATTATTTTTATAAAAGCTTGGAAATTTCATAATTTTATGGTGTTCGAAATATATGGAAAAAACTTTATATAACTATAACATTTTGCATTTAATCTTTTGGTGTATGAGTGGCACAAAAATGAACTTTTACTGGTTTTTGTTTTCGAATATTTAGTTAAAAAGATCTCATATAACGCCTTTTGTTTCAATGGTTCAAAAAAGTAGCATACAATATATTCCTTTTTAAAGCTTTATCATATCATGTTATTTTTAACTTTAAAAAACTGTGTAACTGATTATTATTTAAAAAAATCAGAAAAAAACTTCTGGGATTATATTGACACTATGAGGAGCTTGTAGAATGAGAATTCTTTTATAGAAAGTTTCAAATGTAACTCGCGTTTAAACTTTAAATTTGCTCCCGTAAAAATGCTTACTATTTTTTTTATTTTGTTCTGTTTTATAATCTAACTTTAAATCCAAAACATGTATACAGTGTTCAGTTGTTCTTAAAGAAAAAAAATGGAACCACCACATTTCGTTTTTTCAACAAGTCTCCCCTAAAAGTTGATGAAGTAACACTGAGTATAATCAAAATTGCCCAGAAGTTTTGAATTTTTTCTTTATCAATTCATGTTATGGCGGGTGGGAATTGTATGTATGGAACTTCATCTTTTGGCTTATATGGAACAGAAAGCTATTATGTAATGCTATTGCTTTGCGAGATTGAAATTTGTCAATTTGAAGATTTTTATGATTACAAAAGTGTCAATTATAAACACTTTGTTCTATTGGTGGCTTTCAGCGATCTTAAATATATATATAATCCTATTAATTCTTTTCTACTTCCTATTCTTTTTAATCAATTCTTGTCGTTAACACACACCCGAAAATGCTTAGCCTGGAATGTTATTTCTAAAAATAATTCTGTGTTTTCTTTCATGTGGACACAGTCTTCTTTTCTGTGTATTTCAGATAATCTTAGTCCAAATCATTTTGCTTATTTATTTGAAATAAAACGAAAAGTATCATCAGTTGATAACAAAGATTCATTTTCTGTAAAAGGTAAAAACAATGAAGAAGTAATAAAGAAGGAATTAAACCATGATTACTCCAAAGATTCTGAGAAAGGACATTATCATCACAATTCTAAAGATCTAGATATGAGCTTTTCTAACCAGCATCTTTATTTCCTGAATAATCAATCTAGCTCCAAATAAAATGAAGTTGTAGATTATGAATTTGAAAATAACTTTAATCTACCTTCTAATAAATTCTTAGAACAAAATTATCCCGAGTTTAGTTTGTGAATTCTTTTCAAAAGGTCTTAAATCAAATCAGTTCTTTATTTTGGAAAACGTACAAAACATTTCAAGAGAAATTAAAGATTTATAAAGTATTTTTGAAGAGGCTCGTGGTATATGGAATCATCAGAATGGAACATCACGTAAACTTGTCTACTTGAAGAAATCTGATTCATCTTACAAGAAACTCTATTTCTTTCTACAAGGATTATTTTTCACTCAAAAAAAGGCAGCAAATGAAATAATTTTTATGAAAAGTTTATCCACATCATTGCCATAAAAATTTTTTACGCCTTTTCGAAAAGTGACGCTTCTTTCAAAAAAAAGAGTGACTTATATACTCAATAATGGAGAAGCTAAAAACTTACTTTAATTGAATACCTAGCATCCTTGGAAAAAATATGAAAATTCTAAAAAGGGTAGTTATTGTCATGTGAGAACTCCCTAAATAACTTTGGAAAATTTTGCAAAATCTTCCATAAACCTCGTGCTATAACTCTACTTCTAACATTTTAGACAGTCCAAGAAACCTGCAACAAATTTGGAGTCTTAAAAGTTATGATGAGAAAAAAAACTTTATGGCAGGCCGTGTAAAGTACAAAATTTCTGATCAAATGCAAACAATAATTTCCTTATCCTAAAAAAATAGAATGATAAAAACAGTTTCTCAAAAAACCTTTAACATTGTGATCCTTATGGATCAGCAAATAAATGCATAGATTAATATTGATAGATTGATTTTTTTTATGATTTGATAAAACTTAAATCTGGACAATTTATTTGTAACCTTAGGAAGATTCAAAGCGCTTCAGTGGTAAATTTATCTTATAACTATAACCCATCGTCTGTAATATTTGTATTATATTACACTGCGCTTTGAAGGTTTTAACCAATTTTTTGCTACATAAGCAAGTAGTATACGCAAAAACTGTTCTCAAGATCTTACCTTGAGGAGTGATGACGAAGCAAGTCTTATAAGTAAAATAAAAAAAAATTCTGAATCCAACACGATGATATGTGTACGACAATTAGAAAAATATGAAAGTTCTGATGAACAAAACAATCGCTAATGAAATCGAAAGAAAGTAAATTTTATTTTTGATAAAATGCCCCTTATCCCCAAGCAATGCAATATTTTTTAACGAAAAAATAGAAAAGTTAGAGACCTTATATCAAATAATGTAAAAGATTCTTCTAATTACTTCGAATCGAGTTTTTTTCCACTTTTTGAAGAACTGTATGCAAACAGGCCAGATTTGTTCAACTGGACTGACTAATAAGAAAAGTGAGTTCTGAAACAGCTTTTAAACTGGAAACTTTGATAGCATTGGAAATTTGAAAAAACGGCATGATTGTGGGGAAGCAAAAGATGTTCCATCAGAATCATTTAACGAATGGTTTGAAAAATTTTGCTTCCCATTTTGAATAACTGTGTACCTGAGCATGTTAAACAGGTTTGTTTTTTAAATTTTTACCGTCTTCATCATTATTGCTAAAAGGAGAAGAATGCCACGGCGCTAAATTATCAATAGAAGGTCGAACTATATTAGTAGGGCGAACATGACAGGTAAGGTATTCGATACATTGTACTTTATTCTCTCTTTCATTATCATTTATCTTCCCCCTGTCTTTACCATTTATCATTGTCTGTTCGACACATTGTCCATTCGACACTTTTTCTTTCGACACTCTGTATTTCTACACTATGTCTTTCGACATTCTGTCCGCACACGAGTGAAAAACACCGTTTGTGCTACGAAAGGCATCTAAACTGGGACTGCGAACATCATCAGACTTAGAAAACACGTTGAAGTTGACGCCAATTTGTTACAACACAGCAATGAAGATAATGAAGTGAATATTGAGTCAACACCGCCCCAACTGATGCTCTAGAACTTTGCTGTGAAATAATGACATTCTTCCAAACTTAAAACGAATCAAAGGAAATGTTTAATTGTATGACGGAAATAAAAAATTTCATCAAACAATGCAAGAACTCATCTTTAATAGAAACACGCATCGTTGTTTTTTTTTAAATAAAACTGTTTTTTTTGAAAATAAATCTTCAATATATTTTACTGTATTTTTTAGCTTTAGGGGTCGCTCACAAATCAGGTCAACTAAAACAGGGAGAGGGGGTCGGGTCAACAATGTGACAAATGAGAACTTTGTTGAGTAGACAACTAGCCAAAAACTGAGAAGAAAGAGCAGCGGTCGAAAGTGAGCATAAATTAGTTGTAGTCATTTGTAAGGACCCCAACCATAACTATTAACTCATTGAAAGAAATAATGAAACTAAGTGAAAAACAAAATTCCAGTTCTTTTATTGCACTCCTCGGTTATAGTGAAACTCGCTTGTACGAACTAAGCAACAGTTCTCCGTCAACTTCGTTATACCGAGGTTTTACTGCATATATTTTTAAGTCGAACATTAATCCTAGTTTTAACATTTTAGTTTTTGGATTTTGCAAATGGTTTCTTTTTATATTCTTTTTAATACTCTTTGTTTAGTGTTTTGAAATAGAAGCGTTCAAAATTCTTTTTAATTTTAGAAATATATACTACTCAAAAATAACTGAAATATAATTTTTAAAAACAATCAGACGAGATACATCACACAAATACATTGCTGGTTTTTTTATTGCGTGATACAAATTGAAATAAATTTCACTCCATCTCCAAAGAAAATAATCGTAAGTACGCCTCTCCTTTTCAATTATAATGAAAATTGTGCAATACAAATTCAAGAAAAGAATTTTGGTTAAAAGCGCATATCTCAGAAAAACACAATGCTCATACATGATACACACTTTAATTTTATGTTTATAATCTTGAAAAGATAACCTCTCTAGTTAAAAAAACGTTAACTTATTTCCAAAAAATTTTAATGTGTTTTTAGTGGAGAAGCAGTTTGTTTGAATCTTTGCTAAACGTAGTGTACCTAAAAATTACTTGAAAAGTCTAAATTAATGATGTCTAGATCAGAGGCGCCCAATCCCACCACAATTACGGATAACTACACCAATTTTATCAAATAAAATTACCTTGTTTGTAATTCTGATTGCATAACTACCTTTTAGTCCGCTGATTCTTAAACTGGAGTCCGCGGTCCCCTAGAAGATTCCAAAGCAGTTCCAAGGGGACCGAGAGGGGTCACACATTGGATCGCTTTGCGCAACATATTGCACGCATATTTAGATGTAAATATGCATTTTCTTTAATGGCGTTACAAAATTAAATATGGCAACTCATCATTGAAACTTGGTTTTGCTGCATTTACATAACATAACATAAGTTTATTAAGCAATTTAAAGAGGCTAGCAGCCTATGAGAATTGCATCAAATATAGCGTATTTTTCAAGGAACGGCAAATCTTTTGTCTTTCCAAAATTCATCGAGTTTTTTTTCAAATTCTTTCACAGTAATTGAGTTAACAACTTCATTAGGTAAGCCATTCCAGTGATTGTATGCTCTTTGGATTAAGTATCTGCTTCTATACTTACTTTGAAAGGATTCAGGTGCAAACTTCAGCAAGTGTGATCTGGAAATTCTCTTCGAATATTCAGGCAAAACTTTCTCATCAATCTTCATATTTCCTTTTACGATATTAAATATTGATATCATTTCATTTCTCAGGCTTCGATAATATAAAGAAGGCAGGTCAATCTTTTGAAGTCTTTCAATATAACATAAATTTTGCATTCCTTTCAAGTGCTTTGTGAATACTTTTTGAACCTTTTCTATTTTTCTGATGTTGATAATTGATGAACTTCCAAAAATTACATTTGCGTATTCCAGAACAGGTCTGACTAAAGATTTGTATAAATACAGAGAAATTTCGATTTCAGATAAGATGATGGTATTGTTCAACATGTGTAGAATAGTGAAGGCTTTCTTGACAACGTGCAATACATGATCAGAGAAACAAAACTTTGAATCAACGATTAATCCTAGATCATTATGCTTTTCAACTTGGTTTAGCTTAGTTCCGCCTATATAAAAACTGGCATCCTCTTTTTTTCCAATTTGAAGGTGATAGCACTTATTTATATTCAACTGCATATCCCATTCTTTACTCCATCTATATATTTTGTATAGATCATTCTGTATATTCTTCGTACCTTCACCCTTTGAACCCTTGAATAATTTTATATCATCAGCATAAATTTTTATATTTGATTTTAGATCATCACAAATATCATTTATAAACATAGAGAAAAATACAGGTCCCAATACAGAACCTTGAGGGATTCCACTTATTATTTCTGAAGTTGATGAGCATAATCCATTCAATCGAACAATAAATTTTCTATTAAAATTTACTTTTTTTATTTAGTATTTTATTTTTGAGTAGTAATTGTTCATTTGGTGCGGAAGAGCTGTCTTTTGAGTTGTGAAGTTAAAAAAAACTAAAAAAAAAAGCTTTTTTTTTTAAGAAGTTAAAAAGGCACTTGGGTTCAGTAAAGAAAGCTATTACTATTTTAAATGTCATGTTGAACGATCGTATACAAATCCAAGTTTCATAACATAGAAATGTTTTTGCAAAATATTAAGTGTGGTTTGAAAGCCTTCTATAAAGTTTCTAAAAAATAACTCTTGTCAAAAATATGTGAAGTAATCAAATGAAAAACAAAATTAAGATTTTGATAAAGCACTCCTGATTTTCTCGAATATTTTAAAAAGTAAAAAAGGAGAGAGGTAAGTAAACTTTACTAAAAGCAGAAATTTCTCAAAATCAAGTTAAAAAATCAAAATCTATTTGTAATCACAACTTTTTTGCAATTCAGCTTGATAAAACCACGGATGCTACAACCTTAGCTCAGCCTTACGTTTACGTACATCTGTCTTTGAGAAGCACCTGGTAGACAAATTTGTTTTGCGAAACTCTTAGCAGTAAAACAATAGCAAGAGAAATACTTGACAAGATGGACTACTTTTTACAGCACCTGATATTAAGCCGAAGCATGCATTTGGAGTGTGTACTGACCCCATCTGGAAATTCCTTGTCGTTCTAGTTTTCAGACTCTGGTTAAGCAAAATTCTTCTGGTTTAATAGGTATCCATTGCAATGACAGTGTATTCCATTACTACAAATGTCTTCATCTCTTGTTTGTTTTCTGAGTTATGCAAAGAATATGATTGCGAATTTGAAAAACTCTTGCTGCACTGAAACGTGAGTTTCCAAAGGAAAAGTTTTGAAGCGATACCATGAAAAGAAATCTACCAATTTCAGAAAGCAAACGAGACAGCATGTAAAATATTCTCATGTCCATTTTCGTATATTCCTATTATTTTTACTGAACCTCATTTTTAAACATATATTTAGTACAGTCGACTATCACTAATTCGGAATGCTTGGGATTCGGCCTTTCCGAATTAGTCATTTTTCCGGTTTATTGATTCTTATTTCTCTCCCTATAAACTTGACTCGAGCTAAAATTCAATGTCATATGTCTATTTACTAAAAGTATTACAAAAGAGTTATTGCACATTAGGATTTGTAAGTTAATTTTCAGATATACTGTTTCTACTTGCTGAATTTTATCATTCTTTTTAAACTTATTGTTTTAGGTGCTTTGGTTTTTCTCTAATTAGTTTTTCTTGCAAGATATAAAGATTCATAGTTCTTCCTCATTTATGAAACTTTAATTTTGTAAACCTTCGAGAAGCTCAGCTGTTAATTTTATCAATCATTCAATAATTTTTCAAAAGATTTTCAGAATAATCCAAGGTCCGAATTAGTGATTTCCGGTTTTAAACACTGAACTATTAAAAAATTATAAAGAGACTGCAAAAATTTCTACCGACTGTGTGAAGTGAGAGCCAATGTTCTAACTCAACAAGAACCAAATCATTCATCGGATGTAATTAAGCCTTTATCCTTCTTTATTGCGTTTTATTAGTTATTGAAACCGATGGTCACAATTGCGCTTTCTATCGCTAGATATCCTATACTCTAACCAAGTGAAGGTTTTATACCATGACTCTAAAAATCATCTCTCTTGTAAATCTTTAGCGAACAGAATTCTTGATTGAGCCTATTCTGTATTTGATGTTTGAAGGTTAAAAATGTCTTGATCTTCTAAGGCCTGTATGGAAAGGGTTATATTAGAAAACTCATTGGTAATACAGTTCTTTTTTATCCGACAACCAGCTATCCGTACAATAGTGATTAGGGGCTAAAAGATTTTTCTCAGCCTCTCATCTCACTAATTGTCAAAAAGCCTGGTTCATATTTAATTGGTTAGGTTTTAGCAACGAAATGTTACCAAGCTAGATTAGTAACACAGAAAAACAAAGAATAATCTTATATAATCTTCATATTCTACCTACACATAAGTAAGATTGTTTGAAAATATATTTTGGACTTGGGTCTATGAATTGACAGTTATGAAGCCGTGAATTTAAATGTGGCCCCTTTAAATAGTAATTGAAGGTTTAAAATTTTTCGTAGAAAATTTGCTACTAACCATTTATATAAATTAGCTATTCCATTCCCTAGGTTATAAGGTATAAATTACGTGAAAATGAAATTATTTGTACTAAGTTTTATTAAAAATTTTAAGGAACGTGTGAAAACATTGACAAATATTTAAAGCAATCTTGATAATAAAACGAATATCTAAGAATAATGATGCTATATATATTTGATTTCGGGAATACAATACGTGATTGTTTAAATTATTAATAAGGGCATTTTTCCTAACGTGTGTCTTCTAGTACATTAATTTTATTCCTTCAGTTACAGAAATCAATAGGGCGAAACCTTTTAAGCTTTAAATTATAGAGAATACTTTCTAATATAGTTATTGCTATGAAAAATATCTCTTGTTCAAATTACTGTCTACATTACTCCTGATCAAATATGGCTCAAATTTGCATTATTATATCAATGAAGTAGAAATTTGAAAAAAATATTTTAAATATTCTTTCTAAGATTTAACCTTAAAACAAGAAAAGTAATATGGAAAGTTATCCATATTTTTTTTAAAGTTTATCCAAGATTTAAAATTTTATTCGATAGGCTTTTTCTCTCCTTCAGATGTGCGCGCCTGATCTAGATCTTTTTCAATGATTTATTTTGAACAAATTATGCTCGAGAGTTTGCTCAAAACTTTATGCAGCGACAAAATTTGAAATTATTAAATAATTGTCACTTTTTTATCATCGGGTAAAAAATATATGTCAAATTTAGTGAAATTCATTCTTTTTAATGACAAAGCTTCATTCAAACTGTTTTAAGGCTTTTTAAATAATAATTTATTCAGTTGTTGATTTTATTTGTGAGGGTGTTAGTCCTTTGAACATTAAGTTGAAAATATTCAAAATCCGACCCGCTATTGATTTGAGTTTGACACACCTACCCTAAAGACTTTGACATTGTTTATCCAACCGATGGATGAAGGAACAGTGTAGCATCAAGACATGCTTTCTCACATATACAGAAAGAAGAAGTTAATTAAAACAAGTCACCGGGAAAAGCAAACATTTCCATGTTATTCGAAAATGTTTTTATCGTCGATTTGTGCACAAATAGTTAAATAGAGAAATGACATTAATATATGAAAGAAAAAAACAATCTGTCTTCCACACATTTAAATTGAAATCGCTTCTGGCAACTACACTGAATTGCTTTTCACGAGCAATGATTTATTTTTATAGGAAAGTATAAAAACATGGGAGATTTAGGTTTCTTTTTAAAAATTTTAAGGAACCAAGATTAGGCCATAATCGTGAATTGCTTTATATTATGGTAATCTAAAAGCTTAGTCATGTTTTTTACAAGCCTCTCATAAAATGGAATTTGAGTTTCGAAAATGGACTTTCAGTGTAATGATTTTTCTTAGTTGTCGGTATCGCATCCAAGGGAAGAATAATCTATTATAGCTGGACAGATGGCAGTCACGATCAGGAATCGAACCGGAACCATCTTTATCGAGGCCCCATGCTCCTACCACTATGCCATCTGCCGAAAAAGTGTAATTACTTATGAAAATTATCGGCTGTGTAACAGAAGAATATGGTAAACATTTTAAATAGTAAGTGTTAGGAATTTTCAGAATAAATGGAAGTTGATGGAGCCTGGATTTTTTATCTTTGCGGTTAGATTTATATGACCAGCATCTAGAAAAATCTCTTAAAATAAAACGTAACCATATTAGTGCCGGGCAAAATTTGTCCGCTCAAGTGCTACGGATCGGAAAATGCCCCCTCTCTTTTTCTCAGATTAAGTTTTTATTATTTTTAATGTTACATATATATTTCAGCTATGCTGAATTCATTGGTGAAGTCTATTTTTATCTATGAATGCTGAATATTGAGGTTTTCCTATTTTTTAATGAAAATCAGTCAAACCTGTCAAAAAGTGATTTAAATATGACAACCCATCTCAAAACTAAAATTTTTATTCCTATAAATAGTTTTTATACATATATACCCATTTTCAAGTTAGCTGTGATGTTTATTTTTTATGACATTCAATCAAATCTGTCAAAAAATTGATTTATATATCACAACTCATGTAAAAATTAACATTTTTATTGGAATACTTATAAAAGTATTTTACACATATACACCAGAGCACAGCGAGGAGTGAATTTTTAGGTCGCTCTTGGAGATTCTCTCTTCGCGGGGAACGGGTGGGTTTGGGAACAATTTTCCCAATGATCAAATATAAAAGAATTTCATGAAACAAAAGACGAAATAAACATTTTTATTTAAGCAAATTTTTAAATGATTTATTATTTTGCCCAACAAAAATAAACTCTTCAACTTTATCTGGATTCACGATACTTCGTTTACTGTTTACAATGTTTGAAGCGGAACTTATCAATCCTTCTGAATGAGAGTGACTTGCCGGTATTATTTTATTAAGATATAATTCTGAAAATATATAGATAGAAAGTATTTTGTAATTTTTTTAAAACTTATTTGGAAAGCCTTATAAGACTAGCATAAGAATAATCAAGAAATTTAGATCAGATGAAAAGGAGAGGCCATTTTGAAGAAAGAAGAATCAGGAAGAGGAAAAGAAGCTGAAACGAACCGCGATTTTTTTTTTGACGACGCTCTGAATAGTGGAAAAATGGCGATTTCCATAGAAAAGTACAGGGACGCATCGATTAGTGAGGCCGTATTATACGAAATACATTCCAATTTCATAGGAGATTTCATGGAACCGAACCCAAACACTTTTTCAATATTATTTCATATTTTTGAAATCATGCTGAAAAGTAAATAATGTAAAATAATGTATATATTTGCAGAATATGGACGATCAAATTTTCTATCAATTCTCCGATAACGGGGTTAAAACCTTCCCCGTAGGAACGAGGAAGTTCGGCGTCTCCGCTTGGCTCTGATATATACCATAATAAGTATACCCAATTTAGTGGTCATTTTTTATGAAAATAAATTAAGCGTGTTAAAAATTGATTAGCCCTATCAATCAATGCCAAATATATAAACTTCAAAATTAATTCTACTTACAGTATTCCTCTGCTAATTATTTTCATCAACATATTTCATTTGTCAGAAAATTAGATATCTCAATAAAATCTTCATCGTTTTGGCTACAAATTCTTTATCAACTTTTAGTCTCTACGTCATTTCTTCTATACTTTATACAATATTTAATTTTGCTATTCATTCTATGATGATCCTTTCTTGGTAACTCTTCTTTTAATCTGTGTTCGAAAAAACTTTTTTAAGGATTTATTTTGAACAGATTATATCCGGGTTCAAAGCACTCTGATTAAAGAATTTTCTTGATAATCTTAGGCTTTTTTTTATCAGTATCTTGTATTTTATTATCAGGTGATATAAAGAGATATTCAGCCTGAATATTTGTCAAGCAATCCCAGTTCAAAATTTTTTTTCTAATAAAATCTTTCGTGATGTTCATTGTTCAATTACAAAAAGTTTGACACCTTCTTCATCTAAAAATACTCTCTCTTTCGCTCAAAAGCAAAATTATTGGCAAATTCAATTTTAATTTAAAATCTAAACCTTTACATATTGGCATGTCTGTCATTTTTGTTAACTCTGACCTTTTCAAAATTTTTAGATTTACTACCCATCTTAGTTAATGATCATTGTAGTCTTAGCTGATTAGCAGAAGAAAAGCCTCTTTTTCACGATCAAAATCTTTTTTGAAGCACCCAATGTTAGATCACTACACCACTTCCTTCATTGAAATATTGTAGATTCTCGATTTTATTCAGATTCATACTTCTTTTTTAAAATGATTTCTTTTGATCACACGTCCCTTTTTAATTAGTTTCCAGGTTACAAAATATATTTAAAAATTTTATTTTACTATACACTGCTCCCTCGCTTTACCGCCAACCCCGCATACCACCAATTATGTAGACCCGATTTCTCTCCATTATAATTCCCCCTATTTAACGCCCCTCGCTATCCGCCAATAACATTAACAAACACACTTTACTTCATTGAAATAACCATCGATTTAACGCCATGCGTTGTTGATGCAATTTTAGCAGTGATTAATGAGTTGTTTGATCCCTCGCACAAACGCCTCTCGCTTCATGCCATAAAATTATATAGATCAAATTTCTCTCTTTTATAACTCCCCCAATATAACGCCACTGTTGTCAGCCGTCCGCCATATTTATTTACAGAACAGATATACTTTTTTTTCGTCAAATTTAGCCCCGATTTTATATCATGTATTGCTGTCAAATTAACTATAATAATATTTACTTTTATTCATTCAAAAATAATAGCAATTTTCCTTCTATTTATGTTTTAGTGACACTTTTGTACTCATTAGGCATTTTTAGTTACTGTTGATAAAGGAAATTCACACAAGAAAATATTTCGGCCTACTAGTAACAAATCTAGAAAGTGATATTATAATAAGAAAAACGCTCAAATGAGGTTTTGAACTCAAAGTGTAAACAAAAAGCAACGCTGGATTTTAACTTCAAAAAATATATAAATTTTTGGGTTTCTTACTTTAATTAAATGTCGTACTTTACAATACTACTCCAAGCAAATAAGACAGCTACATTTTTGATACCCCCGATTTACCGCCAATTGATGATAACCCCGAAAATGAAACCAGTATCTTCAATTGGTATAAAAACAGGTATTTTATTTAAATTTCAAAAATATTTGTGTAGATATTAGACGTAAACCTGCACCTTTGATTGACACCTTCAAACATTTTAAAACCTTTAAATGCAAAAACTGAGTTCCAAAATAAAACTAGGTTGATTTGGTATATGAACATATATTTCATGTAAAATTAGAGAGGATATTTTGGAGATACTTTTCAGGCGTAAACAGTAAATTTGACACTGAGAAATATTTTAAAACCTCTAAATGCGAAAAATGAGTCCAGAAATGAAAGCAGCATGATCGATTTAGCATAAAAACATATATTTCATGTAAAATTTGAATCGATATTTTTGGAAACAAATTTTAGAGGAATACCCAAAATTTGATTGACACTTATTCTAAGTACAAAAACTGAGTCCATAAATGAAACTAGCATTATTGATTTAGTATAAAAACATATATTTTATATAAAATTTGAGATATATTTTTAACTACAGTTTTTAGACATAAACCGCATAATTTGATTGACACCTTCAGATATTTTCAAACATTAAAAGCGAAAAATGAGTCCAGAAATCAAACTATCATGTTTGATTTGGTATTAAACATATGTTTCATGTAAAATTAAAGAGATATATGTGGAGATAGTTTTCAGGCATAAACTACAAATTTTATTAACACTATCAGATATTTTCAATCCAAATCTGAGAATGAAACTATCATGGTTGATTTGGTATAAAAATATATATTTCATGTAAAATTTTAATGAATGTTTTAGAGACAGTTTTTTGGAGTAAACCGCAAATTTGATTAACTCTTATATATAAGTATGTTCAAATCTTAAATGCAAAAACTGAGTCTAGAAAGGAAACCAGCATGGCCGATTTAGTATAAAACATATATTTTATGTAAAATTTGAAGGAATATTCTATTAGACATATTCCTCATCAATCAAAATTTTGATTGACATTTTCTAAATGGTAGCCATGATTATTGAAAAAATTAAATATATTAAGCGTTATGCATTCAAAACGGTATATAATTATAAATTTTCAAGGGAGTATCTAATATAGACAGACCCTAAAGGTTAACTACAGATAATGTCAAAATTTTGCTGAAAGATTTTAATTTATGTTTTTGATTTTCAGTTTTTAAAATGAGAACGTCATTCAACTACCATAAAAATGGTATTAAAAGATGCAGCTAGCGATTTTTGGAAATGTCACAAAATTTGAGGGGATTCAGCCAATTTTGTACAATTAATTTATAATCAATGTTTTCTTTATCATAACCTCTGCGTAGACAAAAAAACCTATTAAATTTATAATGAAATATAAATAAAACAAAACTGATTGTATTATTTACTCGAATATTTATTACAAGAATGATTTTTCTAGAATTTTTTTGAAATTTTAAGAGAAAACTGTATAATCTAAAAGTCTAATTGTTTATTATCACTGTCTCCCTATTTTGAAATTTCAATTCCTAAAAAGTATTTAATTGAACCTTATTTGGCAATTTCAATTCCTTAAAACACAATAGTATATTTAATCAAAAATGTTGTACAATATCATTTTTCAAAACAAATTTTGCCTCCCCTTAGTTCAATCTTAAAAAGGTTTCGGAAAGATTTCATAGCATTGAAATTTTTTGTTAAATTTTATCAAGTCTACACATATTTTTGCTCTTTAATTAGGTATATTTATTGCTAAAATTGGTTAAGAAATGGAAAAGTTATAAGCATCCTAAGAATGGACTGGAGACTAATATAAAATTGAATTTATCCTAGAAAGCTATGAAGCAAAGAAAACATTTATCTTTATTTGTAAAAAAAAATTTCCTAAAAGTACCAAGTTGAAATAATAATTCTGTTTAAAACAAAGTATCCTAAATTTTAGGATCTATGAAAAAATCCTTTTGGAAAAAACCTCATCTCTTCTAGGTATTCTGATTTTTTTGAAATAAATAATTTTTTTTAACTAAATACAAAATCTATATCATAAGAAATATAAGAACATATAAATGAAAAATACAATAATTTTATATAAATTATCTCTTAGTGGGAAGGTTTCTAGCTGTTTTTGAACAAAACATTATCTATAAAAATTACTTTAAATTTCAATTAAAAATTAATTATTTTGCAATAAATCTCAAATGTTGTCATATGTTTTGTTTTTGCATTCTAATTCTAAATTTGGTAACCTATATTACGTAAAAAATTTTAACTGAATGATAGATAAATATTAAATTTTTTGAAAATATAAAACAAAATATATTAATTTCTATTATTTGTTTATGTTACTTCCTTTTTTAAATATGCGAAATATAATGGCATCCAGACATTTGTTCATTGAGTATTTGCTCAATTATTAATTGTAAAAAACTGCATTTGCCTAGTTCTAAATTTTTTTCTTTATTTAAAAAATCGTCAGTTTGTTTGTAAGGATAGTTAGTTGAGTGGTCAGTGAAATACAGACTAAGCGGTGTTCGGTAACTTTATAATGATCAAATACAAGAGAATTTACAAACATAATAAGTATGCTAGTATAACTTTGTACGCAAAAATTATAATGAGTATATCATGGTAAGTTAGTTGCTAGGTATTTTACTTGGCTAAATTGTTAGTTAGTAAGGTTGATATGTAAGTTAGTTCTCTTGTTAATTAATAACGAATCGTTTAGTTCATTTGTTAGTTAACTAAAAGTTTTTCAATACAATGCATCTCTTCTAGAACCTAATAAATATATGTGATCATCAAATTAAAATATTATGACTTTTTTGGCAAGGACCTAATTCCTTTGCTTTTCAAATTTATTGTTTGCTAGAGCAGGTTGTTTTATTTTCAAAGATTTGCTTCTCACATTGTTTTTCCAATACTAATTATTCATTTTCTCTCAATATAAAGTCGCCACCTATTATTACATTCGATGAAAGTAATTAAAAATAACAAAGTTGGACAAAAGCTACCCTATGAAAGGTTTATGTATACAAAGAAAAACAAGAATAAGTTCAGAATTCTGTGGGAATGCACTCTGAGTGACCCAAGCTTTTACATTTGCCTTCCACATTACAGGCAATTTGCTTTTCATTATATTATTTCGCTTAAACACTCAGATAATTCCAGAATAAACTTGTTTCGTCTCCATTAAAGACCTGTGTGGGACAAAACCTCTTTTTATAAATTCACTGAATTCTTTTTTAAACTTTTCTGTTCGTTCTTTTTTTAATTGCTGCCTCTCCATGCATAAGTGCACTGTGAATTCCACTTCTTTACTAAAATCTTTTGCAACATCAGCAGCTTTAAGAATCTCCTTATTTTTCAAAAACGTTGATATAATCGGTTTCTGTAAGCCATCAGAAACACGAACTCCATTCTCATATGTTGCTAAGATTTCTTTCTTTAGTTCTAATGTCGCTCTCTTAACTCTTTTCTTTCCATTGTAACCATCACTTCTACTCTTTTTAGGATACATGATTAGGGCTGTATCTAAAATATAAACAAATTGTCAGACAATTTTTATAAGCATTAATCCACAAAGATTGAAAGTATATAAATAATGTTATGTATATTCCACAAATATAAACAAAATAAATACTATTTTTCTTTATTATTATTCTTTAATAAATATGCCTTCGTCATCTGTTAGGCATTTGGTCGAGAACTGAAACAATTTCTGCTAATTTTTTTGGTCAAAAATCGAAATGTACGAGTACTGACACTTTCGATAACTGAGGTACCACTGTATTTTTAAAAGTTGTTGTTCACTTTATTAGACGGAAGGGATATTTACATTTATTTAACAATTAATATTCTTCTTATGTGTAATTTATGCTTTTATTGAAGATTGAACTTTATATCCTATATAATGCAGGATAAAATTAAATTTAAATGACAGAGATAGCGGCCACTGCCAGCGTAGGTAGGTAGGTAGAGATGTCAAAGCACTTTCCAAAACTGAATTAATATGCTTGCAAGATGCTTGATAGGGAAATAGAGGCAGTCTCTATGTTTATGCAGGATTTAAAGGGAGTCTAAAATAAAAGAAATAGAGAGAAAAGGAGAGGAAGAAAGCTATTGAGTGGGCGGTGGGTGAAGATTTAGAATGGGTTCAATAATTCGTAAAAGCGTCGAGAGTCAAATTAATAGTGTCGGGTGTGTTAGTAGTTCATTCAGATTGTTTGGAAAATGACCGAGAGTTAAAACATAACTGTTTAGGTGTACAAGTCAGTGTGAATTCCAATATAGCTGTGGGAGTAGTGCGGAAAGCTTTTGAAATAGTTAAAAGACTAAGACGCTGAATTTTCAAAAGGAAAGTTAGGGTTGAGGGCTAAGTAAGCGATGTACCCCATGATAGAAGGCCGTATTGAAGAACTGGAAGGATGAGAGAGTCTACAGCGACACCTTTAATATACGACTCTCTGTTAACAGAGACCTAATTTTTTTCAAAAGTTTGTTTATTAGACTATGAATAGATTTTTTACCTTTATTATACGACCCTGTGTTATGCGACATGCGACCTTATTTAACGTTTTTTTGGCATTATTTACCTCTTATTTACGACTTTTTCAAAAAACCATTTTGTTATTTTATTATTGGTAAAATAAGCTGCAAAAATAGCTTCAAATATAAAGTTAAATAACTTTGTAAATAATTTGACAATTTAATTTAAATTTTGCATATAAACTAAATATAATATACAATATATATATTCAAAGTTACAATTAAATATGTTCCCTAGAATTTGTATGATAGCCTCTCAAACTTTTCCGAAATTTTTGGGAACCATTTTAAGGGTAAAATAAGCTGCAAATTCGACGGCCATTTTTTTGAATTTTTAAAAATGGCGAATTCTTTTATTTTCTCCTTCTAAAATATAATTACAACCATTTTCTTTCTTGTTTTCTATTTCAAATTTTTTTTATAGTTTGAACTTTGTTTTTTCTGTAAGAAACTTAACTTATTTATAATTGTTTTTATAAGTTCTTCGCTTATTATAATATTTTTTTTGAAGGTTGGCCTTAATATTTTTACTTAATTTATTTTATAAGTTCATCCTCTATTATATTTAACTTTTTCAAGGCGCATCTTTGCTTTATCTGTAAGAAATTTAACTTGTTTCCTTAATTCTTTATTATAAGTTCATATTAAACATTTTTAAAGGTTGATCTTTGCTCTCTCTGTAACAAAATTTACTTTTTACTTATATTTCCTTATAATTACGTTAAAAATTTTTTTAAGGCTGACTTCTTTACGAACTTAAATTTTTTATTTATTTATTTTCATAAGTTCATTAAACTTTTTTGGAAGGTCAATGTTTGCTTTTCTGTAAACATTTTATAAGTTCATCCCCTATTATATTAAACTTTTTTCAAGGCTGATCTTTGCTTTTTCTGTAAGATTAATATTTTTACTTAATTTATTTTTTAAGGTTGACATTTGCTTTCTGTGTAAGGAACTTAAATTTTTTACTTATTTTTTTTCATAAGTTCATTCAACTTTTTTTGAAGGTCAATCTTTAATTTTAACTTTTTTAAGGCGGATCTTTGCTTTATCTGTGAGAAATTAAAATTTTTTCTTTAATTCTTTTTTATAAGTTCATATTAAACATTTTTAAGGGTTGATCTTTGCTCTCTCTGTAACAAAATTTACTTTTTACTTATATTTCCTTATAATTACGTTAAAAATTTTTTAAGGCTGACTTTTGCTTTACGAACTTAAATTTTTTATTTATTTATTTTCATAAGTTCATTCGACTTTTTTGGAAGGTCAATGTTTGCTTTTCTGTAAACTTTTTTATAAGTTCATCCCCTATTATATTAAACTTTTTTCAAGGCTGATCTTTGCTTTTTCTGAAAGATTAATATTTTTACTTAATTTATTTTTTAAGGTTGACATTTGCTTTCTGTGTAAGGAACTTAAATTTTTTACTTTTTTTTTTCATAAGTTCATTCAACTTTTTTTGAAGGTCAATCTTTAATTTTCTGTAAACTTTTTTATCATCCCGTATTATATTAAACTTTTTCAAGGCGGATCTTTGCTTTATCTATAAGAAATTAAAATTTTTTCTTTAATTCTTTTTATAAGTTCAATTTTTAAAGGTTGATCTTTGCTCTCTCTGTAACAAACTTTACTTTTTGCTTATATTTCCCTATAATTACGTTAAAAAAATTTTAAGATTGACTTTTGCTTTCTGTGTAAGGAACTTAAATTTTTTATTTATTTTTTTCATAAGTTCATTCAACTTTTTTTGAAGGTCAATCTTTGCTTTTCTGTAAACTTTTTTCAAGGCTGATCTCTGCTTTATCTGTAAGAAATTTAACTTTTTTCCTTAATTCTTTATTATAAGTTCATATTAAATATTTTTTTAAGATTTTATAATAAATCAAGCTCAAGTAATTTCAAAATGAACTCTTAAAACAACTTTTTTACCATATTCGTATTTGTTACCTTACTTAACTTTTAACAAAATTAATGATCAATAATTATTCTGAAAGTATTTTATCTAAAAACAGTTTTATATAATGTCTCTTTCTTATTTCAGTGTATTCAAAATTTTATGAAAAATGATAAGAAATATAGAAAATTATCTGATTTCACTTTTTAAATTTTTTTCTAATTCAATATTCCTGTATTCATTTATTCCGGTTAGATAATAAAAGTTTTTAATATTGCAAGTAACAAGAAATCTATGAATGTAGAAAGCTAAAAAGTATTTAGGTATGGAACTTATGATTAATTTTTTCATCAATTTCATGAATCGCTTTAATTTTTTTTCAGATTTTTATTTATCAGGATGAATTGTGTTTAGTCAAATAAGAACTCTCTAAAAGTCTTCGTAGTTCTGAAAACTCTTCAATTTTTATTTTTTGTTTTCTCTTACACAATTATTTAGTGTACTATTATTCGTTTTTATTTTAAAATTTTCATTATTTTCAATAAATCTATTAGGAAAGCCATTTTTATTTAAGATGAAGCATGTTTTTAATTAGAAAACTTTATTAGAAAGTTTGTATTTTATCTTAAAAATTGTTAAACTTAACCAGTTGTTCAAAAAATAGTACAGTGTCTCCCGCCCTAATGAAAGATTCTGCACTTATGAAGAAATTTTAAAGTGTCGACCAAAGTATCCAATCATATACAACATGATTAACAAAATTTATTTGAAAACCCTTGAATTAAGTTTAGGCAATAATGATCAGCTCGCATTTTTAATTGTAAGGTTTTTTAATAATACCCGCAACAGATATTAACTAAATTTTACAGAATAATTATTTTTGTATTCTAAAAACATTTTATACATCAATGAAGTAAACTGTCTTAACGATAGGCATCGTTTGAAAAGGAAAATTCTTTTGAAAGTGTATTAAAAATTGTTCAAAACTCATTTTTACATAAATTTGGTAATGGCTTTATACGGAAAGTGGACTTATTATTTTTGAAAAATTGGAAATCCAGTTTCAAAAATTCTTCTGAAAATCAAATTTTGTGTTAAAGTTTTAAAATTTGGTACCTTAACAGAAATCATTTTCATGAAAAAGTCAACATAAAATCTTGATTCTTTTTATTAAGTTGAGAAATGATAACTTCGAAAGGTAAAAGGTTAAAAAAATTAATTTTCCTGCACAAATTTAAATGAAAATCTTTAAAAGAATATTTTTTCCAACAAATGATGGGGAAAATAAAAAAAATATTCTTCGAAGTATATATCCAAAGGTGGCAATATATTTGTCAAGAAAATCTTTAAAAAAAAATAATTTTTCACGTTGGCAGATATTTAGGAAATTTTAAAGTCATTGATTTTTAATAACTTTGGGAAAATTTTCTTAGTACTAATTTATCTGGCTGGTTTTTGAAATTTTATCAAAATTTATTCGAATTTCGTAAAAAGAGGATTTCTCTTAGGAAAAAAATTTATTATAATGTATCTATATTATAATATTTATAAAAATTGACAATTTAATAAAATGAAAGTTTTTATATTTAGATATCATTTTAAATTTATCCTAGCATAATAGTTTATAGATAAACATCTAGTAGTAAGCTCTCGATAACTCGAGTCGCTTTACCTGTCTCAGTCATATCTACACATGCTAAATTTTCGTTTAACTCAAAATCAGATAGGTGGAATTTTCAGTTAAATCGAAGTAATTCATGCTTTTTCTGATATCAATTTATAACTTAAATTATTCGGGATAAAAATTTCAATGCTATCTGTGAATTGCCGTTCATCATGTTGCAATATATTTCAGAGGCTTTGAATACAAAGTTTTTATGAAAAATCAATAAAAGTGTGAGTTACACATGCTTTCATTCATTTCGTTGTAAGGCATTTTCAGCGCTGAGATATTTGCAGCCCTATGATTTGCTTTGAATTATTGTACCATATTTTATTATTATCTTTAAGCGTGTAGGCACAAAATTTTATGACCTTTTCAACGTAAATTATCGTAATTTTGTATATATACTCTCGTTATTTTTTTATAAAATAAAATGAATTCAATTTTTTTTTGAGGTTTTGCTCCCTTAAATTTGTACCTGGAAGTATCACAGAACTGCTATTCATTCAAGAAAATATATGATACTGATCATTCGTTTAACTCGAACTTCGGATAACTTAAAGGATTTTTTGGATCCCAAAGACTCGACTTTTTGGTAGATATTAAAATATTATAAACATTAAAGGTAAGGGTAAACTCCCTTAAAAATTCATTGATGTTGGTGTAGTTATGTAAAATTAAGTGTTTTAGAAAATATGAAATTATTCAGATAGCTTCTCCGGTGAAAGTAAATTTATCAGTTAGGTTACATGTGAAAATTAATTTACTGACAGATTATACATCATAAAATGGTGTATTAAGTAAATAAATACTATATTTATTGAAAAATTATGCATTTAAAATTTATTATTGTTTTTAATTTCGAAAATTCTTGATTTAATAAATTTTTTGACAGGATAGTAATTTTCAAAAATATCACAATCAGATCTGCAATAAATTGTTTATTAAAATCACGGTATATTTGAAGTTAGAAAGATCCAAATGAAAAGAAGTGCTCAGCATATTTAAGAAAGTGATGACAAAAGAAGTATATTAAGTGAATTAAATTATATCAAAATAAATATATACTTAATTCTGCATACAAGGTGTTAGTTAAAACTAGAAATTGTATGTACTCTTGTATTTGATCATCATAACTAAGCGTACACCCTCTTTCTTCTATTGAAGTCTCAGTTCCACTTTTGTGTTCAAACTTTGAGGTTTGAATTTGCATCTAGTGGCTGTACGTGAGCATTTATCGTTAACGCTTATCTTTGAACGAGCTTTATCTATTCTCAAATCAATAATAATAATATAATAAATATATTTTTTATTTGATATTTTGAATAAAGATCATCTTTAAAAACAAAAGAGAATAAAAAGATTAAAGAAATTAAAAATTTAACAAAATATTTTTGAAAATTAATTTTTTAAAATGAAAATATATTTTTTTACATAAATTAATTCGCATAGACATTATTGCCACCATCGAGGTAACAGAAATGGAAGACAAATCCATAAATTTTGACTTATTATCACTAAAATATAATGTTTTTTTAATATATATAACTTGATTTGATTTTTTTCTGAATTAGAGACTCGAGTTTTATATGTTAGTAAATTTTCACTCTGTTATCTCTTTTCGTTTATTCGAAATCAGGCTTTACTTTTGCAGCTTTTTTTGCAGCTTATTTTACACCTACCCATTAAAAATATTTTTAACTTTAAATAAAAACTTAAAGACTATTATTTAATTTTTTTATATTTATTAATTATTTTATCTTTATTTTTTAAATTACTTCAACTGTATAATTATTTTTTTATATTTTGTTTTAAAAAAATTTTTTATGTAAGGTTTTCTAGGTAAAGGTAAAGGTACCGTGGGGTGTTAATTTGACTAGTCACAGCTTTTTTTATTACAAAATTTATAGGGCTATAAATTTAGTGTATAATATTCAGTGTAATAGTTATTCTATATTTTTAATCAAGTAAAATCTCAAGATTTGAACCTTATTAAATAAATATCATTTTTTTAAGAATTTTATTAGTAAAAAATTTGAGAGATTTTTTAAATTTAAAAACCGACTTTTTCCTATTTGTTTGAGAATAGAGAAAATTCACATCTATAATTTAAAATGAAAAGTAATGAGTAAACGAGGAATTTTATTTTAATTAATACGTTCTATTTGAAATTACTCTTAAGTTTTTATCTCACATTAAAATAAACATCTTGTTTATTTTTTAGAGGCAAAAAAAGTAAAACGCTGTTACCTTAACATCAAGCAAAAAATCGAAGTTATCGAGAAAAATGAAAGTGGTGTTCCATGTTATAAGCTAGCTGAAGATTATCATCTTGGAAAGACACAGATTCAAAATATTATCAAAAATAAAGAAAAAATTAAACAAATGTGGAATACAGGTATCAATTCAAAATGTAAAACATTAACAGTTAGATTATCTCACGAAAAAGTTAATACTTCAATTTACGAGTGGTTTTGTGTAATGAGAGCAAAAAATATTCCTATTTCTGGTGTGATGATTCGAGAGAAGGCTATACAGATTGCAGGAGAAGTTGGTGATGTCAATTTTAAAGCTTCTAATGGTTGGTTTCTAATAAAGTCCAAGACTCTTTTCAACTTAGCAAAAAGTGCACTTGATTGTGTTGAAAATCATCAAATGTCTAATTTGAAACAGACGAATCTTGAAACATTTCTAAAAAAACATTAATTTTTATAAATAAAGTCATATGTTTTTACCTCTTTGTATTATTTTTCTTTAATTAAAATATAGCCTATCTACTTTTGAACCTCTCTCTAACGACCCTCTGTCTACAGCGACTTTCTTTTTAGCAGCAAAGTCAAGTCGCTGTAGAAGGTTTTATTGTATATGAAGAGGGAATGGGGTAAGTGTTGGGAATGTTTTCGTGTGAAGTGAATTAAAGAAGTTTTAGATGTGTTGAAGGAAATCTTCAGAGAGCTGGTGAACTTAAGAGTGTTGAAAAGTGTGGTCATTTAGAGAAGATTTTCCGATTGGGTGTTGGATGAGAAGGAGAAAAGTAGATCATCGGAGTAGCCCTGAGAAAAATGTGATTTGGAGTCTAGAAGATCTAAGAAAGGGTTAATAAGGATAAGCCAAAGAATGTCGGAAAGGCAGCCGCCCTGAGGGGTAGAAAGAGAGAGTGTATGGATTGCGCAGAGATCTTTGTCGCGAAAGATTAGGCAGCGATTAAGTAAATAGTTGCTGATAAAGATGTAGGGTGGATAGCGTTTAAGATGCATGTTGAATATGATCGCAGGGTGCCAGGCGCTGTTGAAGGCGTTGTCGATATCGAGGAATAAGACAGATGTTGTTTTCTGAGAAAAAATGGAGTGCTCTAGATATTTCGTAAGTTTGGATAAAGCTGATTCTGTGTTTTTGCGGGGGAGATAGGTAAATTGTGAAGGTGTAGGCTTACGAATAATTTTTTCGAGTAGCTTGCCCAAGACAGGAAGAATGGTTATGGGACGCCAATTTTTAAGAGTAGAGGGGTCTTTGTGGGGTTTTGGTAAAAAGAGGAGTTTTCCATATTGAGGGAAAAAAGGAGTGCTTAATGCATGCATTGAAGATGTTGAGTAGGTGGATGTTTAGAAGGTTTGAAGGTTAATAGTATTTTTCTTTGGTTTAACTATTTTATTGATGGTGCTCCAGGGATTAAGTGAGGTGTTGGAAGTGAAATGTATCTAAGAATCGCTCTTCGCTTTTTTAATGGAGCATAAGTAGGAAGTAGCGTAAGTAATAGGGAAAATAAATATTAGAATAAAATATTAATTAAAAAATGAAAGCTTATTTTATATTTCCTAACTAAGATGAATACGAGAGTAGGTAATTTCATAACGTTATCACATATGGTAAACAAAAAAAAGGGTTCCTCTTTTTTATGCCTTATCACCTTTATGCAGGTTGCTATTCACATTTGTGAGAATCGAAGTGTGAATAGTGTTTCTGAAAAAAAAAATTTCCCAGAAAAATGGGAATAATGAAAAATGTTGTGATCTAACTAATTATTTGAATAAAAAGATTTTCGGACATTGTATTAGATCATTATTGTAATATAACTTGTTTTAGTAAATCTACTAAAAATATTTTTTATTTTAATTTTTTTTTCAAATTCAAACAGTTTAAGCTCTTTTCGATTCATCGGAAGTCTAACGTTTTCATTTTTCTTACTCCATGAGTTTATTTTTTTACCATTTTCTTTTCGTGAAATAAAAAGGTTTGTATTTTCAATCATTTACATAAAATATTTTTGCTAACATGTCTAAATAAATTGATTCACCTTCAAAATATTTTTGAAAACTATCTACTCTTAAATTTTATTGGCATTAACTTCTTCCTATATATTTAGTAAGGCCTTTTCCTTTAATTTTTCTGAAATAAAATTACATCAAAAGCAGGATCACAATATTTTCCAATATAACTCATTATTTTATTTACGTAAAAATTGTTTTTTTTTAAAAATAAAATTGAACGAAAACCTATTTTTTCTCAAAGGTATATCCTTATATTTTATATATATGTATATACTTTTCAACTATTATTTTTGATTTATTCGAAAAATACGATTTTAAAAGTTTAGAAAAGATTTCGATTTATTTTGGTAAAAAAACATACTAAAAAACTATTATGATGAAATATATTATATAATGTAATATTGCTCAAATGTCTAATTTTAATTTTTCTTTCCTGATTTTAAGGCGAAAAGAGAATTTTTTTAGGATAATAAAGGATTCAAGGGTTGTAAAATGTATGTAAGGATCATACATATATTACCTCCCTTACCGGGGAGGTGGTAAACTAATTCTTGATGTCTGCATTAAAAATCATGGCATTAAGGGGTTCAAAATATTTAAGTATTACCATGTAGTGAAATATCACCATTTTAATGCAATTTTTTATCGATTTTTTTTATTGATCTGTTTTTCCAATATGTTTGGAATAGATGTATTAATTAACGCATATCATAATTTATGGAAATTGTAATTATATCTTTCCTAAATTTTTTTAATACCTTTTGGCTGTGATGAACTGATTATATGATACATGATAATCTATCTAAGAAGCTCTGAGCCGTTTTTTGTTTTTATCAAATATAATTATAAATTGTGAAAGACCAGTTTTTTGTTTTAGGCTGATGGACATTCTCGTAGGTTCTGCTTATTTTTAGTTTGTTGTTAATGGAATCAGAGATAGGAAATCTGTCAAAAATCTACTAACCTTTCAAATTCTATTTAGATTTCGTGTGGGCTATCAATCACACTACGAGGTTCTTTTTATATCGAATATATTTAGCCTTTAATGGAGATCTAAAAGTGAAATGGATTGACATTGCAGAATAAGTAATCGCTTCTCAGTGCTGAGGAAACTTCCCGTAGGCTTAAAGTAAGCGCGAAAAAATATACTAAAAATGCTCGTTTTAAAGTTTGGAACCTTGTATGCAACTTAGCAAAACAAATTACCTAACGAATGCTTTTATATAAGCAAATTTATCGGTTTTAAAATAATCGCCAAAGAAAAGAAGGTGCTTTGACAATACAATTGATAAAGAATCTAAGCATTAATAATTGTATCATCATTTGGCTTTTAACCTTCGCTTACCACACATAGGCTTTTTACTCCATTCAGCATTTTCAATGTGTTTTTTCTTGTAATAAAATATATATAACGTACCAAATGATTAATATTTAATTTTGTCAGGCATAAGTAGATGTCAATTTCAAAATATTCCTAATCTCACAGACTCCATTTTTTTGAGGTTTTTCTGCCTACCAAAAAAATCTTTTTTTTTTTGAAATTTTTAAATTTCGATTTTAAAAGAGCATGAGTGAAATTCCATGCATAATAAGTAAAAGTGCCTACTTTATAATTGTCTAAGAACATTCTAACCATCACAAAACGCAGTTTTAAAATAAATTTTAACGCCATCTAGGTTTGATAATTTTTAGTTTTCGTCTGATTCCATATTTCATACCTTTTTCATATAATTTGTATCTACAAGTAACTATATAAAAATGAATTTTTACGAACTGAGAACCAAATTTATAAAAACAGAGAATTTCTGAAAGGAAAAAAATGAGCGTGAAAAGTGATCAGATTTTCAAAAAAAAAGAACAGTGCAAGATAAAAAATCAAATCAATATTGGTATATTTTCCTAAAATAAAACTCAATTCAATGAAAATGGATTTTGAAATATCAAAAATATCATTTTCACTAAAAAAACACAAAACAAAAATTTAATTTTAAAAAGTTTATTACAAAAAAGAACATAAGTCTAACATAAAGTTAAAAAAACTGAAAATAAGAATAACGATACTATTCTTGTTTTTGATAAAATCTGGCTGAACAGTAAAAAAAGCAAATATAATACTTGAATGACAATTAGAGCACAATGATTCACTCAGAGTAACATTTTCCAGTACCCCTCATTCTAAAAAGAAATTCAATAATTGAACAGTATCATCTTGAAGAACTGCTTTTGAATGTTGGGAATCCTAGAGGGAACCCATAATAAAAAAGAAACTTGTGATTGGCCTTGACATTTGATTAATATTAGCACAAACGTTCATTTAAATAAAACAAAGCTTCCATGAAGAAGTTTTTTAAAAAACTTTTTTTACCTCATTTCTATATAGGAAATGCATTGCTAGGACAGCTGTGCTTAAAAGTGACTGATGAGTTTTAACCACCACTATATCTTGAAAATTCAACGGTTTCCGTCCATCTTCTACTGTATTTGTAATTAGTGAAGTCTCTAGGCACTCTATTGAAATAATCAACTCCACTTTTGTATTTATTACATAAAATCAAGCTTTCAGGTTTTTTATGTGATGTGACAAAATCACCTTTATTATGCTACAATGACGGAGCAAGCTTCGCTTACTACTGTTTGGCTGTTTACTCCAATGTGTTTTTTCAAGTCCCATTTCTCAAAATGAAAAAAATATACAATCAACAAAAATTCCTGCACTTACCTCTCGTTCATTATTTCAGATAAAAACAAAATTTATAAAAAAAAATTTCATCATAATTTTAGCAACTACTTTTGTATCAAAAGGAGGAGGAGGTGATAAAAATAGAAATAATTAATTTTTCACCATATAAAATCTAGCGCTTAAAAAATCTTTAAAAAATTAAAGCTAAATGAAATTTATTAAAATAAAAAAAACACCATGCGTTATATTCAAGAAGTGTTGCAGTGAGGATAAGTTAAAAAAGAATGCTTTTGCAAATAAATCTTTTGCAACGAGCACACTTGCGCGTACCTCTCGTTCTTGGCTTGCAATCGGGTACAAAACAATATCCTCTGCTTGGAGAAAGAGCTTCTGAGATTGCAGGAGGTGCCGGAAATCCGAAGTAAGACAAAGCGCTCTTTATCGGCAAAGAAATTTGAACAATAAGTGAACGATTTAGCATTGATTGTCTGCATAGGCTTAGGGACAAGCTTTTCAAAAAAACTTTTCTTCCTCCCTTTTTTGTAGAGATAGCTTTTTCGGAGCAATTGTGCTGGAAAATAACCCATGAATTGTAATCTGCAATGTCTATATAATTGGTAAATATCGCCATAGTCCAGCGCCTACTCGGTTTGTAACAGGTATATTCCCTTGCCATTCGGTTGAAACTATAAAACACCACCTTTATTTTCATTATAACATAATATTGTTTCTGGTTTGCTTTTGTTATTCGTTATGGTTACACTTCTTGTGTGTTGTGAAGACAAAACGTATACAGGCTTGAAATTTTTTTAGCATGTTTCAATGGTATGTATATTGGAAGCGATGCAAACCTACTATACACTATCTTGCTCTCAGTCTCTTGTAAGTTGAGAGTTTTCAAATACTTAGGTTTGAGTAAAGCCGGTACAAATCTACGATTTGGATTGACAGTACCGCAAATAGTCAAGTGTAGTCCAAGAGACCACTCTGCTAATTCGTGTGATGTGAAGAAGCGATCTAAATATATTCCACAGCCTTCAGGCAACTGACACTGTGAAATCAATCGCTTACAAACTGTAAGACTGGAGAAATAGTTTTTATCCGTTAGACCAGTAACGTAAAGCTCAGGCTTCATTACATAGAAAGTTTTAGAATCGTTCAAATGGAACATTTTCATTCCATAGTGGCCTGGTTTTATTCTATCATAAACCTTTACAGGCGAACCACCTCTAAATTTGATTAATTGCTCGTCAATTGTGACGGAGTCAAGTGGTGTCCAAAATCTATGGCACTTATGAAAAAAACTATCATGTAGGTGTCTTATTGGTGATATTTTGTCGTTTCTATCCCTTAGAGTTCTGTCGTCAAACCTAATGAAAATGTGAATAAATATAAACATACGCCGGCCAATTGCTGCTCTAAGGAAGGGATTTCCAGTTTTTGAAAATAACTGACGCGTGATAATTTTTTGGTCTTTATTTTGGCCTATATGAAGGATACAACCAAAGTAAGCAAAAAGATCGGAAATTTCAAATCTTTCGTAGCAGCTCTTTAGTTCTTCCCACTTGCAATTGGCATTACTAATAAAAATAAGTAAAAATTTTACGTGAAAATTTTTCAAAAGGAATTACCTGTAGTTTTCTGCAGCTTTTTTTCTAGTCATATCAACTATATAACTCATAAGATTAACATCAAAAAAAAGCTTGAAGATGTCAAATTCATTTCTCATTCCCACTGCTTCATTTGAAGGTCCAAATGGCCTAGATTAAAGATTACGTCTGTTACGGCTCAAATTAGGGCAATAACAGGGTTTAGAGGGGTCCACGTAAATTCAGTTCTATCTGGAGCCAAAAGACTATCATCATCTATGATTTCATCCCGATTTTCTAAATCATCATCAGAGTTATCAAAACTTTCAACTTCAAACTCTTCTGAACTTTGAAAAATATCAGAAGCTATATCTTCAGAGCATCCAGAAAGCTCCTCTTCGTTGGATTCAGTAAAGGAAGATGAAGAACTCATATTTTGTATAGTTGAAGTTAGCAAAGATGATGTAGTGAAACAGAACAATAACTGTTTGCGTATGAAAATCAATAACCGTGCAATGAGAAACTGTAGATAGATTTATCTGATTGTTTATTCTTTCCAAGGATTTCCCACATCTTGATTATTACGATGATGCAAGATTTGCGTCACAACGAGTTGATCGATATCTTTAGTGGTCGTTATTCGAGGTGTTGGTGCTGGGAGAAAGATATAAATTATGCACTGTGCATAGCTGTTCTCTTCTGTTCATAGAGCATATAACATGTCATTGCTGAGTTCATAGTGACTTACATTTCGTGTTTTTCCATAAATAAATTTTTTTATAATATATTTAATCAATTTTATTCTTTTGTTCATAAAATAGTTGGATTTTAAACTTTGTAGCATTAGAAATAAAAATTTAAAATAGATGGCGCTCAATTTTTTTTAGGGTTTTTTAAACACAAAAAAATGTGTTTTTTCGAATTTTACCTTTTTTTTCTTAAATGTGATAATTCATCAAGTGTAGTCTATAAGGACAACTATAGGCTGATATAAAGTAAAATTGTGGCACTAAAATTCTAGACCATGCTTAAAAACAATTTATTTTGAATAAGGGCTTTTTACTCCATTATGGTGGTAATGGTGTTGCATCAAAACCGTGTGGTAAACGAAGGTAGTGTTGTGGAGTCGTAGTCGCATATTTCAAGGAGCAAAAGAGGAATATCATGGCTATTTCGTCGATCTGTTGGGAATCGTAGTTGGACTCCTGCAAAGTCCTGGCTGGATTTATTACTTTCCGATTCTGAAATCCTCTTTGAATGTATAAACTATTTTGGATAGTTGAGAACAGTAGACTATCCAAAATTCGGGTATTTTAGTTAGGGCACCGGTAATCCTAATTAACAGGTTGATCATGGTTTGAAAATTATTTCTTACTCTTCGGATACCAGTAAATTCCATTTTTAATATGTTTTTCATTTACCTTTTTTTTAGTTTCTATATTTAATTAATAATTTACTCACAAATTCTGAGTTATAAGTTATTTTGATTTTAGAATGATACCTTTCTTATATATTATTATGTTGATGAATAGATTGCAAACAAAGATTCAAATCGTTGGAAATAAAATTTACTAAATCGAATGATAACACCGTGTAACACTCATTTTGTCCACTCTTCAAAAAACATTTTTTCTCATTTATAATTAGTTAAAAAAGGCAAAAATCTGTCTGCTATTAAATTTCCGTTTGACTCCAATAGAATTTATATATATAGTTGTAATGTTTACACCTAAATAAACAAAAACTTTAATATTTATTTATGTAAAAAAAATCAAAAATAAATATATATATTCTCCATTGGGTATATTATATTTTATACATACGAATATATTTATATTTTTTTCTTCAAGTAATAAAAACTAAACTTAAATAGAATAATGATTTTATTTAAAAAAAATTTCCTCGATTATCTTTATATTCATTCTAACTTCCTTTTACGTAAGAAATTCCATATATATATATATAAGCTCCAATCATATTTTCATTATGCTGTCCTTTATATCCTTCAAAAAATGGAATATCTTAGTGAAATCGCTCTCCTTGCTCCTGAGAATAAAGTGGCAATTGTTTTTAAACACATTTAGATGAGCATCCAATGTATGCCATTTTAATGACATTCTACAGCCCATTTTGATAAGCTTTTACCTTTTCTTTTGACAGTTTAAAACACATTTTATATAATGTCAAAAGCTTCGCTTTCTGCGTTTAGTTTTTTAACATACTGTTTGATTAGACCCAATTTCATGTGCAGAGGTGGTATTAGTATTTTTGACAATTTAATCAAGTGTTCGTATTGTAGATATACGTTCAACTTGGCATCTGTCAATTATCAGTTTTTCTTTTCACATGAAGGGCTGTGTTTCTGCTGTCCCAAAGACATAAGAAACAAGGATACTTTGTAAATCCATTTTAAAAATCATCAATGAGTTCCCTTTAAAAAGTCGCTGTAATTTAAAGCAATTAGCAGTTTTTAATACTTTCACAGCTTTCTTTGAGGTGAGTAGAGTGTGCTAAAGGAATATATCGCAATGTCTTTGTATTGTATAATAAAACAGCTTTCTAACCTTTTCAACTGACAATGAAAAAGCTCCAATTTGTTGTGATTAATCGTGGGGTAGTTATTTTAACTTTGTCATTTAATAAATTCTATTGTTTCAATCTTAAACTAGTAATTCTGTGTTTGATTTTGTTAAATAAACACATTTCACTAATAAGATCATTAATATCCCTCTGTTTCGGGTAATATAGACATCTTGTACGATTTTGACTAGAAAAACGCTCTTCACTTTCATTTTGAGGGTTTCTTCAGATGCTCGCTTTTGATGAAAAGGAGGTTGTTGCACAGGAAATATAGTTAAATAAAGCGGAACATGAGCTTTTTGACCTTTCCGTTTTTTGTTTGATCCAGCATACATAAGAAGCAATTGCAAACGGCATTGATCTTTTCCCCCCTAAACCCTTCAAACGTACGACGATAATTTTTACAATCAACATGTGGTGCCCAGTTTTTTCTTTATCTTAACGGCATTACAAAGTAAGAATGGTAAGCATATTTTACTTTTTGGCATTTTTTTTAAACAAAAACTGTAAAGCAATCAACAGAATATTTACAACGACGAGTATTCATAATTTAATTGTTAAATATTTGAAAATATATTGGATTTATAGATAAAATAATTTAGAAAATAATTGAAAATCTATAGCAAACATTTTTAAAAAAACTAATCTACATAAATCAAAGCGGATGTTTAGAACCACAGAAATGCACTTTTGACTTGACCTAAAAATAAAAACAAAAAATTTTTTGTTTCACTTTGTAATTAACTTTAAAATAGCACGAATGTCAGCTTGAAATTCTACAGTTTACAGATATATAATACATTCATGGGGGTATGAAATGAAATTGCTTCTGATAAATATGAGATCTCCAAAATTCGGTTGGTTAGTTCGGACTGAACATACTAATTAGTGGGTCCGACACAGGTTGAAAATTTAATTTTTTTGGGTTCGGTTCAGATAGACCAAAAAAAATTTGCGTCGGTTTAATATGAGAGAAAACGTATGTTCCAGATCCTTAATTGACACTTATTACGAATAATGAATGCTGAAATTAAATGTTTATTTATTTTAGATTGGTGAAGTTTGGATGAAATATTTTCTGTTTAGAAATTGAATGTGTGATCAATGAAAAATGCTCCCAAGTTTCTTTAAAGAAGTACATATTTACTGAAAATAATGTTAAAGCTGATGCCACTGTCTAAGTTTATATGTTCCGATTAGAAATTAGACTGCGCCTTCCTATCAGAATCTTGACAATATCCCTCAATAAATGATTGCATTTTTTTGATTTCATTAAATTTTTTTTAACTCGTCTTCATTTCAACCCCTAATATTAACACTATCAGTTTTAGCCATCCTTTCAACTAAAACTATAAAATTGGCTTAATTATATCCCTTCAAACTTCTTAACTAGATAAAATAGCTAACTGCATATTTTGATACCAGTTTCACGTGAGTTGAATGACCATGTTTGCAAAAACAGTCAAAATTCAGTTCTACATTTTTTGTCAACAAAATTTTATTTGTGTAGTTTTTAACTTACATATATTCTTGGAAATTTATAATTATATTCAGTCCCCCCTCTTCTTCCTTATCGAATGTACATATATTGGAACATATGCATGTTTTTCCAAAAAGAAAGGTAATCAAAATTTTGATTGATGAGCTTACGAAGACTTCAAATTTGATATAAAATTAATTTTTATACCAAATCGGCCATACTGATTTTATTTTCGGACTCAGTTTTGGCAATTAGCGTGTTTAAATGTCTGAAAGAGTAAAACAATTATGCAGTTCGCGTTTAAAAATTGTCTCAAAACATCCATTCATATTAGTTGGCTGGCAAGCCAATGAGGAGACAAAAAATACGCAGAAATTACTTATATATTTTAATGTTGAAAATTTTACATGTGAAAAAAATGTCTTATCAGTCATCAAACACTTCGTTATAGTAATACTAGAGCATAAAGATCATTGAAAATTGCTTTTCTATTCAAAAGCACAATGACTTTCATCCTGTTGTCTCCCCAGTATTATTATATCAGATCAAACAGGCACAATCTTTATAAATAGATATCAAATGAAATACATTGCAAAATTATGATCTTTACATCGTTGCCTTACCTGTTTTTATATCAAATCATAAATGGAGGAAATTTTATATAAAATGTGTATAATATGTAATTGACCATAGTGGATAAAATTTTTTGTGAGTTTAGAAAATATTGGGTAAAAAATATAAGGAGTTGTCTCCCGTGCCAATCTTTTGAGATTATAGATTTCAAAACGTGTGATAGATGAGTTTTTAAAACTCAATATATGAAATAAGTTCAAAATTTGTAAAGGACTTTAATAATTTGCGTTAAACAACGAACCCTAATTGCACTGATATTTATAGAAGTCGTTTACTAGGATTAAATTGTAAAACAATCTTTCCTTAGAACTATGTTTATAGTAAAGTTTACCCCATTATCCTTAAAATTAAATATTAAAATAATTAACAATGCGAAATTTGTTATTAAGAATTTAAAAATTTCGCCATTCTAATATTAAAGAACTTTTATCGGGTTTAAGTACTTATTTCAAAATCTAAAATAAACTACAAAAACTCAAATTGAAGCGAAAGCATTTGTGCTGTAACTAAATGTGTATATAAAAAATTAATTATCATGTTTTTTTTATAAAATCAAGAATAAAAATTTTTCAAATCAAAAAAACAAAAAGAATGTTTCATGTAGTTAATGAAATTTTTCTTGCAAAAAAATGGAAAAATTCGCTACTTTTCATTTGTGAGTTGAGAATAAAACTATGAATTTTTCAAGAAAACAATTCATATAATAAAACAAATAAAAGAGATGGTAGATACAAAAAACCCCAATGCAATAAAATCAGTTAGATGTGAAGCAATGAAATTTGGATGTAATAACTTTTAACAATGCCTATATTGTATATACACAACACCTCCGCTAAGATGCGCTCGGATATATGCGGCGGCATCTTGAACCCCAAAAAAATACGACAAACACCGAATCTCGCGGTTTCTCGCATATTCATGTCTTTTTCGTTCTCAGATGAGATCCAAGATGGCGGACATGACTGATGCTAAAATGCGCTCTCACTTAATATGTGTTAGGTGTTTCTGATTCCAACGTACGCATATTAACGAAGGAATGGTGTATTTCTTTTTTAATTTGTCGATATATTTCGTTAAAAGAGAATTGAAGAACTGTCAGATTTTTGTAAAGCTTGAACTTCACGGTATCGATGTGGAGAATTGCTGCAAAAAACTGATTGAAATTAGACTTTGATGACAAAATTGTCAAGAACATAAGATTAAGAGTATCCAGTTAATATGATATGATATGATATTTATTTACAAATGAAAGTTTACGCATGAGAAAAGTATGACAAAAACAACTGAACCAAATTATCGAAACAGTATGAAAATAAAAGGATAAGTAATTAATCCCATAATACGTTGCATTATTATAATTATTTACCTCAAAAAATTATTCACCATCTTTTTTATAAATAAAATATGCAAGTAAAACTCCAACATTCAGTTATTTGTTTTCTCTATCAATCAAATATTCTTTCATCAATTCCTGTAAAGTGCCTGATAGACTACTTCATTTTATGCTCTATCTAAAATCAATTATTCTTTAAAAAGTCTTGAAATCTATTATTTTTCAGAAATGATTTACGAAATGTTTTGCATTTTCTCCCAATGTGTTTGATGATCTTCATGAAATTACTATTGAAAATATTAAAAAAATTTGAAAAAAAAGGGGTTTTAACACGTGTTCAACACTAGTTATGACTAGGACGAACAAAAGACAAGTACCAATTTTGAATCGCATGTATATTCTATAAGAATCCAACAATTAGAGATTATGTTTCTTTGTAAGGAAAAATTTTACTGAAAAATGTGTCACATTAATATGCCTACCTTCTAAAATTTTTTTTTCAAATATCAGCAGTTACTGAATTTTTTCAGTAAACTTCTAGACAAGAATTAAAATTTTTCTAAACTAGAAAATTGTAATAAAAAGAGAAAACATGTCTTTAACAAACCCAAATAATAATAGGAATTTTTAGGTTAAAAAGAGATTGCCATGCATGTCTGAGTTTGAAAGAGGTGAAAGGGAGAAACTTGCAGGGCATAGATAGCAACAGTAATAGTATAAAAAATGTTTTATTATAAATAAATAATTTAAAAATATATATTTATGTATAAAAGGAAAAACTAAGCTATTTTCAATTTTTCAAGACATTTCAAACCTTTTTCTTCGTATTCATTTCTAGTAATCCAAAAATGTTCATCATCTCTCATGATGTGTCCCAATGCAGCACCACCAATGAACACCATGTGTTTTCTTCTAGGAGGATCTTCAATTTTAATTTTTAACTTCTAAAATATTGAAGCATTTTATTTTTTTTAGCAAGAGAAATGTTCAAGTGAGCTGAAGGCCTCGCAATGTCTAATACTTCCTTCTTTTTGGTTAAGCGATATCAAGTTTTTTTCGCATCACACAATATCCCCCTATTATAAACAATAAAACCTGATTAGTGAACACCTTTCCAAAACCTCATTTCATTCTTGCAAACGAATCTTTTGAAAATTAATAATAGCTTATAGTTGTAAAATAAACCCGCAACTGACCTAAACCTACCTAAATTTGAGTTTGCGACTCATATCCCGTCAGGTTTTCTAAAATGTGCCCACTCTAACTAGACAATTTTATGTCTTATCTGTTCTGTATACTTCTTAATTTCAATAAAAAATGACTTACTCCAAGTTTGGATTTATCACCCTTGAGAACATTTTTGAAGTATAATAGTTTGATTTCTTTTTCTAAACGAGAAGGAAATCCACGATACATTGTACTTCCTCCAGAAAGAACAATGTGTTTGTAAAAATCGCATCTCATATCCATGGGAGCAGCTTGGATTATTGAGAAGAGTAAATTAGCGATGCCTTGATTTTCATGTCCAATCAATCCAGGATCAAAAAGACATTCTGGGGCTTGGAATCTTTCTCTATCTAACTTTATCACTCGCCCATCTGCTAACTTAAATATATACATAGATAGCCTTTAAATAGTCCTATTATTATTTTAAATAATATTTAAAAACAAAATTAAACAGCATAAAATATTAGAATTATTTCTGTTCTGTTACCGACAGAGCTTAGGATATTCACAAAAGGGAAAACTTCCAAGGAGATTTTAGCTGCTCAATTTAGTTTAAATAAAATATAAAAGTAAAGATAATAGCAACCAAGCTGCTTTTTATATTTGTGTGATTAAAGAATTAAATCATTTAAATAAAAAAATACATCCAAAATCATGAAAAGAAAAAAGAATGCAATAATCAAAATGTTAGGAAAAAACGTACAATATATCCAGACATTTATGTTTTTTGATTTGAACAGCATCGCTAAACTCATTATCGGATACCGGTCTAACTCTAGGCTAGAGAATGATGATTTATATTTATAAATTCTAAGCACAATTAACTACGAAAGGACTAATGGATCAGGCCTCACTTACTAACACAAACCTTTACACCAGTCCTTTTTACAACGTGGGTGATAGCGCCACAAAGAGGCGTCTTGAAATTCTTAGGATGCTGTACAAATTTATGAATGACAAGTTTTCTTTTTTAACTCCAACCAATGAGGGCTTCCCTTTTTCATTGTAATCCCTGATTATCTTTTTTCTTTATATTTATCTTGTTTTAATTAGCTTACTTATTTAATGTTTTTACGTATCTATAGTTACACATAGCGTTAATTTTATATTTAAAGAATGGCGGTTGAAATAATTAAAAAGCTGTGTTTTCAAAAAAGATATCAGGTCCTCCCTAAACTTTCTTATTAGTAAAATAAAATATGATGTTGATATTGAAAAACGCCTGATCAATATTAAAAATAAATTGGATGAAGTTCTAATCCAGTTTTTTCAAATAAACCATGAATGGCAAAAATTGTCTTTCCAATTCCCAGATCTTTGACAAATGCGATTTATTGATAAGTGTCGTTTTGAAATTTATACAGATATTTTTGATCAATTTACTGAAGAGTATGTTGTTTCTACCAATTATATTGAGTTGGAAGACTTCAACTCTCCTAACCTCTCTAATACCTCTTTAGAACTTTTACACTTGAATATTAGTACTTTATTTACTAATTTTGACAGTTGCCCACCTTAAACAGACCATTCAGAACACGTAAATAAGGATTTGAATTTTTTAAACGAAAAGAATAATGTCTTAAAAGCTTAACCCTATTAGTGCTGGGCAAAATTTGTCCGCTCAACTGCTGGGGGCGTAAAGTGCCCCCCCCCCCTTATTTTTTCTCAGATATTAATAAGTTTTTATAAATATTTTAAATGTTACATATATATTTCAACTATTCTGAATTCAGTGGTGATGTCCATTTTTTTTATCAAAATCAATCAAACCTGTCAAAAAATTGATTTATATTTGACAGCTCATCTCAAAAAAGAACTTTTTATTTAAATAATTATATAAAGTTTTTTAACCATGTATACCCATTTTTAAATATGCTGAATTCAGTGGTGATATTCATTTTTTATGAAAATCAATCAAACCTGTCAAAAATTGATATAAATGTGACAGCTCATCTCAAAAAGGAACTTTTTATCTAAATAATTTTTAGGTTGGCATAATTTGGTACAGAATGAGCATTGAATAAGTTAGTTTTTTTGAGAATTCATCTTTTATTCATGGTTCCCCTCTTTTCAAAAAGTAGACATGCGCTACATATAAATCGTGAATACATCATGTATATAAAAAATAAAAAGACGTAAAATAAGGAAGTTGCGAAAATATATATTTTTTACTAAGAATTTTTTTTGAACACACACTACTAAACAAAGAATATCTGATTAGAAACAATAGAGTTAATTGGTAAAAATCAATACGTTGTATTTTTCAATGAGACAAGTAGTTTCGATCGCAAGCCTCTTTTCCAACTCTAAATCGTATCCGATATAGCACAAGTTTTCTTTCATCATTCTGACCGTTTCAAAGTCTGCACTGTGATTGAAAGCGTAGCCTTTTTGTAATAACAACTAAGAGTATAAAGAATACAATAACTAATAATTTGGTCCGTTTTAAATTTTCTTACAAAATTTCAATAAGTAAATATTTTTAAATTGAAGCATAAGCATAAACTACACTTTCAAAAAATGTAGGATGATAAATTCTTATTTCATTTCATTTAAGAGATAGAATATTAATAAATCAAAATTATAAAGTTAGGAGAGAAGTAAGGTGTCAAGCTATTCTACTCTCATTTACGCCTTCAACGTTTCTACTTCTAGAACAGTTATAAATCGGTAGACTTATTTTGCCAATTTAAAAAAACAGAAAAATATTATGTTATGAAAACTATACATTTTTTTCAAATATATAAAATAAGATTACTCGCTTCATTTATCCGTTGTTAACACGGAATAGCATATTATTCAAATGTCTTTTTGAGAACATAACCTTATTCTGAATGAAATAGAAGTAGAAAATGTATACGTGTATTGGTAGTGTCCTAGACATAGTGCGACATGCTTTCGAAAAACGTGCAAGACAGCAATAGTGTTGAAAAAAAGCGCCCATTAATTTATGAAAATAAACGTTTTAGTAGTGAAACCGATCTGTACAAATTCAAAAGTTCAGAAGATGTCTTGTCCTGAACTTCAAACACCGCTAAAAAGTAACTGGAAACAAAAATAAATATCGCTTGTGGCTCATCGGATAGTATGCAGTCGACACAAAGTATGAATTTGTTGAAAAAAATAGGGTCAGTCAGGCGATGTTAAAAATGTACAAAGTCCATTTGTCGGCATAATTACAAACGCCTAGACAAGTTAAAAAATTAAACAGCAATGTCAAAAGTGTTGAAAAGCGTGATGTACAGAACACTCCATTTGTATCTGTGTTGATTGTTTTAATTGTAAATCTTAACTTATTTAAAATTTGTCGATCGAATTGATGTTATCATTAGTAATTCATTTTTTGTATTTTCTTTGAAACTAATAAATTATTTTCAGTTATTTTTTGAACCTTGTAATTTTTTAGGTCTGGATTCTTTGTCAAAACTCAAAAGGCATATCAAACAATCATGTAATTTTTTGAAATGGGTAGTGTATGCCTGTTTTACATAAATTTTACAAAAGTTATGATTAGTATATTCCAATTTTGACAGGTCCTATCAAATTTGATTGATTCATTGCATAATTTACACCTATATGAAGCTATTTTCATATGTGCTGTTTTTGAGTGACATTTACGACACTTTTTATCCATTTTTTCAAAAAATAAAGGTAAAAAAAAGGTTTCAAAAGCAATACAAAATAAGCCTTAAATACGGTTAAGTTCACAAACTTGTTTCATGTAAAAATTCAGATTGAAAATTTTGTTTCAAAAGTCCATCGCATTGTAAATCAATTAACCCCATCAAATATCCTTGAATTCTTTAAGAATATCTTTAATTCATTTTTCATACTGTTAGAAACTCATCATCCTGCATAACGGGAGGAAGACTTTCGTCTTAGATTTTTAGTGAAACTTACAAAATACCTGATGCGATTCTGAAGAGTTTAAAGATAAGTATAATTTAAAGTTTGAAGCTTTTACAAAAGAAGTAAAAAATCAAACTTCTGAAAGTTGTTTGTTTTTTCATTGAAGCTCAAAGTTTAGATTTTTCATTTGTGTAGTTACACCCATCTAATAAAAATGCTAACTTGATAATCCACTTTGAAAGGAATTAAAAAAATCTAGATTCATGTTCTCAAAAAATAGTTATCCATCTTCTCTAACTCCATATATTCTTTCGAATATTTTTTCATGATTCAGTCATTAAAAGTTTAAAAATATGTAAGATCGCCATATTCAGGCTGATTCAAAATTTATAGAGTTTTTACATATATAGCTGATTCAAAATTTATAGAGATAATATTACAAAAAAACCTTAAAAATCAAATTAACTTCTTTACTTGAACTTGCTTATTCATAGAAATTAACTATAACAACCACAATAAAACTCCATTAATAAAATTTACGATATCAAATTTGCCTTTTGCAGTTCAAACCAACAAAGATTGCGAAACTTGGTCTTCTCGTATTTTTCAGTAAAATCGTTTTAATGATCATGATTAGTTTCATAGGTAATGTTGTTTGAGATTTGAAACTTTTTTATAAAAGTGCTTTCTTCTTTTGAACAAAAGCCATTAGTATAGTGATTTACAAAAATAGAAAAACAAAAGACATTTCTTGAAATTTCAGCATCAAAATGGACTTTTCTCTTTTTTGTTCAATAAACTTATATTTAAAAAAAAAGAAAATTAGACAGAATAAAGGACAAATATAAATGCTAACATCTAAATAATAAAAAAATGTAACAAAACTTTAGTGTTGTAATGTAACATATAGCTTCTCTCAGTTTTTTAAACGCAAAGACTTATTCCTAAAATAAAAAAAAAATTTATGACTCAAGGGTTGCTTTTTATCAACTCTGACTCCTTCCAAAGACTCGACTCCTGACTACTCGTACCGAAATCCATATCAGAATATCTGGTTTTAACTGAATATCAAAGAAAAGCATCAGGAATAAAACTAAGGAATATAAGATATCTCAAACATTGTAAAGAAAATGTAGCAAAAAGTCAGGTAATTAGTAAAATATGCTTATTTGTTAGGCATAGAGAACTAAAAGTAACAAACAAGCAATGCAAGACAACGGTTATGTGCTCTTTGCCTTCATTATGCAATAAAATTAGGAACCTTAATCAAGTAGCGAGTAATCTCTCGTCCAGCGATATCAAGACGTTTGGTCAAGTAAGGAAGTGACATGCCATTGTAAACTGGGCAGATGTGCGTGACTCCATCTCCAGAATCAACCACTATCCCGGTGAAGAGGCCTATCAAAAAAGGTATTTGAATACGTCAGAAAGTGATACGGATAACGAAGAGACCTTGTGCATATAACGCTAAAACTGCTTGAACTGAAATGTATATTCCATCAAAATTATACTTTTCAAACATCATCTAGACGAGAATTAGATAGGAAGAATGAATAAATATGGCATGAGAGCAACAAATATATAAAATCACTTCAGTCATCTTCTGTCGATTTTCAAGCGGATTCAAAGGAGGCTCTGTTAATAAAATTTTGGTCACGCTAGGATCTATATTCATTTTATCTCGACCAAAAGTGTAATTCCAGAGATGTTCCATATCTTCCCAGTTCTTAATGATTCCATTATCCATCGGATACTTTACTTCTAAGAATTGTCGTGCTTTACTAGCTTCATCCCCTATCATAATATCCTAATATTTGAAAGTAAACCATATCTAAAAGTTGGATTAAAAGCGGATGTAAATACCTTGATTTCTATGTCTCCTTCAATTGTATTAACTTTCTTAGATCTTATAATAGGTCTGCCAACAAGAGAAGGAAAGATATGTGAAGGAAAGTTTTGTCCAGCAACGCCAACTTTAACAAACTAAAGAATTTATGAAAATATAATAAGTCTTTTTATACAGGTAAAGGATATTATAATCAAGGCCACAATCAAGAGTAAATTAGTATTTCAAAAAAATATTTTAAATACGTTATCCATCGGAGGAAAAGAGATTCAGCATTAAAAGATTGAAGCAATAGATGAGTGAGTAGGATAACTATATATAATTTAATATGAGTGAGTAGTAGTGAAAAGGAGAGGCCATTTTGAAGAAAGAAGAATCAGGAAAAGGAAAAGAAGCTGAAAGGAACCGCGATTTTTTGACGACGCTCTGAATAGTGGAAAAATGGCGATTTCCATAGAAAAGTATAGGGACGCATCAATTAGTGAGACCGTATGATACGAAATAAATTCCGATTTCATGAAAAATTTTGTGAAACCGAACCGAAAAAAATAAAGATTTTGTAAATAATGTTATTTGCAGAATATGGATGATCCAATTTTCTATCAATTCCTGGATAACGGGGTTAAAACCTTTCCCGCGGGGAACGGGGAAATCTCGAGGTCCCCCTCCGGGAACTACTATATTACCTTTTTTTGAGGATAAGTCTTAGAAGAAATATTTCAATTCTTTTTTATATTAATTTGCAGTTCATTTGATATAATAATCCCAATTTGAGCTATAATTAATCAGAGGCAGTAATCTAGACATGAAAGTGAAGAGTCAGCAAAATTTTCAGTGTGGCAAATATTGGTACTTTTCTGTTATCTCCCCCCCCCCCTCTCCCACTCTAAAATTTTTTTAAAAAAGCGGACGATATTTTCTAAAATTGAAAGAAGAGAATATTTATATTTTCATTAGCAGACGATTATTAGCATTCGTTTTTTAGAATGAATTTTTTACGATTAAGTCAAATATGTAATGATGAGAATTCAAGCATTTCTTTTTTCTAATCGAAAGGAATTCTTCATCAAGAACGAAAATGCCGAAATGGTCATATAATGAAACTCTCAGTTGGAAAACAAAATAGATGGCAGTGTAAATTTCGTTCATGTAGAGAAGAAAGAGGAGTAAGAACAAATAATTGGTTCGAAAATCCTTGTTTACCTTTTCGGAAAGCAGCATTATTTATATACTGTTGGGCAGACAAAATATCAAGTATAAAATTTTGTGAACGTGAATTAGAAATGAAACACCAATCAGTAGTTGATTGGAACAACTATTTGAGAGAAATATGTGCCCATCTTCTAGCTAATCCTAGAGTCATTGGATGACACAACATGACTGTAGAAATAGATTAAAATTTGTTCAACAAAAGAAATAATCGTGTTGAACGTATACTTCCTCAACATTCGGTTTTTGGAGGAATGTGCAGAGAGACAAAAGAAAATTTTGTTTATTGTCCCAGACAGGAAAGTAACAACACTTTATCCAATAATAAAGAATAGCATAATGCCTGGAACTTCAATAATAAGTGATGACTGGGGTGCATACAGAAATATGTTTTCCACTAATGATTATCATCATTTAGTTGTAAATCAGGGTATCCGGTAATTTCATCGTAAATTCATCGTGGAAATTTCATCGTATAGTAAATTCATCGTGATGCAATACATCGTTGGTATTTTCATCGTATAGTGATTACATTAAATCACTAAAAAAAACTTTATAAATTAGTTATCTCAATAATCTTTTTGAAATAAGGAATAATTTATTACATATATAAATTGGTATTTTTTTCTTAAAAATAAAGTTTTTTATTAAAAAAACAAATGATTATTTTTAAATATAATATACCAAATAATGACTGAAAAGTCGAAGGTTAAAATAGGTTAAGGGAATTTTTATGAAACTAAAAAAAACACAAAGATTAATATATATATATTCTTTTTTTAAATTAAATTAGATTTTTTTTTTAACTTTCCTTAAATATTAAGAAATTTAAACATATTTCAAGGCTATTTAAGTCAGAAAGAAATATTGTTTTATTTTGTCATTATATCCTGATAATATGAAAAGCTTATAATTAAGAATTAGTTTTTTATGTTATATTAAGAACATTTACAAAAGCTCGTAATAAACTTAAAAAAATTATAAAGGGATATTTACAAAAAAAAATTGAGCGTCAAGCATAAAATTAGTATGACGATGTAATTACTGCACGATGAAAATACCGACGATGTATTGAATCACGATGAATTTACTATGCGATGAAATTACCACGATGAAATTACAGTGAACCGTAAATCAGGGGCGCACATCCGAAGAGGGCGAGGTGGGGCGACAGCCCCCCCCCTCCCCCAATGTGTTTTCAGGGGAGGCGAAAATGACCTTCGCCCCCCCCCCCCCCCCCCAAATAATTTTCTATAAGTAAGTTGCTGCTTGTTTTTAAAACATGTATGATGATCGCATTTTTCCTATCGAACATATTTTACAGACGATGCGTGAGAGCTATATAATAATAATCCATTGCTTCAATATGCACACAATAAGTAAGCAATGTTTATCACAGTGTCTCCTCTTTATAGTATTTTTGAGCAAACACATGTTGATGATCCACTAGATTTTCTCATCTTCTGTCACAGTGATTCTATTTCTCTTTCTCTCTCCTCTGTTTTTCTCTTCCGCTTTCTCTGCTAAAACTCAATCATTCACTCAAGCTCTCTTCTCTTGTTAAGCTGTCCTATCTCATTCAGCTCTTCTATCCAGTGACATAGCTAGGCTGGGGCATAAGGGGCCGTGCCCACACTCCTATGTACCGCATGGTGCCCCCATGAATCTTATGAAATATCAGTTTTTGAAAATTTCTCCAATGAAAGGATCAAGAAAGTATAAATAATGTTGGGCAATTTTTTTGTTTTTAAATTGTGCCCCTTCTATCAACTTTTTTTGGCTACACCACTGCTTCTGTCTAATTTGCATTTAGAGTTAAATTAAAATAGTTTTCAATCGTTACAATTTTATATCAATGAATATTGTTAGACTCGCGCTAAGAGTTAATCTTTTATCGAAAAGCATATATAGTATTTATATACTTGCACTGGGATGCGTTCAAAGAGTGACATCGACACAATTAAATCAAAGGAATGACAAAGTTAAATTTGCTACATTTGAAAACTTTAATCTTTTCAAGTCAAGAAATTTTTTTCAAGTTATTTGGGAATGAATATTTTGATTATCTATTTAGTTAAGAGCAAGAATACTCTATTTTCTTAATATTTGAGCAGATATATTTTTTATAATGTTCGATTGTTAAATTTTATAAGTAATACTGTACATAATCAAATCACTTTTTTTAAGAAAATTTGTTATATAATATCGAAACAAAATGTTTCAGTTGTTAAAAATGTAGTTGATCTATTTATGACAGCTGTCAGAATTTTATTTGTAGACAAATATTCAAAAAAACGCAATGATTTTCTTTTCTCGTATACTTTGATTTATGTTGGTTTGATCCTCGGACATTTCGCCACATTATTTTCATAAGACAGTTCGTTCCATGGACAATTCGCCCCATTATTTTCATAAGACATTTCGTCCCATGGACAATTCGCCCCATTAATTTCATAAGACATTTTGTTCATTGACAATTCGCCCCGTTATTTTCATACGACATTTTGTCT